>JAFBJR010000234.1:1989313-2337862 GCA_016785285.1 Brachirus orientalis | reverse complement strand
AAAACTCTAGGCAGCATTACAGTAAAATAACAGTCAGCATCAATGTTCAGTTGAAAAAAAAAACAAGTTCACCTCTTGGAGAAGTATAGCATATGCATTTCCATCTTCAAAGTCTCATAAAAATATCAAAACAAGCTCTTCCCGATGAAGTGCTCCTGTTTCCCCCAAAATCAACGTTTCAGGGTTGAGAATAAAATATGGTCCTGTTTCACTTCGAAAAAATAGTTGCACTTTCCTTAAATATATACAATGTTGGTATTTCACTTAAAATGCTATATAAAAAAATAGATTTGCTATGGTGCCCACCTTTGTAGAGAGTTAACAGTGCAATAGAAACCGTATTTCCAGTCCACTCCCCCTGACCTTCCTTGGAGATAATCAGCACGAGCACTTGCACTCTGAGATGATTGGGTATTGCACCTGTATCCACAAACAGTGTTTAGGTCTTACAAAGCCCTGACAGTACCACCGCAGGAAAATCTTGTTGATTGACTTGACGGGTTTGCAGGACATGCCCTCAGGGAAAGAGCAGGAGCGCTCAGAGAAGCAGTTCCCCTCCTTGAGGTAACGCGGCCAAAATCTCACGCCCAGGTCCTTCCAGGTGTACACCACCGGACAGTGAGTGTAGGTCCACAGCCACTGGAGAAATTTTCTGCGGGCTTTCTTGCCCACTTTGACCCGCTTTCCATATGGGGTCTCTGTGAGGTCCAGCTTTTTAATCTCGTTGGGCATGGGTCCCTGCAGTTTCACCTGGCTGTCTGGCACGGAGAGGTTCACCAGTATGGGTGAACTGATGGACATAAAGTTGGGGTCAAAGTTACTGCCGAGCTTTTTCCTCAGAGTCCTCTCGTCCAAGTCCTGTTCCCGCGGGTCGTTCTCCGGATCGGGGTCCTCCTTCAGGTCGGGAACGGGGAGTTCACGACTGGGCTTTGGACGGAGGAGAAAATAATGTTGGGAAAGTCCAAGGTGAGCACACACCAGCACGTAGACGAGTAGAGTTTGTGAGAGGCCCATAATTCCTTTTTTTTACGCACCGGGTCACTTTTTATTTACTCGCGTAAATACTTATCAGTTCTTTACCCGGGTACTGTGTTCTCTGTAATGTCTAACCCAGGCCTGCATAAATAGTAGAAGTTCAGTCATGAGCAAGGCGATACTTTTAATAGACCCTCTCGGGTTTGAATGACATGGCGCGGTGTGCTTTGCTGTGAGAGCTCCTTCAGCTTTGCAGCTTTGCCCGCTGCTGCAACTGTGATGTGCAAAAACAGTAGCACTGCTCTTCAGTCTAATGAGCACAGCACAATTGGGGAAAAACTCCAGTCACTCTCTCTTCGGCCTCAACCGCTTCCCCGAATTCACTGAGGGTTTCTTTCGGTTGTCATGGTTACCCCTGGGACTCCAAGCCACGACAAACTGTCTATACTAGATGACAGCGGCCGAGGCAAGAACTGCATGGAATTAAGTGTTTTCTAAAGAGACAGAATAGATCCAGAGCGTCCCCAGAGAGAGAGAGAGAGAGAGAGGGAGAGGGAGAGCGAGCAGGGCGCACAAAAGAGTGTCTCACCAACTTTGAAATGTCACGCGCCCGGCAATGAGGGCCGCCTTGACCAATGTTATTTTTACGTACGGGTTTTATAAACGTGGCTTCTCTTAACGACGCGTGACGCTTTCAGGTTTGACAAGGGTCCCAGAGCGCACAGTTCACGCACGGAGTGGCTGAGTGTGTGTGCAGTCCGTCTCCCTGTGGTAATCCAGCCGCTGAATAACGCACCTCAAAGAAAATGCTCCAAAAATAAATAAATAAATAAAACAGAAAACGTGGAGGGGAAAGGCGCAGCAGTGAGAAGCAACTCCAGCTCATGTAATAACAGCCAATTATCTCTCCAGATGATGTTTTCACTTGAAGCTCTCAGGCTGTAATCCTCCGGGACTCTCCGCTGTGCATTTTACCGAAGAACAAACAAACAAATGTGATGGTTCAGAGTTCCATTCACTGTGGCATCGCTGGATCATTTCAGTGAGGAAGCCTCTGCACGACGACACATTCTGTATTTGTCTTTCCTTTCCTCGGCGTTAGTGGTGAATTCCTTCTCTCTGGAAGAAAACACTGCAGAAGCAGAAGCTCCGCCTGAGTCGCTCCGACTTCAGGAGAGTGAGTGACTTGGCGCTGGAGCGTTTCTTTGCTTAGGCACACACTGTGTGTGAGTGTGTCTGTGGAGAGAAAGCTGCTCAGTCCCAAGTTAAATATCCCCCTCTTACACTTTGTAGCGTCAGACGGACCTGCCCACTCCGTCTACTTTTACTATGATTGACAGCCAGGCTCCGGGCCACCCTCCTCCTCTCCTCTTCTCTTCTCCCAACGTGGAAAACACCATAGTCAGAGACGAACCATAATTTTTACCCAGTTTAATATTGAACAGTGTGATACAGAGTTATACAAGCAGAATTACTCCCACTGCATCTTATCAGCAGACCGTGATGCACTAATAGCTTCAATATTCATCTGAAGCCTCTCAGTTTCTTTCCCATGTCATTAACGAGGAAACGTTTAGTAGTTTGTCCACGGAAAGAGCACATCACATTCCACCTATGTTTGTTGGGATTTGGGTCTACACAGGAAGTAGCCCATTGAACTCAAAGGTCACTAAACAGGCACATAATTAAGGACTATAAATGTCATGGATAACTAAGGGGTACCTTTCCATGCTAAGCAGTCATTAGGCCATGCTATCCCCCACCACCCGCTTCCCACTATTTGTTATATCGTATCACTAATCAGATAAATGCACTTAAACATGCTTTTATTTAGCCTCAATAACATCATATATATATATATATATTTAGTTTTTCAAATCAGATGGAGGCATATGAAATAGTGTTACAGTTGACTTTCACTCTGATCACATAATTTAATTACAACTAATTTAACAATAAAGGAAATACACATATACACAGTTATTCTGTTGGTGCAAAAAAATGGTTTACACGGTTAAGACTTAGCCTTCCATTTCCACACTGCTCAGTTTAGCCTTCACAGTTTGGATATGAGCACCACAGCTCATGGATACATCGACCTGTCACTGTATTGTCTATTGTAGTGGTCACTAGAGGGCGTTGATCCAGCACTGAGTGGACCTGCAGCCAGGGCCTCCCCAGACTCTGCCTCTCTGTTTGACCACTCATGAGTTTGAGTGCATGTGGAAGGAATGTTCTCATGGTTATGTCATGGCTCAATTGAAACTGCTCACCAGAGTTGTGATTTATCACTAATGGGGAAATTCTACCAAAATTTGCCACTGAACCTGAATAATCCCCAAAATGAGTATTATATTAAAAAATCAATATAAAAATACTGGGCACTGATTAGTGATGTTTCCCTTCATTGCACATGGATATATATATATATGAGGAAATTGTACATTATATATATAATCTAACTATAATATGTGTAACATTCATGTAATAACAGCTTAAATTATACCAAAGCTAAGCATAATTAATTTATTAAGTATTTCACAATGTCAACCACCACTGTGCTGTTTTCAAATTATGATACATTTGGCAGTAAACTAGTGCCATGGGGCCTAACGAGGGTGTTTCTGTTCTGTGGTCTCATGTACTTACAGGAGTCAATCATAGAACTTAAGGGGATTTGTTATAAAATGGTAATTTCTGTGGCCTAATGTAATCAGCCTTTCTTTGGGGCCTCTTCTTAAAGTCACCACACTACTGACACTGAAGAGTCAGTAGTATAGCCGTATGGCAGTTTGCTGTGGAATGACTAATTAAATGAAGCCATAAAGGAGTCCGGCTCGCTTTAACGAAGCCCGTCAGCCTCTGACGTGCAGGGCTGGGGCACTGGAACGGGGGTGGGATGCACCTTGGAGGAGAGAGGTGGGGCTGGTGCTAAACACTAGGCTTGTATAACAAGGGGACTTAGCTCTTTGGTTTTGCAATGATTGTTCACGCTTCCTTAGGTATGAATAGGGCGCATGGTGGGTGTGCACTGGGGGTTAGCCCTTAGGCAGAGGTAGGACCCACTTCTCCCTCTCTGCTGTAAATGCAATACACACATCCACAACCACACATAACACACACAAACAGACATATACGCACCCAGCTTTATATGTTAAGAACTGTACCCAAAGTGCAGGTAAGTGTTTATCCAGTGTAGGGGCACAGCAAGGGTCAAGCCTGGCCAGTTGACTGAGTGTGCCTACAGGAGACTGGAAGACCAGCAAAAGGGAAGATAGATGGATACGTATAGTTACATACCAAATGTACACTTGTAGAGGATGGGAAGGACACAGACAAAAAGCTGGGGCACCAGAAGAGCATGTTTTGAAGTTTATGTTTTCTTGCAGAATTAAAGAAGCTAATTTCACAATATAAGGAGGGGTAGTGCGGGTGGCAGAGAGAATCTTCTCCCTTCAAATCAACAAATATGCCTTCATGGCCCCTAATTATTCTTATTATCAGTGTTGTAGCTCTTCCAGCAAAATACACAGATTTCAGAACCAAATAGAGTCTGACTTTTTTTTGAATTTTGATTTTTTTTGTCAAAATATTTTTTCTATTTCTATTGTTTGGCTCTAGTAAAGGATGATGCGCTGACAATTAGACACAGTCGAGACAGTTTTCAGTATACATGGACAGTGCTGACGACGTTTCAGAAGAAATGGACACTTCAGAAAACCTGAACTATAATTTTAATAAATATTCTTTCTAAATGTAAATATGGAAGAGCTAGCAAAAAAGCAAGAAGTAAATTGCGAGGAGATATACACAATGGGGGTAACAGCCAATATTGTTTTTTTGGGCTACAGTGGATGAGTGATAGAGTGATTCATCTTTCAACTGGAAGATTTGATTCCTGCCACCTTAACTCTACATGCCGATTACTGTGGGCAAGACACTTAACCCCAGGTTTTTCCTGACGGCTGTGCTGACAGCATGTGAGTGGGTAAGGAACATGTGTGATAGGGGTGAATGGCAAAACTGTAGTGCAAAGTAGCTCTGAGTTTTCATCAAGACTTAAAATCTACCATTATAGGACTTCTGGTGGCAACAGCAAATATCAGTTTACAATCTGATAGGACATGTAAGATGCAATAACTGAGTTGCAGCTGAGAGACAACAACCAACCAGTGAGATTTTGTCTAATTCAAATTAACATTAATATAAAATAAAATAAAAAGCCCATACCTGATGCATTTCTGTAGATGTTGATGCGTTCTGACTTGGATCGGATTGTTTCGTTCGGGCAACAAACAAAATTTGGGATTGGTCAAACTAAAAATGGGAACCAAAAAAAAAAAAACCTCAAAAATTGAACAATAACATGTTTGTTTCTTCAGTAAAAAACAATATAATGTCACATGAATATTTTTGTTGTTATAGCTTTGAATTGGCAGGACAGATATTTGTTTTCTTGCATGCATGTACACATTGTGCCACAAGTATTAAAATAGGGTTTGCAAAGCACATAAACAGCTTTTCACCATTGCCTGTCAATATTACGTTGCCTCTATTCCCTGCTGTCATTGCTATTTTCTCCAGTCATACCCCCCACCACCACCCATATTCCACTCTGTCTCTGAGCCATAACCTAAAGCAGATGGTTTAGGAGGCATGTCAAAAATCTGTCTCCCGTTAACACTACTTTTGAAGCCCCCCCTCTACATTTTTTCCTCTCTCCTAAAATTTATCATAAAGCTACTTTTGCAAACACAGTGTAAACAGCATCAAAGTGATATTTTCACTCTTTCCTCTGATGACAGGCCGAAGGAAAGAAAATGACAGTACGTCTATAGCTTGTCTTTGTTATTGAAAGAATGAGACTTCTCACTAATGTGCAATTTGAGGTCGGTCTGAGTAAGCCAATGCCTCTTTTGTTGTTGATGCAGCAAACCAGTGTTGATGGAGAAAATGCTGTTCCGTGCTTGATCACAAGCTGTAATGATGGCAATCATGTCATAGATGACTCAGTGGCTCTGTGATGTGATAGAGGGGCTCACTTCAAAAGTGAAAGTGTGAAAGAAGTCAAGAAAAGTATCACTGGGCCTAAAACACACCCACTTAATGAATGAAGACCCTTTTTTTTGGAAGAATGGTTACAGTATATGAGGTACAGACACAGAGTCAATGCTGTTTGTGATGTGTGTGTACCCATCTTGCCCCCTACACCAGGAAGCAGCTAGAGACACAAATGCTTGCTTACATTGAAAACAGGGCTGCCAGTGTCATTTATTGCCAGACACAATAAATGACAGATTATAGCTGCTTACCAAAAGGCTCACCTATAATGAAAAAATATGTCTTGATTCTACAACATCTAAACAAAATGTTTCCTTTTGTTTAGATATTGCAATCTTACTGTTAGACAGCTTTTTCTTATTGGAAAATGTAGTTTGTAAACCTTTGACGCTGCTGCATCAATGTTCATATCGAAAATTTTCCCTTTTTATAGCTCATGTCAACACGGGAAGATGCAGGTGTACTGCTGCCTCACTTAGAAAGTTTGTGTCTTATTCAACCACATTAAAAAAAAAAACTCATAACTATCCTTACGACAGTACAAGATATATATTTACAGTAATAAATTGTCTGGGCATGTCCACGGAGGTGAGCACAACCTGTATCTCTGCCTGGGAAACAGCCAAAAAAAAAAACCTCAGTAAATAAATGAAGAAGCAAAACTAGAACAGGAGGAGGAGGAAAAAAGTAATCCAGCAAAAACAGAAAGGAATGAAGTGTCTCTCCAGAGCAGACTCGTCCTCCACCGTGATCCTTACAATCACTCTTCGAATCCCGCAAGTTAACACAGTTTCCTTTGGAAGATGTTGTCTCCGGACGTTTCCGACCAGGTCACTCGTAGACTCCCTTCAAACAAGCCCCCCCGGGTGCAGTACTTCTGTTCTCTTAAAACCTCCCTAGCTGCCAGATGACCGTCAGGTAAGCCACGTTAGCTCTTGGCTATGACAGACAACTGCTGTCTCCCCCCATTCACACACCCACAAAACCACATCCTGACACAACACATTCCATACATGGATGGAATAATACTGTGGTGTACACTTTAACTCCTGCTATTAATAATAATTAATAAAGTGACTCCTTGGACCCTATATGTGGCAGTGCTACATAGACCTCCCCTTCAGCCGGAGGCTACTAAAGTAAGACACCATAAAATCTTTTGAGATTATCCACATGAATGGTATCCTCTTTCTGTGGGTTGCTCCATCTTATCCTGTAGTTCACAGGCCCAAATTTTTTCAAGACTGTAGTTGGCCCTTCCCACTTTGGTAGAGAATTTATCACTGGCCTTTGAGAGATGGCCCTGAACCAGACTAGATCACCCTGCTGAAAATGCACACCATTCCTGCGGGAATTATAATATCTAGTTTGTCTGGCCTGGTGCACTCCCATTCTTCATTTGACCCCCTCTGCCATCTTCTGTCATCTTTTCAGCTTCAGTGTAGGCTGCCTGAAGATCCGGAGGAAGTAGTAAGTCTCTAAGCCTCTCCAGTGGTCCTTTGAGGTTGCTGCAAGCTCTGCAGGGGTCCTCCCAGTCGTCTTGTGCTGGGCTGTATTGAGAGCAAAGTGGAACTCGTAACCACTGGTCCCATGTCTGATGATGCTGGCCTACGTTCTGTCAAATTTATCTGCGGGTGATAAGTTGTATGACATCCCATGTTTTGCAGAGACCAATGAGAAGGCTGGAAGTAAACTGAGATCTTCTGTCTGAGACCAGGAACTGGAGTAGTAGTCGACCACTACCAGGAAATAAGAGTTAGCCTTTTTTCTCCTTGGAAATGGCTCCATGACGTCAGTGCCCAGCATCTCTCCCGGTGCTGTAACTGTGGTGCTCTGCAGTAACCCTGATGGCTTTGTGTTCGCTGCCTTGTATTGTTGACAGGTTACGCATGAGGTTCTGTGCTCCCACACATCCTTGTGGACGTTCAGCCACCATGCGACCTCCAGGAGCCTCAGCAAAGTCTCTAGCCAGCCCAGATGACCCCCTAGTGGGTTGCTGTGGAAGTAGTGCAGGAACTCTGGGACGAGCGACTGTGGAACAACTAACTGGAATTTTTCTCCTTGGTCTCTCATTGGAACTCTTTGTTATAGCACCCCCTGCTGGACAACAAAAGTAATACGGTTGGATGGAGCTGGTAACTGTGAACTGTCCAGCTTCAACTTGCATATCTTTGGATCTTTCCCCTGCTCCAGGACGATCTCTGCCAGGGTGGTGGGCAGAGAGGAGTGACCTTCAAAGGAAATAGTAAGATATAGGGGTTGTTGACTGGAAAGTGGTGTGTGGGTTCTGGACAAGGCATTGGGAGCAGAGTTGAGGCATCCCTTGCGATAGTAAACCTTAAAGTTGAATTGTTGCAGCTGGAGTATCCACCTTGTCAGCCGGGAAGAGGTTTTTGGGCAGTTAAAGGCCCGTGCCAGGGCTGAAGTGGTCAGTGTAAACATTAAACTCCACTCCCTCAAGGTAGTGCCTCCACTTCTCAACAGCCCAGACTACCGCCAGGTACTCTTTCTCAGAAGTGGAATAATTCAGCTCTGCACCCAATGACATGCTCTCCCTCTTCTTAGTGTTCTGGGACAGCACAGGCGGATTTTTCAAGGCACCCTTCAAGGCATCCGTACTGGCTTGGCATGCACTTGACCACTTCCACTCCACTCCACTCCTTTCCTCTTTCATTCAATTTTTCAATTCAATTCAATTTTATTTGTATAGCGCCAAATCACAACATACATTGTCTCAAGGCACTGTACATAATAAGGCCAAAACCTTTACAATATTACAGAGAGAAAAGAAACCCAACAGTTCACACAATGAGCAAGCACTAGGCATCAGTGGAGAGAAAAAACTCCCTTTTAACAGGAAGAAATCTCTGACAGAACCAGATGGTTGAGAGGAGCTGCGATATTCGTGAAATGGGGAATACATGTATGGTACCAGCCAGCTAGTCCCAGGAACCACTGCATGGCCTTCACATCTTGTGGCATGTTAAAATCTGACACTGCCTGGTTTTTTTCTGGGTCCACCTCCGCACCCCTTTCGGACACAGTGTGGCCTAGGAACTTCATCTCCTTTTTGAAGAAGTGGCACTTTTTCATGTTGAGACTGAGGTTAGCAACATTCATTTCTGAAAGAAGGCTTGAAAGGCTCTGAAAGAAGGTCCTGTAGATGCTGTTCTTGGGAACCAGAATATATGATGACGATGTCATCTATATAAACAAAACATATGACAAACCTCTGCTTCTTCGCTGGTAGGAAGACTTCTTCTGCTAATGCCACCTGTCGCCAGAGACTCTCGCTTATCAGTGTGAAGGTGCTCCCTGTATCCACTACAGCCTCACCGTGCTTGCCCCTGATGGTGATAGGGACTAACAGGAAACAATTTTTTTTCTTATAGGTTTGATGTTGCACCACAGTGACCTCTGCAGCCCCACGATGCCTTCTTCCACTTCTTCCCCTGTTTGTCAGACCCAACCTGGACCTTTTGCCAATAATCGTTGGCTCCCGAGCAGTCTTTCTCCACCATAGAACCCACCTTCACCAGCTGCGGCACTGTTTTGACTTTTCCACAGAGGCACCCTGCAACTCTGGGGTTGATGTTGTTCAAAATGCGCCCTTATGATCTCTTCCTCTGGCATGTCTTTATTCCATTTTAGACAAAATGCCTGATAATCATAGGCAAAGTCTCTGAGGCGCTTATCAGGTTTCTGGACCATAGTCCGCAGTTTCCCCTCCACCTCGGCCAGGTAATACTAAGAAAGGAAAGCAGCCATAAAAGCTTCTTTAAAGGAAACCCAATCGTGGACCTGTTTTTTTTTTTTTTGTAGCCTTCCACCAACTAAGCCCTGGTCTCTTTAAAACTGCTGACAGTGCACCCATCAGTTCATGTTCAGAAAGTGGTCTCCGTACGGGCCTTCATATGTAACAATCAGCTTTACAATAATTAATAAGGTGACTCCTTGGAGCCTATATGTAGCAGTGCTACAGCACCTTACCACACCTAATTTTAAGCCCAGCACACACGCGGAGACACTGATGGGGCATGAATGCATTTGCTAGCTACAAACCATGGGTGCTGTTTGTGAAAATTGGTTGGGTGGAAAAACTGTGTTGGATGGAACATTTGCACTGTGCCTTGCTTTGGATGTACAACAGAATCCTCTGAGCTTCTCTGAGACATTCCCTGCCTTTCTTCGTGAAACACTTCTGTGTTTCATTGATACTCAGCAACTTTTAATTGGAGGGTTGGTGTGAACACATAGCATTCAAGGTTCTCTTTTCACATCTCTCAAGACCTCACACCATCCAATGTTCTTATTCCTGTCCTCTTCTTTTGTCTTTTTGCCATTTTTGTATAGCTAGAGATAGATAGAGAGTGAGCCTCATCCTTATTCTATTCTCCACATCTCACCCCCTCCTTATGCCGCCTTCCCCTGCAGGGAGTGATGAGGGTGGAAATTAATTGATCACTGCCTTCCGGAAAACAACAAGGAAAAATAGTGCATTCCTAACGCAGGAGGGTGTTCCCCCGGTCTTCCCTATGGCAGGATGACATCATTGGCCTGCTGCCCAGTTCCCACTGTTCACAATAGGGTCACTGTTGCCTTCTCCAGAGTGGCATGTTGGCCAAGAGAGGCAAAAAGAGAGAGAGAGAGAGAGAGAGAGCAACAAACAAACAAATCAAAGAAACAAACAAAGAAAATGATGCTAGCAATGTTAACATCTGAGGCCCCTTAAACAAATAAACATCTTTAGACAGCCATGCAGACCAATGCCTAATATTGATCTCCATAGGTTTTGGCCACATCCCTACACAACAATCCAGTTGTTGATCCACTGCTATCACCATCTATATGTTCAAATATGTTATTCATTTGGACTTTGCAAATGGAATATCACCGTAAGATAGTATACAAACATGTTTCCACTTGGAAAAGGCTGTCTAATGTATTTGGTTAATCACAATATATATATATAATGATTAAAATGCAGCCACTGTGAATGTGTTGTTTCAAACTGTGGTTTTGATTTGGAACTGATTCATTGTTCAGCATTGTTTATCATTACTGTATATTGATTCTAATCCATCACCTCTATTTGAAACAATGTTGTTAAGTTGAAAGTTGTCTTAGTAAGTTGTCTTAGACCCTTTCAATTTCTCGAACTAAATTTGACTAATTTGGTGAAAAATGTGACAACATGTCTTTCAGATGTTCTGCACAGTTCAGATGTTCTGCTCAATCCGGTGCAGCCCAACCACAAGTAATGGCAATTCAGTCATTCTCCTAGCCACGAAGCCATTGTGTTGCCTTAAGCCAACTTGTTGAAATTAAACATTTTGCCCTCAGCCAGTGACCACAACACATGTTCTCTCTCCTCAGCATGTGTGTTCTGTTGAGTCTAGCGCCAAGATATTTTCATACACTGACACTGCATAACAAAAACAAAAAGAGGGAAATTCTACGATGGCATCTTCATAGGTCTGCGACAGGATTCAGCTTGAGGTTGTCTTGTTTAAACATGGCAGCCTGTTAAACCGCATTAAAATCTCTTGTGTTGTGAATGGAATGTTGACATATAGCTACTGCAGGTGGCACAGATACTGTGGGCCACACCAATGTCATGACCTAAACAACGTCTGCCACCCCAACCCCAATCAAGCATTTCAACAAATGGGCAGTGCTGGCCCCTGCTTCCCTTTGGCCCCTCCAGTATATGTGTGGAACATGCAGGAGGGTAAGAAGGTGACAGGCTGTTGAGATGCCAGGAGGACTGGGAAGGCTTTGGCAAATGTCTCGCTAATGTGCAATTGCACTCTGCCACCCAGGGGGGTGCCTGCCTGCTTGAGAAATGGTTGAAGAGGGAAAGGGTCTGACAACAGGCTGAGTGTGCAATAAGAGATCCAGGGGATGTACCAGATGTTAACTCACACTGGTTTACTAATCGGAAGCCACAAGTCTCTGGAGCCATGAATAAACAGGAACGTCTGCCTTTCTCTATCACAACAACAAAATGGAAGTTGGCTCAGGGTTGTCTCTGGGTGAAAAATGAAAAGTGAGTAATGAATTGAAAATAAGTCATGAGAAAATGAAGTTGTGTCGTGGTTAAACACCAGCAGGCCCCACAAAGTTTCAAGAAAATTCTATATAATTCTTCTAATTGGCCAACACACAAGACTTAAAACATACACACAATACCAATAGCACTAGATCCTGTTAATTTTATAATTTCTCATTATGAATTACAAATTAGCCTTAATTGACTTATTTATTGAATATTTATTTGTCTGAATATAAATATATATATAAAAAAAGTAGGTATTTTACTTCAATTAGTTAAGACAGATTAAAACATATGTAATTTGTTTATTCATTTCCCAAAAGTTGACACATTATTTCCTTTGACTGGGATGGAGGAAGCAGATAACGTATAGCACTCACCACAGACAGAGCAGCACACAGAAGCTTTTAATGACATTTTCACTCCAATAACTTTGAGATTGAGAAAGCGAGAGAGAGAGAGAGAGAGAGAGAGAGAGAGAGAGAGAGAAGGGGAGGCAGGAAAGTGCATGGCCAAACAGATCAAAAACGAGCCATTGATACCACAGATCTGAGTTGGTGTCAGCCAAACAAAATCACAAAATCAACTGTGGTTTGAGCTAATAACCTCACTGACCTTATTACTGCTGCCAAGAAGGTAATGCTTTTGATGGCTTATACTGTATCTGTTGGACTTTTAGCAGCATCACTCAGATAGTACTGAACTATTTTAATTTAATTAAGTACATTTTCAGATCTGATCGGGGTGGTGTATCGTTCAGAGAAGTGTTACAAATATATTCAGCGCTATTATCTATGTACAGAGAAAATTTAGTGCAGAATAATAAATTTAGATGTAAAGACCTTCATTTCATGAAGTTTTAATTTTAATTAGTATATTAGTATATGTTATGTTAGCTTTAACTAGCAGCAAGGGGAAAAACCGCTCTACTACGTGAATAACTTTGAATTCCAATCATGAACAGGGAACAACATGACTTCAATAACACTACCTGACACACAGCACTATGTTTAATTTGTAACAGTTTGCAACAAACAATGTCTACTTACCACCAGTAACAGAGCCAGGTCACTATCACTCCAACATCTCGCTGCATTTCTCAGCTAATACGAGTGGGCAGGTCCAATATATACCTTTGTTCAGCATCTTATCCTATCACTCTCCCACTTTTTCTTTGACACCTCTAACAGTTACATAGTGCCAGTTACAGGTCATGGAGACCCTCTCAGGCTCTGAAGAGGGTTCTATTCAAACTGTTATAAGTAGACAATAAGTGCAAATGCATTTGGGGACATTATTTGAAGGTTGAAGTGCTATATGGTGTCATTTTAATCACACTATAGTTGTTATATACAGACATTAGCAAATGTTAAGAACCCTGGCAAAAGTGAAAAAAGATAATAATGAATGATTGGTTTTGCAGATTTGCCCAATTCATTTTCAACTGGCAATGGTGTCGAGGTAAAAGGGAGCAGTAAAAGCAACAGTCAGTTCCAAATATTTGTAATCCTTTCCAAAATTTACAAAATTGAGCAAGGATATCCATGTTCAGACCTACAACAATAATATATGGCTGTTTTATGTGACCCTATCCTTTGTAAATGTAGATGTGAGGCTGTTCAGGCTTGTGATTAGGTATTTCACAATGAATATTATTAATATGAAAGTAGCTGTGCTTCTTTAGTCTGTCTGGTAACTGTGAATCTGTGTGTGTTGTGTGTGTGCGTGTGTGGTGTAATTACAGCCAGGTCCCCGGCGTGGAGCCCAGTAGAAGTATCGTCAGTCTGTCTGTGGCATGCAGTGGTGCTGACCTTCCCTCTCTCCTCCTCTCCTCAAGGCTGGTGACTCTCTGACTGGCTCTGGCTCCACCAGACAGCCCACGGCACTTCTCACACACAGGTGCTAACAGCATGGACAGTCATTCACAGTATATCATGAAACTTACTGAAGCATGTTTTTTATTCTGACAAATGTTAGTTGGATGTTGGATGCAATAGTTATCATCAGACTAAATTTAGAGTTGGAGTAGTTGCCTCCTTATTTGTTTTGGGAGGTGGGACACTTTGCCCCCTGACATTGTTTCAAACATTTCCTATAACTCTTTCAACACAAGTTTTTATATCATAGCATGATGGATTTGTGTTGTATTTGTATGACTTCAGAGGATGTTACAGTGACTTACATTAATTTCCAAGAGACTTAACCATACCTTTACCATAATTACTACTGGCCTAATCCTGGACTATACCCTAACTTTAACCTAATTCTAAACTAAGTGTAACTTCACTTAACTTAAGTCTTCACCTTAAAATGTAATAATTTACTTCATAGGGACTTGGGTCCCCCACAACATTAGGCACGCTCACACACTAGAGACCATTGCTTTGTCTTACATTCATTTCTAAGAGACTAATTCTAACCTTAACCATATTAACTGGTGCCCTAATCCTAACCTCAGTTTAACTTTAAAACATGTATTCACGTTAAAATGTAGTAATTAACCTAATGGGGACTTGATTATTGTCCTCATAAGGAATGACTGTGTAAACCGATTTAGGTCCCTACAAGGAATATCAGATACACACACACATATACACTAAAACTAAATTATGTAATTTGTCATTCATCACTTAAACCCAATATAAATAAAAATAGATAAAAGTGCAAAGAAAATATTTTAAGTGTTTTCACTGAAAGTGAAAGTATTTTGCAAATACATTAAAAACATTACAAAAATTATAACACTCCAAATTTTTGCAATACAGAAAGAGTGGAAGAGAAGAGACTTTTCAGTGAATTTTGGTCTTTCACATCTATCAGACCATTGGACGGAGGGAGGAAGTCCAGTAATAAAGTCCACAGAGATGTGAAACCAAGGGTGGCTGGGAATGGGGAAGTGGGCGGAGGAGAGCAGAAGGAGGACAATGAGATGATTTGACTCTGGCGCAGATGGTACAGGCAGCAACACACCACCGAACATCCCCAGCCATGGAGGGCCACAAGAACTTCTGCTGCAGGAAATGGAGAGTCCTTGACACCCCAGGATGACAGGCCAGCTTCGACGAGTGCCCTAACTGGAGGACCTGGTCTGAGTTGTCCCCCCGCCAGGATATAACCTAGAAATGTGACTGAAGGCACATGAAAATTTTTCAAGCAATCTCTGAAGGACTAAGCAGACATGTTGGGTGTGATCAGTCTCATTAGCTGAAAAAAATTAGTATATCATCTAGGTACACAAACACAAACTGATTGATCACAGAGGACACCATTAATGAGAGTCTTGAATACAACTAGGGTGTTGGTGAGTCCAAAGGGCATAATGAGGTATTCAAAGTGGCCCGGGGGGTGTGTGAAAATTTGTCCATTTGTCTCCTTCGCGAATGCGATGATACGCATTGCGTAGGTCCAGCTTATTGAAAACTGATGCCTTGTAGTGAGGTTCATAGGAGAGGTCAATGGACGGCAGAGGGTATTTGTTTTGGCGGGAAATATTGTAAACATTGTAAAGTTTGCTGGAGGGAAGTGTGGAATAGATCGATGGGGCAATCATAGGGATGGTGTGGTGGCAAAGAAAGGCCTTTGGCTTTACTAAACACTTCACCTAAATCGTGATATGATGCCGGAACGAGGGATCAGTCAGGGGGTGCTTCAATAGAGGGTGACGGGTGAGAAATGGGCCTAGCAGAACGTAAGCAATGTGAATGGCAGAAGGTGCTCCAACTAATCACAGAGGAAGTAGAACAATCCAAGTGAGGGTTGTGAAGCTTTAGCTAGTGGAGTCCTCACACTACAGGGGAAGAAGATGAGAAAATAATTTAAAAAAAGAGATGAATGAAATGCTTAAAGCTAGTGGGTTGGTCTGTTGCATGTAATGAGGGAACTGATAGCGCAAACAGGTCAAGGGGGATAATATGGAAGTCAGGGGTAAGTCCAATCTGACCAAGTCTAAGGGCTCTAATTTCGTGGCGCACAGCAAGGTGGCGCAGCCTGCGCAGTGGTAATTTCGCAATTTGGTAGAACGAGGCAAGCAGAGATGGGTATAGCTGCGCCAAAGGGGGATGTGTTGGGGTAGATTTAGCTTGGCGCAGTGACAATTTCGTGCCAAAGGGTTGCGCTGAAGGTGCGTTTTCGCCAGCTCCACCCTGGTCAGGCTCTAATTTCGTAGATCAGGCCACAAGGGGGTGTGTCCAGGCGCATTTTGCAAGTTTCGTGCACAGCGCAGGGTGTGCAGCCGAGTGCAGCCAGGCGCAAGTACTCCTCTGTCCTGCCTCCATCTCTCCTACCAGCAAGTAGCAAAGAGAGGGAGAGAAGGCGTGACTGGGTCTTCACCAATCAAATGAGCTCCTCTCATCACCTTTAAATGCGCTGCGGCGATGAGCAGTGCAAGTTTCGTTTCGCCATGGATGAAGGAGACAGCAGCAGCATCAGACGGAGGAAAACTGATGTTCTGGTCCGGGAGGTCCAAGCTCGCAGTGGCCAAATATATGATCACGTGAACAGACCTCCACGGGCTGATGATGCAAAAGAAGCCACAAGGCGATTACCAACATTATTATAAGAAGGAGACTAGTTCAATTAATCAATAAAATTGATGTTAACACCATTTTGTTTCATGGTTAATTTTATGTATCTTTAATGTGATTGAGTAAATTATGGCCAAAAATGTAACGGAAAAGATTAAGGACAGAGCTGTGCAGCAGGTGATCTCTCCTCGCCCGTGCTCTCTGCTGCTCAACTTGCAGTTGTGTGCTATGTTGTGTAGTCCGCAACATGCCACAAAGAATGCACTGAATTTTATGAGATGAGAGAAGCCGATTCCAAGGCTGTTTGTGGTTGGCTGAGAGAATTGTGAAGTCGTTAGTTTGCATCACAGTTTCAGCCTTGTTAATGAAATTCCATTACATGTGCCAACTGCCTTTGATCTGACATCAGATGTGACGAGACAGTCAATATAGGTATAAATGTATGTGCTGATTCAGGCAGTTACATAGTAATAGTGGTTGTTGTGATTATTAATTGCATTGAAATGTGTCTGACATTCTGTAAACCTGCCTGTGAGGTTTTGGTGACGTGTGCAAACTGTGCGCCAGACAGCCAAATTACCACTAGACTGGCTGCGCTTCACCTTGCGGCGAGAGTAGACCTGGTTGGAGTTGGCGAGCTTTCAGCGCACCTTCAGCGCAGCCTTTTGGCACGAAATTGTCACTGCGCCAAGCTGAATCTGTTGACACCTCCTCCTTTTGCGCCAACACACCCATTTTAGCGCACCTGATCTACCAAATTGCCAAATTCACTGTGCACGGTGTTGTGCCAGACAAAATTACCACTGTGCGGGCTGCGCTATGTTGCCCCCAGCTACTCTTAGCGCAAGGCGAAGCACAGAGCATTGCCTTGCAGAGCAGCAGAGCGCATGGGCAAGGAGAGATCACCTGCTGCACAGCTCTGTCCATAAATGTTTGAGTTTGTACATTTTTGTTCACAATTTACTCAATCACATTAAAGATACATAAAATTACTCATGAAGCAAAATGGTGTTAACATCAATTTTATTGTTTAATTGAACTAGTCTCCTTCTCATAATAATATAACTTCCTTTTGGCTCCTTTTGCATCATCAGCCTGTGGAGGTCTGTTCATGTGATCATATATTCGGCCACTGTGAGCTTGGACCTCACGGACCAAACATCAGTTTTCCTCTCTCTGACACTGCAACTGTCTCCTTAGTCCATGGCGAAATGAAACTTGCACTGCATCTCGCCACAGTGCATTTAAAGGTGAGGAGAGGAGCTCATTTGCTTGGTGAAAAGTATGTTAAACCCAGTCACGCCTTCTCCCCCTTCTCTTTGCTACTTGCTGGTAGGAGACACTCGTGTCTGATATGTTCGGTACATCCACAGTAAATACAAAGCCCCAGTCTCAGTCTCCTCTGCCGCTCATTGGGGGTGAGTCTGGTGGTCCCGAGTCGCATGGGTTCCAAAGGTCTGAAGCGGGGTGGAGAGTGGAGTGATGTCGGTGAAGGAACCCTGGGACAGAGACTCTGAGGAGGAAGAGGCAGCAGACCTGGGCTGTGTAGACTGGGGAAACCTGTCTCAACGTTCTTATTTCCCTGCGTCTCTCACGAATGCTCTGATGGCTAAATTGATTAGAGCCTCCAGGGACTCAGGTTCATTCTTGGTGGCTAATTCATTCTTTAAATCATTATTTAGCCCCCTTTGAAACACAGTCTCGTGTTCCAGCCGCTCTCAGCTGCTAGAATCCGAGCTGGAGGTTGGTTCTGGTCTGACGGAGCCACTTGAGGAGTCTGCTGAGCGGCGGAGGCAGGCGGAGTGTCGCTGAGGTGACGGGAGATGTACTCAACACGTACTATCATGATTCTGTAAGGGAAAAAGGGAAAAAAGAAGGGAAAAAAAATGACCAAAAATGGAAACGGAGGAAAAGTAACAAGATTTATTGTACAAAAAACAAACTCAAAAAAAAACAGTCTAAGAGTGAAACTAAAAACACTGAGGTTGGTGAGGCAGAGCTCAGGAAAAGGTACAAAAAGTGAACATTAGAAAAAAGCCAAAAAACAAGACAGCAATCCAGTGAAATAGATAAAGTTTACAAATCAGTTTACAAATCGACGTGACGAGGGTTACCGGGTGAGATAAACAAGACGCACTGACACCAGGAAACAGGAAATCAGGGTTTAAGTAGGAGGCAGCTGATTGAGTAATCAGAAACAGCTGCACGGATCAAAAGTCTCTACCTAGCCTGTCAGCAAGCCTCTCGCAACAAAAAGCACAGACAAACTCTCCAGGAAGAAATGAAACAGTACAAAAATAAAACAGGAAGTAATAGAGAAAGAGGAGCAACCCAGACCAGATATGAGACATGACACCATCTACACTTCATGATACTGTGAAAAGATTCATGGAGTCACAGGAAAGCATGTTTGTACAGACAGTACAAACATGTTCTTTGGTCAGAGAAGTCCAAGCACCTCTAATAAAAACACCTCTGGCTGTGCCATTTTATAACACTGAGTTGTTTGAATTTGTTTTTGCTTTATTCTACTTTCTTACCTGCCTTGATTAATTCTGTCTAAGTTTCTGTGGTTGTATACATGGCAATGCATATTTATTCATGTAAAGCTAGCACACATTCCTTACTGTATGTGCATGCTCAACATCTCCGTTTCCATTTTTGGTGTGTTTTTCATGTCACAATTACAGCACCACGTACAGACCTGGCATATGTACTACAGTATTTAGAGTAATTTTGGGTGCTTTCGTATTGATGAAGACATCTCTTGAAATTATGATGGGTTTATTAAAAACGTTTTAAGAACAAAAATAGGAAAAATCATATCGATATTGTTGTTGGAGTGAGCGGTGTACAAAGCAGCACAAACTTAATTTTCCAGTCCAGTTTGACTTACACAACTTTATCATCTGTTACTTGGGACAACAGCTTAGACAGTAACAACACTTAGGTGTTAATGGCATTTTTATACCATAGCTACTGGATGATTTTGTCTAGGTTTATTTTCAATAAAGTCAAATGAACAGATACAGAGACACTTCAGTGGCTTTTAGCCACAGCTTGTTACCTTGTTCCTCGGAGGAGGAAGACACATTTGGATAGGGCTTTACATCCACATTCCCATCATATTTGCGGATGATAATCAGCTATGCTTTTTCCATTAAAGCCTTTGGCTAAAATCAACTGCTCCTATAGCAAACAATGACTCCACATATGATACCTGTTTTCTAGAAGCCAATGAATCTGTCAAAGTTGTTGTCCTGCCTGCTACACAAATACTGGGTATAAAGGTCAAATTTGAAGTCTTTCACACAAATAATGACGGATGGCTACTGACAGTACATGTTTCTGCTGAAAAGAAACTCCACAGTGAGCACATTTTCCCACCACACGTCATTCAAACACATTCACATGGTGCTGTAAAACTGCCAGGTGCAATTTCAGTGGATGATACTGTTTCTTTTCTAAGGACACTTTGGCACATAGACCTGAGGAGCTGGGGATTGTATCACTACGTGGGGCTATGGAAGCTCAGTGGAAGTGTGAGTCGTCTTTCAACTCAAAGGTTGTGGGTTTGTTTCCCATCTCCCCTAGTCTACGTGCTGATGTGTCCCTGTGCAAGACGATTAACCCCATGTTCCTCCTGTTGGCTGTGCTGGCAGAGTGATAGAAAATGTGCTGTATGAAAAAATGTGAGTGAATGGGTGAATGGCAAGAGTGTAAAGTGTGTAAAGCAGCTTTGATTGGTCATCAAGACTATAAAAGCACTATATAAGTTTCTGGTTAAAGGATGATCCACTCTAACTTTTGATCCACAGCTGTAAAACCCTGTTTGTTCTCAACAGTCAAATCAGATTGGTAGTTACAGTTTTTCTATGCAGAAAAACTGTAACTTTAATGGATTTTATAACATATAATGGATGATACAATGTAATACAAGAAATAAATCTTTACAAGAACATACATACAAAACAACAGACACAGACAAGTTACAATAAGTTGAAGTGAGAAGTTGAAATGTCTGTTTCATACTTTCATTCAGTAGCTTGGAGTGTGAGGAGTGTGCTTGTGCGTGTGTGCCATCATGTGTGCTTGCCGCCCCCCCCCCCCCCCCCCCCCCCCCTGTGTTTTTCCCCCCCCCCCCCCCCCCAATCTCCACCACACCCCCACAGCATCCAGGGGGATTTATTTGACCCCTTATTGCCAGCAGTGAGCCTGGGGTGGAGATGAAAGCATGCCTTCCCAGTGTGGCCCCAGTTTCTATAGCTATGGACACAGACTCACGCTGATTGTGGACAATAGAGGGGCCCTGCCACTCACCCCTGCCAGAGCCCTCTCCCTACCCAATCCGTCACAGCAATCATATTTTCAAAACAATAACACAGCCAGGAGGGTGGGGGGGGTGGGGTGGTTGTGGGTTGATTGGTATGTGCGTGTGTATATATGCATGTGTGCTGTTATGTTTAGACACTCTTTTTGTTCCATCAGTGTGAAGATGCTTATTTAATGTGTGTCAGAGTGTGTGTCCTGACACACAGTTAGGGCGCAACTGTTAGCGCATACCTACCTTTTGCTGTTTGAGTGAGTGTGTGAGTGTGTGTGTGCATGTGTTCATATATGTGTATGTGTGTAGTAAGCCAGGCCTTTGATGGCAGGACTGGAGTGTGCCTAATGTGGCTGCTTGCTGCGGTAGAGTGGGATGAAGGGGGTGGCAGTGTTGAGCCTCCTGCCCTCGAACTGTCTACTCTGCCATGGCCCAAGCCTCCTCCCGCAAACTTGAAAGGACCTAAGCCCCCCCACATATTTTCAGAAGGCATGACATCATCCTTTGCAGAAAGGGGCAGAAGCTGGGGTTAATATGTGTATAGAGTACAAGCCCATCAGTCACAGCCTTCACTTGCAACACCAGATTTGTCCCTTTCTCCTTGTGGATCTGCTACCAGACTCAAGCTACATTCAAAATACTTTTGATGTGGTTAACAACAACATTTTGCTCCACATGTGCCTGCTGTCCACACTAACCTTGTGTTTTAGATATTTTTGGTAAGAATTACACAGATACATGTTTTCACTTCCGGGTTGGTTCTTGTCTATCAGCTGTGAAAAAAATGCTCCGATAACTAATACTTTAAATTTCAGTTTCACCTTTTCATCAGTCTCAAACATAAAACCCCTTCTCTGAATTTTCACCATTGTAGTTTCTTGTTAGTATTACTTTATGAAACCAGCTTCCTGTTTACACTGGCATGCAGATGGCATGATATCTGTTTTAGGTGTGTTAGTATGGATGCATATGTAAGGGAACTTTATAACCCATGGTCTTGGTAGGATAATCCATTAATCTGCAGAATGAGCTAGTTTCAAGGTTGACTCAAAGAGAGCTATTGTGTTCATTTCTTGCCAGTAAGAAGACATCCACAGCCTGGTGTAAACCAAAATATAGATAATGTTAGAACCAAAAGCAGATTATTCCAGAGAGAGTTTTTGTCTTCCTGATTCTAACAAAATATGTTAAAGGTCAATATGTTACAGCCAAGATAGATGATAATATGTGTCATCTTGAGGACAGAATTATAGGTAGCACTAAGCTGTGTACATGCCTGTCTTGATATTAATGATCTCCTTTGGCCAAGTATATTTGAATAAATCCATTACAATGTAGGTCATCACAGACTCCAGGGCCTTCTTCACTGTTCTCCAAAAACTTGGAAGAAAGAGTTTCCCAACAGCAGTTTAATGCTAATATTGAGTTTAATAATTCATCTAGATGCAGATCATTTTCCATCTTTTTAAAATGAAAGGTAATAGCATGGGTGTAGCTTCAAACTGGAAAACTTTTTTTGCATTTAAATGTTATTCTGGGGTATCTGATACCTTCAGGTGTAGTCACACACAAACTAACAGAGTTACTGTTTACTGTTTCACTTCATAACTCTCAAGATGATGGATGAAAAATTATTTCAAAGGCACCAGCAGAGCAAATGTCATAGTGAGTAAGTTACACCATACTGATCTGCACCCTAACACACATATTGAGCTTTTGCACATCACAGTTCCATTAACACATATGATGTAAATAGAGATAATTTTAATATATCTTGACTACTTTCATTCCATCCCTGCTCTTTCACTCTGTGTCATAATCTCTCCTCTAACAAGTGTTTCCCAGAGATGAGGGCTCCTCGGACTCCTCTGTTTAATATGACAACCGTTTGCCAACTGTTCCTTTGAGGGGGCTGATGGTTGGGTGTCAGAGCCGGGATTTGGGAAGGGAGAGCCGGTGCCGCTGGATCAGACAGTTGGAGGGGGGTCCGGCTCCATTCATGTAGTTCTGTGGGAATAACAGAGCCCCACTTCAAACAGCAAGGACACAACCTGCTGGCCCCATCAATAGTGAACACATACACAGGCAGGCATACGCAGACGCACACATATGCTGCAACACATGCAAGCTTGTTTTCAAGCACACGTGTGCTTTTATTAGAGCTTTCTAATGATGTATTTGATCTGATGTGTATGATATCTGCATGTAAGGGTGTATTGGTATGCACACACACATACACACACCCACAGAGGGGTGGGGGGGAGGGCATAGAAACACAGGCTCCACAGTACCCAGCCCATTCCAAGCCCTGCCTTCCCCGGGACTCCCTCTTCTGCTACCACCCCCCACCCCTCACCACCCAAATTCACTGGCACTTCCAGAAATCTCCGAGGCGCCAGCGGAGCGGGGCTCATCTCTTGAGAACAATAAAGCCAGATCTTCATAAAAACTTCAAAAAGGCCTCGCCAAGTGTTTTATAGGTGCTTTAAATGTTTATGGGCCCTGGGGAGGGGGAGGGAGGGAGAGAGAGAGAGAGAGAGAGAGAGAGGGAGAGAGAGAGAGAGAGAGAGCACAGTCGTGCCAGGCTTCACTTTTCCCACCCAGTGCAACACACATACAAATGCCAGCACAGACACACACTGAGTATGCTGCAGCTTATCCTGCAGTGAGTGCCAGGCTGAATATGCCTGGTGGTGGTGGGGATGATACCTTGGACACAACTGTCATAGCAGCTCATTTCTTGCTAGTCTTACTAACATTTTATAAATGTAATACATTTGAAGCATATAATAAAACAAACAAACAAAAAAAATCCACAAAGCAGGCTACCAACTTTCATTATACCAAGGGTAACTTAGGTAGCTAAGTGGTCGAGTTAAGACAATGAATTGCTTCACGTCCTGTTTTTTTTTTTGTCAGTGTCAGACCCCATATTGTACACAGTGTCACCTAACAATCGAAAAGGGTGGGCTCCTCTGTGCCGCAATAACCAATTCTTCCCACTGGCCAGTGTGAAACCAGAAACATATGACTATATACTGTACAGGTTGTTTTATATTTAAATTGTATGATAGCCAATGTGTGTATGTGTGAGCATGTGTAACCTTATCTGGACAAGGTAAGACCAACCCACTGGCCCCTATCCCCAACAACATAAGGCAGGGTCAAGTGGAAGAGCATGGAGGTGAGGAGATCATGGCTTGAAGCAAGCTTGCTTTCAAATTGGTCGCTGTTTTGGCAGGTGTATCAGTTTAGCTGAATGCAAACCCAAGCATGGGCTTATATCTAAGTAATAGATAGGATTCTTACAGCTCCAGAACGGAAGCTTAACAGTATCTGAAAGCCACTTCATGCCAGGGGAAGTGCTGACAAAATCACCTATCAAATGATGTACCAAGATACACAGCTTCAATGTTTCTGACTGGCTGCAGATATTTTGACGAGTCAAGAGTTGCTGGGCATGAGCTAAATGTACTTCCATTTGAACCTTTTTAATGAGCCACTATTCAGGGGCAGTTTGGAAATGTTTTCTTTATATGTATTCAGATACATACCATGGGTTATATTTAGCATGTGTCCTCCTGGAGTCTAAAAGTTTATATTAGGAGGTGTCAGAATTCCAGTATAATTCTTAAGTTACTGTCAATAAATGGTAAATGGTTGGTCTTAAAGACATAGTGTTTTAGCAAGGATGCCTTACAGCATGATCTGTATGTGATAAGCAGCTTGGTCAAATGTGTTTGCATCTGTCTTGATATAGTATAAATGTGTAAATCTTCAACATGATATACACGTGCATTTACACATCTATGTATTAAGATTCCTGAGTGCATGCTGCATGTGTGCACTAGCATTTTTCCATCCACACATTAGTGTTTGTGAGATCTGTTGACAGGGAAGCATGCAGCATTTTATTCACCCAAGTGCTGAAAAAACATATGGTGCTAGTGAGGGAGAGCTCTGTTATGAGCCTGTTGAAAGCAACCTGGCCTGCCAGAATTCAACACAAGGATCATGCTTCAACTTAGCACTGTTATAACAACAGCACTGTACAACATCCAGACCTAGCTTCGCATTTGCAGAAAATGTATACTGTGTTGCATAGTAAGTTTTTACATAGTAGACCAAAAAGAGTCTGGAGACTGGATAACTTAATTTAAGTATTTTGTAAAATATATGCTGTATAAGAAAGCACAACTTCATCACAAAAATAAAAAGCACCATGTAGCTGTTGATACATGATGGCGTCATTGCTGCTTCCATTGAACATTTTGGTGATATTTGCTTCTTGCACTATTACAAGGAATGATGTGTTTTCTTCATCAGTCTACACATTCCTCTCATTGGCCTTTTTTTATGCTGCAAAAACCAGAAGTTGGAGGGACAGTAGGTAAGGTGTAAAGATGTTCTCCAGTCTCCAGTGCTCCACTTTTGTTCCCTCATGCCTTTCTTATTTTGGGCCATTTTAAATCCCTCAGTGCTACCTGCAGTTACAATTGTTTGTATTGTAATTACAATTACAATACAATCTTAACAGTTTTTCTATTTTAGCTTAATGGTTGTAAGTGATGCTCTGTGCATAGTCAAGTCAATTCAGTCACATAATTTCTAAACATCAATCTTTACTTACTGTTTTCACTGCATCTGTTATTGATATGCTAGTTTTCCCAAACCCCGCAGCATAAACAAAAGTTAAATACATAACACTTTTTTTAGACATTTCTTTTTTCATTCAAGTTTTTTTAATGTGTAAATTAAAAATGCACATAAAACGGGCTATTGGAGATCCATCTTGTATGGCAATACCTGAACTATCCCTTTAAGATGGTAACACTGATATAATCCACACCACACTGACATTGGTAGATAATATCATGCATTATCAAATGCTTAGCCTAAACTCAATTTAAACATGTAGAAAAGAATGGACAGTAAATACATTCAGTCAGCATACTGTATGGAATAGTAGTGCCATTGTTCATCCCTGATGAGTGCATACTATGCTTGGTGTGGCCATGCCCACCATTAATACTGAAATTCTGCAGCTGCCCCTTCTATTTTCATCAACTAATTGGCAAACACTCATGAGGTAACAGCAATATAGCATCTGTAGGAAGAAGTGTCCTCTATTTGTCTGCTACATTCAGTCATATCAGATGAATGAACTGCTTTTCACTAGTGTGAGTAAAACTCGAAAACTAATATAATGAGCCCCAGTGAGTATCTTATCTGCTCCCACTAGAAATGTAAGCTGGCTATACTTCTTTGACTGATGAGGTGTGTGTTTGTCAGCTCTTGAAGTTTCGGCACTAATTACTCGAAGTGATGTATCCTTCAAACAGGAAATGTAAAACAGTTAATATGACCTAAAATATTTATTTTCCTCAAAGGAATACACATGATAGTTCGAAGCTTCTTCCAAGCTGCAATGTGTCAAAAGAGAAAACCCACATTAACAACCAGGGCTTTTGTTTTGTAATATTCATTTATTGTTCAATAAAAATAGAGTTAAAAAAGTGACGTGATGTCTCCTTCAAGACTTGGCTTGGTGGATGTGCCACCAGCTCCTTGTAAACATGAGGCTTTGTTTGACTCTGAGGGAAATTAAAACCCTCCTCTTACTCTTCTGCACTGACAAACTCCCGCCTACTGACCTTTGACCTCTGTAGTCAAGACAGCCCCATATTTACTTACTTTCACATTTTGGGCAAACACAGTACAGTCATCTCCTCTGGTGTGTCTATGTACATGCTTCAGTTTCTGGTTGCATGGTTTGTTTTTGCATACCGTGTATGAAGAAGACCTCAAAGCTCTAACACAAGTTCAAACCATCAGTATAACCAATTACAACTAAAACACTTTTCCTTAGGACATCTTTAGGCAATAGATATAGGTTATAACATTTTTAAAGAAGTAAGGACACTAAAACCTGTAAACACTTTGAAACACCCCCACACGTACACACACCCACACAAACCTGGAATGCTACAGACAGTGAAGCCAAGCCCACTGACTTCACTCATGAATCTCTCCTCTTTTAGCAAATTTGAGGTGCTACACTGGGCAATGATGCAGGTTTTATAATTGTATAGTGAGCCTGATTAATTTTTGAGGTTTTTCAATTTTGTTTGTATGAAATACCCACGTTTAATCAGTGCTGACTTTACCTTGTACACTTCCAGCACTGGGAACCAGCTTGAAACAGATGCTTGTCCTCACTGAATACATGGCTGCCAGCAGGGACATGCGGAGAAACACATTTTAGCCACTTAACAAAATGATTCTGGAAAGGGTGAAGTCACCTCCCACTTGTGTGAGGTGTGACCAATGGACATAGATAGAAATAGAACTTTCTTAGATTTATTAAATGACACAAACTGTGAGATGAAGCAGTGAATGCATTCTTAAGACAAGTGGGCATATTTTCTTTTGTTAAGTGGCTAAAATGAATTTTCCTTGTGTCTCCACTGGCAGACATGTCGGCTGAGTGCCTGTATCGCTGGTGCCTGGCAGTGGCAACATACCATGGACACATAGAGTGAAGGCAGAGCTGACTATGTGTCAGAAACCTCACCTAGCCACACTGTAAAAAAAAACAAAAAACAAAAAAGAAAACATAACTAGATTCCCAAACATCTAAATAGGATGGTTTTGACTGCTAAGAGGCATGATTTTCTGTATTGTTAGAATTAATATGATTTATATGACACATGCAGTATCTGCACCAATGCCAATGTTTTGGTAACCAAGGTCATTATAGGGTCTTTGATCACAAACCCTTAATATAATAAAACAGACTACTTAAAGGGTAACTTAACTCCCTCTTCAGAAGCCATCTCTACCCAATGCCAAGAAGTGGGATGAGACCTGAGGGAGGAAGAGTGGGGAATAGTACATGGGGCATTGTTTTTTAGTCAAATCTGACATTGAGTTGCAGCTATGGGATTTGCTCAGCAAACAAACCTAAAATGGAGAAAGAACTCTTCATTGCAGTGTAATCATTCTCCTGCTGGGACCTGTATGTGGAGTCTCTCTGAACTGCCCTGTGATTGGTCAAAGTCTCCTCTGATACTACAGATTTAGCTATAAACACAGCCAAGAGGAGGTAGAGACATGTTGGTCTGTCTTCAGTCACTTGAACAACATTACTCCTGTCTACTGCACCTTTAAAACATTATTTTTTAAAAAATGCCCCTTTGCTGAGGTAAATTTTCTAGGACAGTTAAATTTACTTCTTCACTGTTTATTTTCATTGAGAAGACAAAAGAAACAAGTGAAACCTAGCCTGCTTACTGCTGCCTCTACTGGTCACGTGGCCCTCACCTAGCAGTTATTTTTCCATGTATCTTCATGGTTTAAATGTTTTCTGATGGTAAATTGTTTTTGTATATCATTTATTTCAGAATAATTCTGTTAGACAGCTTGGAATGTTGTGTGTGTGGCTTTGCTTACAAATGTCTGGCCTCTTAACAACTTGAGTCATCCCTTTTACACTTGAGTCCCTTTGGGAGCCGGCGCTCTAGACTGACAGGCTCCATTTTGTGGTGCATCTGGGAATATGTCTGAACCAAACACAACAAAACACTAAACTGGTTCACTTTTAGGACATTATTACTACAATACTTCAGATGTACAGTTCTGGAAGGTTTACATGCCTTTTCCATCAATTAGACAAAAAGCAGGAGTCAAGTATTGCTTGTTTTTTCCTCTGTTTTGAAAATGTGTGTTTTGTGTTACTTTTACAAGATGAAATGACCATATCAGGTACATATTAGTAATTAGCTACACTATGACTGAGTCTGATATACATAGGATTTGTTGCTGTAAAAAGGAAGGAAAAGCAAGCAAAATCCAGCACCAGGTTCTTAAATACTGCTCCTCACCCTCTCTCTCACCATATTTCTCTGATAATGTCTTTCTTCCTTGCTTGGCTTCTTGACTACCATGGAGTACAGCGGCCAAAAGCAGTTGATGTTGGGCTGATTGCATCCCAGAGTGGAGACGCCAGACCCCCTCTTTACTTCTGCCTTCTTTCCGCCCCTTTGGGTCAGGTCCAGAGCCCACATCCTGGGAACATGAGGCTGGACAGCTGCAGCCGACAGTTCTCTGGTAATGGCACAGGGAAAGAGTTCATGTACATGTGAGCCTGGGGAGCCGAAGATACTGCCCACATCAGTTTGGCAAAGTGCCCAACAGTCCAATGTGCCGACATCAATAATTCCAGAAGTCAAAGTGACGCTCAATTAATCTCGCTGAGCATCACAAGCTTTTTCCCCGATGATATCTGACAGCACAAAAACTATTTTCTTTGTTCCATTTTGTTATTGTTCATTTGGTGTCCATATGAGAGTCTCTGATGTTCATAAAAAAGCTCTCATGTATGGGAGAAAATATTTCATGGAAACAGATTCTCAGTGTAGTGTTTCAAAACATACATCATGATATAGCTACAGTTAAAGTCATATAATACAACATATATAACACACCAAGAGAAATTGTGGACAGTTTGTACAGTGGTAACAGTTTCTTAATTGTTATATGCATTTATTAGAGGTGAAAATGCATGCAGCATGAACTCTCTCTCTCTCGGAAGTTTCACACTGTGGTGGCCTGGCTGTTTTTGAGTGCAAGGGGTGAATATTCTTTAAAGCGAACACACAGTTTGCCCCTCAGCCATGGGTTTTCCAGTGGGCAAAAGTCATCCTGAAGCCACTTTTCTCTGTTGTCGACAACCAGCACGAGGCCAAAGTGCTTCAACTGTTCATGACTATAGGAAACACACTGCTGCTGCTGCTGTTCGCCGATCGCTCCACTGCTACCAAGGATGCGCCGAGAAACAATGTTCATCTCCTTTACCACTAACTGGACCATTTCTTGTGCTGATGTGGCTGGAGTTACACAAAGCTGACACACAGGGCGAGAAGAATGCATTTAGCTTTTGTTAAAAAAAAAAACAAAACACAACACTACCAACACTTTACCACCCCAAAACATATTCATTACCTTAACACTGGTGTCCTTGGGCAGGCCTGTGTGATACTGTGGGTATACTCTGAGTGTGGCATGACAACCTTTCCAGAGGGCAGCAGGCGATGATGAAGAAAGTCTCTGAGTTCCACTGTCCTCAGATAATGTACGAGCAGGTGGAAGCTGTGGTAAGAAGTGCTCAGCAGAACATTGGTCCACTGATGAGGGTCTATGCCACCTTCGCTGGAGTGAAGTGGTGGGTGAGTGGTATGCAGTGTGGGAGGAGTAAGGCTGGTGGGCTGAGGTGGTGGAAGGAAACTCCAGGCTGCTAGTTCGCACACAGAAGGCCTGTCTCTTCTCTGTGATGTGCAACAGCTCAATCTGCCTGCTGGGCAGGATGAAGTCACTGTCAAACAGCTCTGGGTGCCCCCTCTGCCCTTCTGCTCCAAATCGAACTAGTCCCCTTCCACACCCTTCCCTCCCGTGCTGGAGTTCTGAGGTCTGGAGGACGTCTGGTGTGGAATTCTTTAGTGCTCCCGCTCCACATCCACTGCTGCCAAGACACACCCCTCCTCCTGAGCTGCTTCCATCACTGCATAAGTAACCACAAGGTTCCATGGGTGCAGAGGATGAGAGTGGTGATGGGGGCAGGAGGTCCAGTTCTCGGGGGCTCTGGGCTCGACTGGAGTCATAGTCACTGTCAGTTGTAAGAAAGACCTCAGAGGAGCCCTCCTCATCTGACAGTCCAGCAAAGTCTGCAAAATGTCAGGAATATATCTTACAAATGGGCTACATCATATATTATATTTCATTTTAAATTAGATTGGCATCATGCAGCCTCAGAATTTAAGAGGTTTGTGTTGAGTAAGTAAATTCTGGTCTGACCTGAGTGTTTGCGGCAGGGTTCAGGTGAAGGTATGGGTGAAGGCATGAAGTCTGGTTGGGAGGAAGTGGAGGGAGGCTTTTCAAGCAACACTTCCTTAGAGAAGTCAATTATCCAGCTTATGGAAATGCCTCCTGTTGGCTGCTTGTAGCGGGCATACTGCAAGGCATCCATTATCCACCTCATATCCCGCCATACCTCCTCCATTTGCTGTTATAGAGTTCACAATGTCAGAAGCAGACCATGGGCTCTAATTTCGTGGAGCAGCGCAAGGTGGCACAGCGTAGCACAGCCTGCACAGTAGTAATTTCGTCAGGTGCAACACCTTGCGCAGCGAATTTGGCAATGTGGTAGACCGAAGTGCACCAAGATGGGCGTGGTGGCGCAAAAGGAGGAGGTGTCGACAGATTCAGCTTGGCACAGTGACAATTTCATGCCAAAAGGCTGCACTGAAGGTGCGCTGAAAGCTCGCCAGCTCCAACCAGGTCTACTCTCGCCGCAAGGTGAAGTGCAGCCGGTCTAGTGGTAATTTGGCTGACTGGCGCACAGTGTGCACATGTCACCAAAACCTCATAGGCAGGTTTACAGAATGTCAGGCACATTTCAATGCAATTAATAATCACAACAACCACTATTTAATGTAAGTATCTGAATCAGCACATACATTTATATCTATATTGACTGTCCAGTCACATCTGATGTCAGATCAAAGGCGGTTGGCATGTGTAATGGAATTTCATTAACGCAGCTGAAACTGTGATGCAAAATAACAACTTCACATCTCTCTCTCAGCCAACGACAAACAGCCTCAGCATCAGATAGTGAGTATATATTTGGCTCTCATCTCATAAAATTCAAAAGAAAAGAGAGACGCTCAAATGTATGTCATGTCAGGTGTCTTAAGGATTTACCTGTTTCATGTTATTGCCCTTTTTTTTTTTAAATTAATTTTTATACTTAACATGATCTACAAAGATGGAGTACATTATTGCGAGGAGGAGAAGGAGATACGGGGAGAGAATATACTACCAAAGGTCCTCCTATTTGAGGATGACAGAGCAGGAATGTAGGTGGACCTGACGAATAATGTCTTGTCTAATGTAATTGTCACTTAATTGTTTTAACTCCTATCCATGACACAGGAACAGATTACATCTATCCTGTGAGGTGGTCCACATGGTGACGCGCATTGTGGCCTCTGACGTGCACCCGGGTGGCCACCGTCTGCCTCTGGTACTCAGACTCACCGTCTGGCCCTTCTTCTTACATCATTGAACCATTTTTTACACTGGGCAACGGTTCTCAGTATGTCAGGGCAAACCTGATTAATAATATTTTAAATATTTTGCAAAAATAATATTTATATTTTAAATATTTTGGAGGTCTGTTCATGTGACCATATATTCACCCACTGGGAGCTTGGACCTCCCGGACCAGAACATCAGTTTCCCTCCATCTGACGCTGTCGCTGTCTCCTTCATCCATGGCGAAATTAAACTTGCACTGTGACTCGCCTGCGACGCATTTAAAGGTGAGGAGAGGAGCTCATTTGATTGGTGAAAATTTGGACCGGCTGTGTTAAACCCAGTCACGCCTTCTCTCCCTCTCTTTGCTACTTGTGCTGGTAGGAGGGGGGCAGGGGAGTACTTGCGCCAGGCTGTGCCCCCTGTGCTGTGCACGAAACAAAATGCACAACTAGTACAAAAACATATTACTAGTAGTATGAATAGGTGCATTGTACCTCACTAGTAGTACTAGTGGACATTGTGGCACTTGCTAGTAGCACTAATGAGGTACAAATGCCTCACTAGTGCTACTAGTGGGCATTTTGGCACTACTAGTAGGGTCCAGAGGGCTACTAGTGCTTGACACATGCCAACTAGTTGGGCCTTGTAATGTTACTAGTGTGGCACATCGTTTTACTAGTGAGGTCGTTTGCATACTAGTAGGCCAAAGTGTCACTAGTAGTGGAAAAATAATTACTAGTAAGACAAAGTTCTTCTACTAGTGCACCCTAGTCCTTCTACTATTGTGCAGAATTGTCTTACTAGTGTGGTCAAAGAGCGTACTAGTACATGGCGCTTAAGTTGGATATCAACGATATGTAATAAAGGCTCAAACGGCTTGCCATAGACACAGCTAATAAATGCACTCCAACTTTAAATGCCACTTTATCTTACCTTAGACAGCCTTATACGAGTGAATAACTGTGTTTCTTTACACCACTCTGTCCAGTGCCAAAGTCAGTAGAGAAAATCAGCAATTTTAATGCACGGCACACAGGAGATGATCCGTGGATGGCTCCATCAGTAAGTTCAAATGTGCTATGTTGTGACTTTGGTTCATTTGAATTTACCTAAGTGACAACTTAATGTTAAAAAGCACAATGGAATCGGTGCAGGAGAGTGAGTGGTTTATAAAGTTATAAATTCCTAATCAGAAAAGGCTGTGTAATGGTGAGGATTGGAGTTTTTTGTGTCCCTGCTGGTAGCTGGGTTTTCAGTCAGGCCTCCATGGCTCACGCTAGGTCTTGGAGCAGGAGGTGTGCACAGTGTTGACAATTTGTCCATACCACATTAGAAACTATTAATTTAGGAGAAGGATATCCTCTTTCTTTGGTCCTACCTGTATGTATTCCTGGACCCCCTGATGTTTCTTCTTAGCAACAAGGAGCTCAGCCTCAGAGAACGCCTCTCTTAGTGCCTGCTGGGACATGAGAGACTCCAGCTCCAGCAAAGCTGACACTCTGCAGTACTGGCCAATGAGACTTGGGCAATAGGCATTAAAGTGGACTGTGGGAGAAAAAGGAGTCCAAAAAGTAATAAAAAAAAAGGTCAAATGCTATGTCAATATTTCCAGAAACATCTAGATTCTAGACAGTTGGCGTCAGATGTTTAATACTTTGCAGAATCTACAGTATGTGACAATCTATGTGCTAATTTCTGCTGACAAGTTTGTAAACTGACCCAGTTCAAAGATTTGCAGAGGCAGGGTGAGAAAGCCAGAGTGGGGGGAGTATGGGTTGTTCTGACCAGGGGCTGTGCACACCTCATCTGAAGGAGGCAGGAGCAGCAGGAAGGACACGTTCTCCCCAAACTCCAAAACTTCCTGGCTGTATAAGCGGAAATTCTGTGCCTAGACACACAGACAGTTTGACCAACCTTCAAATAACACTAACATGTTCTCCACTGAGATTGTTTTCATTACTGAAGATTGCATTTTTATAACATTTTATTTCATACTGCAGTCAAGATTTGTTTTTATCATGGTTACAGCATATGGATCAAACTTATATATATACTTATATTATAATCCGTGGTTACACTATATCACTAATACACTACTACAGGGCTCTGCTGTAGAATTAATGTGTAAAACTATCTTAGTGCTAAATCAGTATGAGTTCTTTTTAAGCCTCTCAACATCAACGTTTAAGGCTTCATCTCTACCTTATTAATATTTCAGTCTTATCTGTATAAACATGCATATGCTCATTTTTTTTTTTTTACATGCCATTCCACATAGTAGCAGATTCATGGGTGGAAGAGTAATTTAAAGCCACATAGATGATAATTGCTGTTGTGCTGGAATTCAAGCTGTTTTCTTTTACAATAATGTAGAATTAGTGGTCTAACCAGTGCTGGCTCAGTATTTATGCATAATAATTTCATAGCTTTGAGCTGTTGCTACTGCTTGCCTCTGGAACTTGGCTTCTTTTTACTGGTTCCATGGTATCAGTAAAATAATACTCTACACAAAGACTGGAAACTATAAAATCTTGTTACACTTATTAATAAAGTCACACAGTCTGACAGTATGACTCTTGCCTAACTCTCACCTGATTGCCAGGGACGTTGATGTGTGCCACCAGTTCCTTAATGGCATTGCGCATGTCTTGTAGAAGGCAATGTGGAGTGCTCTGCACATCATGATCCATTTCCAAGGACTCCTCAAGAGAACTGTGGGAATGCAGCCATTGCCACTCCTCCCTGAAACCAACACACAAAACACACACTTCCAGTAAGTGCACAACTATCTTTTCATTGTTTTAATCGACTGTCCATACAAAACTACTTTAAATATGAAAAGAAACAGACAATTTTAAGCACTGCACCATGTAAACTTCAAAAGTGCAATGCTAAATCCACTGTGTGTTGTTCCCCACCTGGACACGTTGCTGTTGTCTCGGATTTTTGTATGGCAGAGTATGTTGGGAAGTTTCTGTGGCACCAGCACCCTAATCTGCTCCACTGATGTACAGAGCTTCAGATAACCCAGGTATAAGCCAGGAGACAGTAGCTTCTTACTCCGTCTATGATAAGTCAACTTCTCCTGAAACAAGGTAAGAAGACGGTCTAATGATGCTGTTTTTTATGTTTTCCTGGTGTCGGTCATTGACAGACCTCAGTCTAACATTGAAAAAATAGTCCATTAGTGCATTTTTATGTATTCCAATATAAAGTTTGGGGCAATGGTGGCTGAGTGGTAGAAGGAGACGTTGTTCAACTAGAAAGCTGAGAGCTCAATTAACAGCTCTGATAGTCTAGACACGGCTGAGCCAGCAGCATGTGTATGGGTATGAAAGATGTGCAATAGGAAGAAGTCCTGCACATAGATGGCTGTGAATAAGTGAATGGAAAAACTGTAGTGTAAAGCAGGTTTGAGTGATCAAGACAAATATTTTAGTAAACTGGGGTTTTGCCAAAGGGAGTCTCCACTATTGTTTTGCAACCACAAGGAAAAAACTACTTACACTGGAGACAAAACATCACTGTAACAATGGTATCAAGTTCACCAGGCGACACAGACAAAATCAACTTGTGGTTTTGTTCGTGATTGTAGCTGCTGCGAACCACACGGCACGGGTTACAAAACAAAAAAAAAAAAAAAGAAAAAACAATTTGCTCAATTATCATCCTCTTGTCCATCGCACTGAAATTCATGACAAAATATGTACGACAGCTTTAAAGTGAAGACATAATAAACTGGCAAACAGTGAATATTTTACCTGAAATCTGACTTTTATTATTGTTATTATTATCATCATTATTATTATTACTATATTATATATTATTATTTAATTAATTTTAGTGTAAGTTACTTTAATATGTGTCCTTATAAATGAGGTGACACATGGGACAGTCAAGACAATTTATGTAGATGTATAAATAGTGTAACTGTATTATATATATTTAATTAGTGAGCACTTCCACTCTCTAATTGGAAGCACATTCCAATTTACAGGCACATTGTTAGGGCCACGGGGCCCCCTTATGTCTCTTGCAAATGAGAGCTTAAAAAATTACAGTTATTTCAATGAATAAAAGATTTCCAGTGATTCTATTGTTCACAATGTGCCTTACACTATATTTTTCTCTTCCATCTTCCTTAGTCTCTGGGTAAAATAAAATGTGTGATAAAACCAACAACCACTGTAGGCAAACCCACCTACCAGCTGCAGAACATAAACAAAAAACAAAATCACTACATTTCCAAAAAGAACCTGTCTTCCTGTAGCACTCACATGTAGTGTAATGAGGAGCATGTCTAAGGCAGTGGGCTCCTCAGGGGATGAGACGGACTTTCGTTGGAGCTGAAGTTTACAAAGCTGTGTCCAGCGCACCCCGTCCAGGTTGGGACAGGCATTCATGTCTTTGAGGAGAACCAGCAGGGCATTGCCATGCTTGTCTTTGATAGGCTCAAGATACACCTGACCAAGGTCATGAGTTCCAAGCATTTCCTGAGAAAAGACAACAGGAAATTGTGTATTAAAGGTACAGTTGGAAGAATGTTTTTATTTTTGCTTGATCAATAATTCCATAAATAAACTTTAAAGTGTAACTAAACGCCCTATTCTAAAGTAACTCAGCCTAATGTACAATTTTAAAATGCAAAAAAATGTGTGTTTGACCTGAAGGAGACAAAGAGGATGAGGGACAGAGAGTGCAGGGCAGTGAGGGGGGCATGGTCTGGTAGTGAAATGTGACACCAATTATAACTGACTAATGAGAAGCTGCTCCCACCGTGTGTCACATGGTGGAGAGAAAAAGCAACAGTGACAGAGCAACGGCTCCTGTGTTTGAAAAAGTGAGGAGCCACATGCCAATTCAATAAGAGGGTGAAGAGAGTGCATCAGTGATACAAGCATAGACTAAAGTAGCTACTGGCAAAATTTTAATGATTAATTAATTTTAAAATAGTTTTACCTGTAGATGGGAGACAGCCTGCAGCATCTTGAGGCGTGTCTGCAGAGTACAGGAACAAGATGACTGGGAGGAGCTAAGACATTGCAGCAGCCAGGGAATCTCCTCCCACAGAAAGGACACCTGGAACAGGGACAGAAAGCACACAAAAACACATTTACTTCAAGATAATGACCATGATTTTAATAAGGATATACAGTAACTTGTGTTTATTACTTTTTAGAATTATTTCCATGAATGTGAGGCTACCTTGGTAAACCAGAGGAAGTCCTGCATGAGTGAACTGGAGTATGAATCATCAGCCTCCACAATAGGAATCTGGTCCTCTGGAGTCACCAACACATTGTCATCTCTGTAGAATATGGATGCCAGGTAGAGACCTCTGTAGAGAAACAAAGGAAATGTTCATGTATTACTGTCACTGAATGGTAAAAAATGATGGCATAAAGCAGTTCTTCGAGGTCATCGCCACTACTATATTAAACAAATATACACAATGCAAAATGTCATGAATATAAATAGATGTTGGTGCTGGCATAAAAATCAAGTCACTATTTTTGATAATCACTGATGAAAATTATGGGTAAAAAATAAAAAAGGCACATAAATAGCAAGTATTTACAATTCTATTCATACTAACATATAACAATTATAAACGACAAAAGAATGATTATCTACCTTTACCTTTTCAAGGTTTTAACAAATTTGTTGGTAGCTTGGAAGAGGTGACGCAGGCTTTTGGACACCGAGTGCTTCCTTCCTTGTGCTTTGCATTGTTCTGTGTGGACAAGACCAAAAATAGAAAGGACTGAGTTAATTATGTTAACAGTTTAACAGAGTCCCATTACTTCTTGGGAAATTATCATACTGAGCCTCTTAATGTTGACAAATTTGACAAACTCTTGTTAAATCTTCCAGACAACACTAATGAATGCCTCTGTCCTGACAAACTCTAGAAATATCTCTTTCAGTGGCAGGCTGTTACTTAATTGACAACAAACTTGACACGTCCAAAAACATGGTTGGAGGGGAATGTTTTTCAACATTTCATACACTCCAGTGGTGCGGCACCATTTGACAGTCATGCTGGCTGCCAACTGCAGACTATGGGCCTTGAGGGAACCACTAGCACTCATGTCCCACTGGAATATTGATTTTGTATGTGTGTGTTTACATGCACACATTATAGCTGCCGGAGCATGGCATAACTTGAGCTACAGCCATCGAGTGCAGCCAAGGAGCTGCAGTAAATTCTGTGTGTGTCTTAACCCCTTGCCACTCACTGACAGGGAGGTCAGTTAAGTCTGTGGGGACATGTTTATTTTTAGTGGGCCTGGAGGGGGTTGGGGGTGAGAGAAGGAGGTGTGGGTATATATGTATATGTGTGTTTTTATGGGCGCCTGTTGGTGAGATAGTGCACCTCCCAACTCATTAGAAACCTCAAGTCCCAAAGCCTTCGCAGACTCCCTCCCCGTTCCTCCCCTCCCAGGTGATCATACTTCAGCCCCAGGCCACTTAAAGTCAATAAATCCCCCCATTCAGGACCCAAAAAGAACTAATTTTCTCTTCAGGTGGACGAGTCGAGGTGGAGTAACGAGAAAAAACAGCACCCCTTGACCCCTCTCACCTCCCCACATTTCTCTCCACTTGAGACTCTGTTCAACTCCAGCCGTTGTGGCCTCAGTTTCTGTTTGACACTGAGTAAGACAGACAAGTTGGGCTGACTGCTGGGGTGCCTGTGTTAGTCAAGGCCTCTTTCAAAGTTTAATTAATAGTGTTTGGACAAGAGGGAGAAGGTGGCATGAGCTATAAGCTGGGCTGGTGGTGGGAGCATGGTCACATGTGGGAGAAGAACTGAGTTGAAAGTGAGCATGTACATGAATATTTGTGTCTGTGCATGTACACATCCATCTATATGTGTGCCTGTCTATCTTTCTGGTTGTATATGTATGGACAGTAGACAGGATGACTGGCAGGCCATGGGGGGTGGGGGCCAGCTGCAGTAGTCAGTGTTAATTTATGCTCTCTCCTGACTCCAGCCCAAGACTCGTCTCTTACAGGAATAACAAACATGACCCTGGGACACGCCACCTTGGCTACCGTGCTTGAACTCTCAAGCACAATCAGTCACCGTCTTAGGAACTCAGGGCCACTCAATACTGACTATTATATTGCATTTTGCCCAGTTGCAAATATGGTCTGGCCACAGTGGACAATAGTAAGTGGGTGTTTGTGTTTGGGCATGTGGGTGTGATAGAAAAAGACAGACAACTTGCTCAGTGCTAAATGCAGTTTGCCATCATATAAAAGAGGCAGTATGGACAGGTTTTGACACTTGTGAGACACACTTTCAGCCAGCAGTGTTTTTTGAGATATAAACAGCTTGTGTGTGAGACAGGCTGATCTGCAATTTGTCAGAGAGAGCAAGAGGTTTTCAAAGGAGGAAGGGCTGAGTCATGGAAAGAAGCACACGTAAGGGAGTGGGGGTGGGGGGTTGAGACAGAGGGTAGGACATTATTTTTGAGGTGGCGTGCCATCTTGAGCCTTCCCCCCAATGTACTTGTCATGCCTGAGATTGTAAAGTGTCTGTCAAGGTGAGACGAAACAGCAGTTGGTGGTACGTGTTACACTTGCATTTTGAACCATTTCTCATGTTTGAGTTTGTTAATGCTGAAAATATTTCCGGGGTTTGAACTAGATGGTAGCCAAAATTCAAATGTGTTTGTTTAAAATGTGGCAGGTGCAGTGAAAAAAAAAGAAAAAAGAAAGCTCACGTTAATGTCAGAAACTCATACCACAGTTCAGAGTACATTTCACTTAAGCTTCAACTTTGCTTCGATATGGTACGAGCACTGACCCAGGTTTGGGTTCAAGTGTATTTGTAGTCATGTAGTCTCAAGCTGTTGTAGCATGTAATTCCGTAGTTTAAATTCAAGTCAAAATATATCATATACCAATGACAATCTACACATATTTAGTTGAATGAGAAAATCAGGTTCCTATCAGGGGTTTGGGTTTTATGAGGAAAATCTGTCACACTAACGTTAAAGCTCTCATATTACTATTTAGACTTGTAGGTAAACATGCTTATTGATATGATCACAAAGGTGCTGATACCATGGCAAATGCAGTGACGGTGAGATTCTTTTATCTGTCCCAGTAACTGGTCCAGGGTCTCCTTCTGGCCCCTCTGTCTCGGTGCACGACCATCGACATCTCTCCAACCTGCAGAATCAGACACAATTAGGACCAAAAGGTATCACTTTATTTTCATTATCCATTGTTGACTCTATAATCAGTTGACATTTATTTATATGTACTGTTGTTAACTGTTTTTCACTTTAATTAGATGGTTCAGATACACATTTACAAAAGCAAGCATAGTTTCCCTACTAACAGTTGATTGACAGTCATCTACAGGATAATAGAAGTAGAGAGTTTACTATAAGATGGTGGCATGATCTAAAGAAAATTAGTCAAATGTTAATATATTCAACATGCATTTTTGTAGTATGGAGTTAGGGTTAGAATCTGAAGACCAACACTTTAAGCATAACTTGTAGTGCACTGGTAGTTAGTTAATTCTATAATCAACTGATTATCAGTTGACATTATTCTGAATACCTGTTAATTACTAATGGAAAGTAAACGGACTAATAAAGTGTTTTCAGTTGTACTGTTTATTTGAGATTCATAATGCAGGTAAGTTGCTACTGAGGTGCTTACAGTTGGAATGCACAGCCATTATTAATTTATTTGTAAATGATGATCCTGGACAGATCCCACCCATGGGCTATGGGGTAATAACTTTGCAGATGTAAAAATAAACTTGACAACTTGTTACATTTTTTGATGGAATATCTGTTCTTTTTAATTTATATGTCACAATCACACTGCTAAGCAACAAAGTGTCAGAAACAACTGAATACATGTGTAATATTTTTTCTTTCTTTTAGTCATACTCACTCTCTCACACTTAGGGTATGAATGTGACTTAATTATGTGTCATTAACTTTATTTTTTCTCTTCCAAGTCTGTGTCTTTCCTGCCTGTCCTCTCTCTCTGTTGTCATCTTGCAGGCTACAGGATCCAGATTCAGTTTTCAATGTTATTTTTATCACTAAAAGTAGTATTGCTGTCATTTTAATTATGCTTTGATTAAAGTTCATCAGTAAAATTTCTTATCAATAATCTTTAGTGCTGCTTGTATAATTGAGACAGTAGTTCTATAACATGACATAAATGATTCTGAACTTGATACTGTTGTATATTTGCTCCTGGTCTCTCTCTTCTTTCTCTCCCCCCTTTCTGTCCCCCACCTCTCCTTTGTCCCCCATTTTGCTCTCACCCCAATCTGTCGAGGCAATTGACCGCACATCACCACGAGTCTGGTTCTGTCAAAGATTTCTTCCCGTTTTTTCTCTCCACTGATGCCTAGTGTTTGCTCATTGTGTGAACTCTTGGTTGTCTTTTCTCTCTGTAATATTGCAAAGGTTTTGGCTACTATGTACAGTGCCCTGAAATAATGTACTGTATGTTGTGATTTGGTGCTATACAAATAAAATTGAAATGAATTACTGATTTGAACCATTATAAATATATCAGTCATGTAGATTATCTTTGATTGAGATGGTACTGATACTTTTATGTATATAACACTTTAAAAACAATTTCTTTTGAAAAATAGAAAATGTTCCTTGATCTCCTATAACAAACTAAATGGTTTGTATTTATATAGCTCTTTTCTACTTTAGTGTAAAGCTGTTTTTACACTACAGTTTTACATAACTGGTGCGCAGGTGTGCATGTGTGGTAAAAATGAAGGATGCACACCAGAATACAGGAAACGCTTTTGCATACCGTAGAGTATACTGTACTATTGCGAGACTTGCGTGAGAACTGTGCAACTCAAAACATGGCGGCGTGCTCTTAGACCAAACATTTTACATTCTACAAACCGCCAAATAAATATCAAAATAAACAGGAAAAAGCATCAACCATACTTCCTTTTTCCACTAGAAGACAGAAAAAAGGAGAAGACTGGAGGATCTAGAGGATTACATCGAAGAGTGTTTTCACCTATTAGTAAATGGGAAAACAACCAAAACATGTGTTACCCCCTCCTCCAAAAGAAGCCGACCGGAGGACTCACCCGGAGCCGCTTCACTGCCAGACACTGAATTTATGGATATTCTTACCTACATAAATACAAAATTATCCAGCTTTGATGCCTGACGTTTGTTGGTGGAAGTCTTGCACAAATCTCTGGAGTTCAGCCAGCAACAGGTGTCCTTGCTTGCGGCTGAAATCACCTCCCTTAAAGGATCGTTAAAATCACTCACAGAGGAAACGCAGCGTCTTTCGGCAGAAAATAAACACATTAAGGACACACTCATCGATCTTCAGGCCTGTAGCATGAGGGATAACCTGGTTTTCTCCAGAATTCCAGAAAAAGCCAAAGAAGATCCAGAAACAACAGTAAGAAACTTTATTGAGAAACAACTAAAACTCCCTGCAGACACAGTCAAAAACATCTAGTTCCGTTGGGCGCATCGTTTAGGAAGGAAACAACAGGATGACCAGAGCTCGTGCCCGATTGTGGCCAAGTTTGAACATTTTAAACAAAAGGAGTTAGTAAAGAGCCGGGGCAGGGAGCTGCAAGGAACAGACTTCAGTGTAAACAACCTGTTTCCCAAGGAAATCCTGGAGCGACGCAGGAGGCTGTTCCCACTAAGGAAAAAGGTTATTGATGGTGGATCCTGGGCAATCATTGCCATTGACAAACTATACGTAAACGGTTATCTGTACCGGGATAAATAGGTAACTCCCTGGCTCTACTAAACATTAAAATGCAGATTTGTCCCCTCTTATCAAGTCACAATGCAATTAAATCCTTATTGATAGTTCTCTCCCATCCTCACTTTGTTTATCATTTTTTCGTCTCAGTAGTGTAATCCACCTCACGGTGAAAATGTCTTATTGGTTTTTGTTAGATCTGTGCTCTGTGTTCCAGTTTATGTGTTCCCTCATGTGTTCTTCATTTGCCTCTCTATGTGTTTTTCTGTGCTCTTGTACTTTTGTTCCACTGCTATTGTTTAAGGTACTTAATAACCACATCAAGATAAGGACCCCACCTACACCGACACGAATACACATACGCATTCACATGCACTCACACACGTACATCCATATACAGGCTGTGATCTCCCATACACAGGTAGTCAGACAGGCACACATGGAGATTTAATACATCATTACTAAATTATGCAAATTTCATAAAATACTTTGAAAGAGAGTGGACAATATTTCTGGAAACTAACGACCTGCCAGGAACATCACCACTCTGGGAGGTGGCAAAAGCAGTAATGAGGGGCAGAATAATCTCTTATTCCTCATTTAAAAAGAAGAAAGAAAAATCATTAGACCTACAACAAAAATAAAACAATGGAGACTGCTTATGCTGCATCCCAAGATAAACATATGCTGAGCAATATAAGAGAACTAAAACTGGAATTAAATAAAACAATCAAAAGAAAAACACAGATCCACCTGGAGAGATTACAAAAAATCTAGTAAATACTTAGCTAACCAACTTAAACTGAGCAAAGAAAAAATAACTATTCACTCCATAAAAGACTCAATGACACGATGGGAAACTAAGCCATACAGCTGAAGAAATAAATACCATTTTTCGAGATTTCTATAAAAACATATTCATCCCACTATAACTCATCCAGTACAGAGATAAACAGTTTTCTAAACTCCATAGATCTACCAAAACTTAACAATGAACAGGTAAAAATCATAGAGTCCCCTATCCCAATGAATGAACTCCATGAAGCCCTCCATCATATGCCAAACAGAAAAGAAAAAACCAGATGGATTCCCGGTTGAGTTCTACAAAAAAATTTGGCCTATACTAGCACCCACATTCTATAAAATCGTAATAGCAATTAAGGAAAGTGGCACTCTTCCCCCAAACATAAACACAGCACATATCTGTCTCCACCTCAAACCTGATAAAGACCCCACACTCCCATCTAACTATCGTCCAATCTCACTCATAAATGCAGATCTCAAAATCATCTGCAAAGCTTTAGCAAGGAGACTGGAAAAAATTACCCCCTTCATAATTCACTCAGACCAGACAGGATTCATTAAGGGCAGGCACTCAACAAATAATGCATGCAGATTAGTGAATATAATAGACTTGCACAATTAACAAACTTAAAGCAGCAGTGATCTCACTAGATGCAGAAAAAGCATTCGACAGAGTAAACTGGAAATTTCTCCTTGCCACAGTGTAGAAATTCGGATTCAGAGAAAACTTCATTTCCTGGATCAAAATCTTATACAGTTCACCCAGAGCCTCACTTAGAAAGAATAATCAAACTTCTCCAAGCTTCACCCTCCAGAGGGGCACCAGACAAGGCTGTTCACTCTCTCCATCACTGTTTGCCATATTTATTGAACCACTTGCAGCTGCAATTCGAGCAAGCATAAACATTATAGGTATTCAAACAAAACAACTGCATCACAAAATAAGCCTTTATGCTGATGATGTATTACTTTTCCTTCAAAACTCACAAAGCTCTCTTTCTGAAACTGTTACACTTATTCTCAGCAATTTCAGATTACTCAATAAACTGGACAAAATCAACTATACTACCAATTAACTCTGACTTCAAATCATCATCAACAAATCCCCTTAAATTGGGTAATATTTGATACCTAGGTATTAATATTTCTCCTAGGCTGTAACACAATTGAACTATATCCCTCTACTTAAGTCAATAGAAGACGACCTCCTACGATCGAACCTTCTTGAATGATCTCTACCCAACCGTCACCAAACTGGTTTAAGTCATTAGACTCTGCCACCACAAAATTCCTTTGGAAAAACAAACCACCACGAATTAGTTTAAAAACCCTCCAAAAGGCAAAAATTTATGGTGGTTTGGAAGTCCCAAACTTTCGCAATTACTTTCTTGCAAATAAGCTGCTGTATATCCAAAAATGGATCAGACCCGACCCACTAGACAACCTATGGCTGGATATTGAACAAACATTATGTCAAGAAATTAAAACCTCTGACCTACTATTTATCAGTACAACCATCAAATGACACCAATGTCTTCAATGCATAAATATAAATACCTTCCTGTCAGCCTGGTGGGAATTTATTACACTCACTAGGTCTTCACATATCCCATATCCTGCCTTAGCATGGGGAGTGCATGGGGGATGGAGGTGGTGAGCCTCGGGCTTGGGCTGGGCTGCCATTGTGCTTGGGTGGGAGTCCGGGGACTCTGCCATGGGGGGCACTGCACTGCCCCGTGCATAGGCCTCATTGGGGACCTGCCTCATTGGGGACCTACCTCTTGGTTGCGTGGGGGCAGGCCTGGGTCTGTTGCCCTGGTGGTGTTTATGGCACAGGATGGGGGTATATGGCACTGCCAGTCAGGAAGCTGGCACCCCACATGGGTGGTCACTGGGGCTCACTATGCCCCCCCCCCCAGGCTTGGTACATACTCCCAAACATACAACATACATTCAGGGCATTAGGGAAGACACAGTCGGGTAGGTGGGGGAGAGTTGGAGGGTGGGATTGCTACATGGTGGGTTCACCCTCCATAATCTCCCCTGACGGTTGGCTGCCCTTCCCCAATTTTTACTGCATTATAGACATTAGGGTATGAGGAGTGGGCTTGACATTTCGGCAGCTCCACTGCCTACCAAGAGTGGGGTGCCAGTGCCACATCTTAGATGCCAACCTACTTCATACATACATCACACCACACACACACTTGTGCCTCCTTGGGGGTGGACTGGAGGGGGCTGGCCCCGAACCAGGGGCCCTTTTGGGCCCTGGGTGTTGGGGCCCTGGTCCTTTGCACTTTTCCTGGGTGTGGGGTAGTTCGGTCTCTGTCCTTGGGTCTGTCGTCTCTGTCTTCTTAGTGCTGACCCTGGGCAGGGTGCGCTGCTGCCTTGCGCCTCCGCAAGGCAGCAGCGCACACACACACTTTGGTACAAAACCATTAAAGTTGTGGTCAGCTCACTTTCTTTCTCTTCATGTGGTTATTAACAGTAACTGTAGAAATTGTACTAATATTCAAATGAATACCTTTGTTGTTAGTGTATCATGATGTTAACACTGTATGCCTGTATGCCTGACTCTGTCCATCTCTCTGCCTGCCTCTCTCTCTCTCTCTCTCTCTCTTTCATTTTCACTATCACTGCCACTCTCACTTTCCTGCCCTTCCCATCACTCTGTCTTTCTCACTCCCTCGTTCCTTTTCACTCCTCCTTCCTTCTTTCCTTCCTTCCTCCGGTCTATCCACTCCCCATCCCCCTGTCCAGTCCAGCTACCCAACATAACACAGTCAGAAAATAAATGAAAAAGAATAAAACTTACAATAAGTACAGGACGAGTATCACAGACTCTACCTGTGCACAGCAAATCTGTTCAACACCACAAGGCATGCAGTCAACGGTACTACATGTCCTAGGCAAGGGACAGGACAGGTTATTAAAAAAAAATGAAGGATGCACGCCAGAATACAGGGAACACTTTTGCATGCCGTCTTTTAATTTTTTTCGGCAAATTTTTTGGAACACAGACAGAATTTTTCTCATAAATCTCTAGTCAAACAGCAATCATGTTGACTGTCATATTTTTAAAAGCTTGGTTGTTTACGTCTCTCTAGTTTCATTTTCACCTTAAATTTGAAGCAAGGTCATACAAGCAACGTTAAAAGATTACTTTGGTGTTCAACCACCTACAAATAAATGTCAGACTGAACCTGAATGTGGAAAAGTGGTTTCAGGATATACCCCGGCTCCAGAGAGATGATAACCAGACTGAGATGTGGTGGAAAATATGCCGTGAAAATCACAATCACAAAGGGGGCGCATTTTACACAGGGACACCAAACTTTCAGTCATCCAGCTTTTGAAAAGCATGACAAGAGTAAAGAGCACTTCAACATAGTACAGACTATTGCCAACAGGTGCAGCCAGAGTCAGTCAGGCACCCAACCCCTTGACAGGTGTTAGGACAAAGTGAATGAAGAAAATTTGCAATATTTTGCTGCTGGCCTTTCACAAAGTTAAGCATGTACGTATCATATCATGCACTCATATAAGGATGATATTTCCCTTTTTAAGAAACCTGAAGTTAATGTTGGGGCTGCGTATCACTCACGAGAAGGGCGCACACGCATTATGCAGTGACTGCATCAAGACTGATGTACTGAGCGGTCTCATTCAGGAGTTTGAAACCAGATATGAATCTCTCAAGTCATGCGATTGCTTTTTTAATTTTTGATCCTTCAACTTGGCCCCAGGAAATGCAAGAGCTGCACAGTTTTGGCAACACACAACATCATTCAGAAATATGAAGTCACCTTGTATGGCTATAGAGCCAATAGAAACTCCATTGTAAGAGAGTGGATGCGTTTGAAGCAAGCAGGCAAACATTTGGTTGCTTATTCTGTGAATGACTTCGTCAACATAGACAAGCATGGACACCAACCATCAACCAAAAGTCCTGGTGTTGTCACTCACACTGCCACTAAGTAGTGCTGCATGTGAGAGGGGATTTTCACATCTCAATATAATCAAAAGCAGTACAGATCCTGCCTGTCAGACTCCCACCATTCATCCCTGATGCACATTCACTTGTCTAAAAAGAGAACAGAGACCTTTGACCCAAAGCCAGCTGTTGCAAATTATAGATGCAAACAGCAAACCGCAGGCTCAACCAAGAACAAAGAACCAGGCCCACATCATCATCTAGCTAATTCCTGCATTTCCTGCATAATGCAAGGTTGCACATTCATCTTCCAGGCTATTAGCATGTACATAACCATAAATGTTAAAGCAAACCTTACTTTTTACAACTGGGGACAATGCTCAACATTTTTTATTTAATTGTTTGAATAAATTCAAAGATCATTTGAAAGAGGGAATGAAGTAAAAGACACAACCTACGTAACCCAAATCATCAGGAACCACTGGAACATTGTCACTGAGCTCCATGGTGTTACTGTTCTCCTCTTCTTCTGTTCACACAAGGGTAATGCAGGGGTGAAAATAAGACACCTGAGGGCAGAACAACCACTAAACATGGGAATATTAAAAATTAAAAGTCAATCAACTTTTTTGGTGGGTTCACCCGAGTTCACAAATCCCAGGTTCACTCGCTCATTTTAGTGTAAAAGAGGCTTAAGTATTAAACTGAGCACCAATGCTGTTTGCTGCCTTGAACATGCTAGACATGAAACATAAAGTGAAACCTCATGTACGCAATCACACAAACATAATCTAACCTGTTCAGTAACCTATTCAGTAACGTAATGACTCATTCTATTCCTCCATCTCTTTGCATTGTTCTTTGTTTTTGTATATCGGGCAAACACTCTTTATGAATACACCCAAACCATTAAAAAACACACCATACTTTCTCTTTCCCTGTCACAGATGACCAGCTCTGTAGGAAACTATTCTTCAAAACATTCCCCTTTTGTGTTAGCAAGACCGCATCCTTGCTTGCTTACTTGCTGAAGGATGTCAGTGATTACTCCATACCCACCTCCAAACCCCAGCCCCCCTCCCACCCACTGCCCCAACTCCGTCTTCTGGAACCCCCGGAGGGAGGCCCCTGAAACACGGTGAGCTCTATTCCCAGAAATGTGCCTGTCTCAACAGGACAAGCGGGCCCTTTAATGGGCGTCCATGGGCTTGTATAAGGCCCCCACTGTTGGGGCTGCGCCGCTTGCTGCAGCACAGACATGCAAATATTTCCAGTGGTAGGACCAAATGGAAAACACAAACACGCAACATCGAAATTAGCTCTGAGAGAGGGAGGGAGATTGGAGAGAGGGAGGTGGACAGTATAAAAAAAAGAGTGGGAAAGCCCAGTTTCTTAAAATGAAGACACACATACACACATACACACTTGATGATGACAAACATGTTCATGTGTTCCCCAGATGTACCATGAGTGTGCCAAGAAGCCCACAGTCACAGCACCTATGTTCAGTCTTTCAATAGTTGTACTGACTATACAGAATACAAACTCAAACTGTTGAGAATCATACAAAAAACATGAATATATTGTTCTGCTTTAATTTTGCAAGAATTAATAAAGCCACATATGCACAAGCAAGTAACAGTTTTTGGTAAAAAAAACATTACAACCACAGAAAAAAACATGTTTTTTTTTTAACTTTTAAAACACATGGGTGGGTACACTGATGGATGAATGGATGGATGGACAGACAGATGGATGTCTATCTATCTGTCTGACAGACATACAGATAGATAGACAGACAGACATGCACAGATGGATGGATAATAGACAAACAGACCAACCAAATGACATATCAATCGCTCAATGGAAAGAAGGAGGCATAAACAGACAGACAGATAGATAGTCAACACCTCAGCTGTTGTGCACATGACTTCACAGTTAACTTCTTGGCTGAACTCAGGCACCTTATTCTGCCAGCCAACCCCTAACACTATGTCTATGGTTACACTCAATAACGTCTGCAGAGGGGGTCCCACTACCCACCCAGCCTGCTGGCAGGAGAGCTGCCCAGCTGTCACCTCTGTAATATTGTCAAAGCAACACTGTAATCATATTGGAACCACCAAATCAATCAAATGAGCAGACGAGAGATGATGCAATGGCCAAGCTCCTTTATGTGTGTGGGAAAGCTATGCGAGATTGCATAATTAATGCAGGGGATACACACACACACACACACACACACACACACTGGTTTCCATGATTTCAGAGGACATTGCATTGACTTACATTAATTTCCTGGAGACTTACTCTAACCATAACTATAATTACTAGTGCCCTAACTATAACCCAAACCTCAGCCTAACTGTAAAACATGTTTTCACCTTAAAATGTAATAATTTACATTACAGGGACTTGATCTTTGTCCCCATAGGGAAGACAATTCCCCATAAACAGATTTAGGTCCCCACAACACAAGGAGGCACACAAACACACACACACAGACCCCCTTAGGAAATTATTTTGCTGTTGTTGATGGGAAGGTTTATGTTTTGTTTTTTGTTTTTTTTTTCTTTATGAGAAATCTTGGCACATGAGAATATAGACATAAATGTACATACAATGGAAACTTACTGGAAGGTGCAGCACAGGCAGGGGTGGAAACTACTGGAGGTCCCCAGCCCTTCATGTTGTAGGCAGACACTTGGACATAATAATACGTCCCCTGAAAGAACAGGACACATGACAGTCAAGTCATGGTTAAGGTTAGGGAAAATACCTTATTTAGGCTGTCCAAATAAATTGAAATCAATGCAGAGTCCTTAAAAGGATAGCTGTGTGTGTGTGAGAGAGAGAGAGAAAGAGAGAGAGACATTTGAATGATACATCAAGAAGCTCTGTCTGTCTCTGTGTCCAGTGTGCAGACAGCAGGTCTATGTCTATCCTTTCTTGCCAGATCAATCAAACCAGATGCTGACACTTCCTGACCTCGCCTTGACCCCTGTCATGTGACAGAAATGAGCTTTGGCTTGCAATAGGGGCCTTACAGGGGGTGGGCTTCTCCCACACAATAACAAACAACCAACAGAGTGGCCATTTGTCTGCGTGCCCGCTTAAAAATGCCAAACATAAATCAGGTGGCAGGCAACCAAGCTGCTCTTTTTATCATTTAGGAGGCTGTTTTGCAACTGCTGCATATGGATGGTGAGTCACCACAACTTCAAAAATACACCATGTTTTCAATTGTGTTTAGAGCAGAGACATAAATCTTCTGTACTCCCCATCTGGATTATTTGGAATTGATGGTGACCATCTAATGTCTGATGTATGTAGTAGAGAATGGGTTCTAAGGAGAACAAACACCTAATGCTGACATGTAAATATATCAGGGCAATTCTTGTGCAGAGAAGAATCTAATTTGTTTACTGGTCAGCACCAACAGCTGGTGAAGCCAGAGTTTAGTGTATTGTGTAGTTCAGCCATAAGGTACTATATAAATCAAGAGTATGTGGTTTTAGTTTATATATATATATATATATATAGCACTTGTCTAGTCTTGGCGACCACTCCAAGCTAGTTTACACTATGGTTTTGCCATTCACCCATTCACACCCATTCAATCACACTTTCTTACAACGCATCTATGCGCAGCACATTTTCTATTACTTATCTTTCATACCCACACACTGCTGGCACAGCCTGGGGGGGTTAAGTGTCTTGCCCAAGGTCACAGTGGCATACAGAATGGCTCTACCACTGAGCTACCGTTGCCCCCCCCAAGCATATTCTGGTTTGATATAGTTTGACTTCTGACTGAGACAGTTTGTTGGGAACAGATAAAAAAAGTCTGTCTGAAGAGAATCAAGTGAAAAAGGTTTATTTGCAGAGCTGTGTAAATGCACTGGATAGGTGATATATATAAGACACAATTAGAATAAGACAAATGTGTATGGATTGAAGCAGTGACTGGTTTTACCTCACAACACTGGAATTATTTATGTGAAACAGAAAATGTGAAATAAAACTGACTCACACTGAGTAAAATATCACACTGGTTCAGCACTCTATACAGTCATTATATAGTTGAGACAGAAACCTGGTAAAACTTACAGAGGTGAGCCCAGTAATGTTACACTGGAGCAGACTGACGTCCTCCACCACCATCTCACCCAGCAAAGGACTGAAGGATGGAGCACTGCTCCAGCACACTGCAAACACACACACACAAGGTGTGACTTTATTAATGCTGTAAATCTCACCAATATACTACACAGTCCTAGTGATTTATTTTCAAGTGCCACAAAAGGGAAGCTTGCATCTTTCCAGTCATCTCATGATTCCAGGATCTCATGATTTGTAATGATCTTTCAGATTTAAGACATTTAAAATGTCTATATATATATGTCTATATATAGACAGGCTGTGATGCAAATCAAAAGCAAAACACTCACTCACTCACTCATTTTCTACCACTTTGTCCACTGAGGGTCGTGGGGGGTGCTGGTGCCTAACTCCAGCTGACATAGGGCGAGAGGCAGGGTACACCCTGGACAGGTCGCCAGTCTATCACAGGGCCACATAGAGACAGACAACCATTCACTCTCACATTCACACCTATTTAGAGTGTCCAATTAACCTAATCCCCAAATCAGCATGTTTTTGGACTGTGGGAGTACCCGGTGAGAACCCATGCACCCTGGGGAGAACATGCAAACTCTTTGCAGAAGGCCTTGTTCCAACCGGGTTATAAAACAAAACAAGTATTTAAATTATTTATTTAAAAGGGGGAGGTGTCGACAGATTCAGCTTGCCGCAGTGACAATTTCGTGCCAAAAGGCTGTGCAGAAAGTGCGCTGAAAGCTCACCAGCTCCAACCTGGTCTATGCTCAATGCTCTGAGAGGCAATAGCCAATAGTGCACCAATAGTATGCCAGTAGTGGTAATCTACATTCTTGGCCACAATTTACTCAATCACATTAAAGATACATAAAACTACTCATGAAACAAAATGGTGTTAACATCAATTTTATTGATTTATTGAATTAGTCTCCTTCGTCCCGCGCGGGGACACACTCCCGGTTGGATCTGGGGGTTAATCAAATGTAGAGGATTAATCAAACATATTCACATCTTTGATTTTGTGTAATCCACAATAATAATATTGAGTTACATGCCAAAATGATCATAAAGTTCATTTCACATGCAAACACTAGTGACAAGGGCCAGACTACGGGCTTGGAAATGCATCCTTTACACACAGGTGCTTCTGATTTCATCCCCGTTAGACATGGTATTTGTTTATGTTGTGTTTATTTTGTGCAGAAGTGATGAAGGTCCACAATAAGAGATGGGAATGAGCATACACCCATTGCTTTGGTACACATGTTTCATAAATGAAGGTCACTCTTAGGAAAGATGGAAAAAGAGAGAAGGGGTAGAAGGTCTGATCAAGTGGTTGATTAACATACATTTCATTTCAGATGATGTAGATTGACTTCTATAAAGTCTTGGGAGAATGCTGGTGGATTAAAATGTGATATGATACAATCTACAATATTCACTTTTCTTTTCCACTTTTCTTTTCCACTGGAGTGGAAAATCAATATAAGGGAGTACAGAGGGCACCACAGCACCGAACTTCTTATGCCCATGTTATTTTATTTGTTATTATGTAAGAGGTTAACCTACCACTAGCTTGCCCATTCCTCCATTCCCCCATTCTGTGCTATAAACTCCAAAGTGGAGGAGTGGTTCAAGTCTAATCTATTGATAAAATTGCACCACAGCTTTACATTATGATCATACTGAGAAGCATGTTCTAAATGAAGCAATAGAATGGAGACAGTTGCTGACCTTTGTACTTGGTAACCACAGCAGAGTTGACACAAAGAGGTTCCTGGAAGTCCACTGTTAGACTGGTGCTACTGCTGACAGACAGGCAAACTGCACTGGGAGAGTCTGGAGGGTCTGAGGAGGCAGGCAGGCAGGCAGACAGAAATAATTAGAGAGATAGATGGGTAAATAGAAGCAGACAAAGATACAGCAGTTGCTCTAACCCTTAAAATAATGTGGTTTTCAGAAATGGAAACATTTTTAAAGTGTTTTATTTTTAAAGTTATTGTAAGTAACGTCTGTAATTTATCTTCAAAAGTAATTTCAATTCAACACTGAGTGAGGATTGCATATGAGTGTGCCTTGTTTTCAGAAGATGGCGGTCTACAAGCCACTGAGTGTGTTATGAAATTATAAAAATTACAGCAGGAATACAAAGCACATGCACGCAATTGTCTGCTTGCCTTCCTAATGTGGAAGCATTTAACTCAGCCCAGCCAGAATGCCAGCAGAGAAAAGGGATGTAAGAATTAAAAAGATGATTGCTGCTTGATCTGAGGTGTGAAATGTGGAAAAAAAATTTTCTGTAACATCAAAGTTGCTCTGAAGGCTTACTAGCATGCTCAAAGCCCAGCTGCATGCGTTGGAAGAGCCGAAGCCTCCACTCCCAGGCTTTTAGTAGCCTTCCCCGGTCAGATCCTTCCCGCTCACAGGGAGCCTCACTCCGCACCTGGGCCTGAAGCTCTGACACCCTCTGCTCAGCCTCCTGCACCAAGGTGGCCAAATGAACGGCTCGGCCTTCAAGACTCACAACTGAGAAACACATGGGAGAGACAGTATGATAGAGAAAGAGAGAAAGAGAGAAAGAGAGAAAGAGAGAGAGAGAGAAAGAGAGAAAGAGAGAGAGAGAGAAAGAGAGAGAGAGGTCACTTCATGCATACTGTAAGAGGCATTTAATTACCCTGAGGCACATGCACCATTGCATTGCTTGTAGTGGGAATTCTGAATTTCATGTTCCTTACACAGAAACACCCACTGAACTCAGAAATACAGAACAATGTCACAACCCTGGACATTCCAAGATGGCTGCCATCATAGAAATATTGCTAGGGTATGTGTGCGCCAAATACCATACAGACTGTGGTTATAGCTTGGGATTACTTGCAATGGATAACAGTAGCTAGCCTGAGATACATTTGCGCCCAGTTGGAGTTCTCAATTGGAACACATTGAACTTGGGGGTGAGGTCACTCCCAGTTCCGAGTTCCAGATTCAATGTAAATGTAACACAGCATAAAAAAATGACACTGTGTCTATACAGTAAAAATAGGTCACAGCTTAGCATTTGCTGGACTATACAGTTGAGTGGCTTGAGTGAGTAAATAGTAAATGCAAAATACTGTATGTGTCATTAAAATAAAAAATCTCCTTATGATTTATGAATTCCAAAGGGTTAAAGAGTACATTCACTGGAAAATCAAATTTCTGAGGTTTTTTTGGTGTGTCCCTGTGTCCTTTCCATATCTAAACATCATTAAAGTAAACCTGAAGAAGACAAAGCTGAATCGCTTCCTCCATTACAACTATTGTATCTGTTGAGAGCAACATGTCTCAGAAGAAAAGGTTCAGTAAATTGTTGCTCTGTTGCTGGTCATCAAAAACAACACCAGGCGCTTCATAGACTCTCTTTTAATGAGGAAAAAAGAGCAGAGTGGATATCTTTCATTTTTGATAGTAATATCCCTACTAAGCTTCCTGAAATGTTGTTTGTTCACTTCGAAGTGAATAGTTATACAAACTTTGGGCAATACAAAGCTGGACTCAGCTCAAAATCAAAAAATCTCAAGTAGGGAGTAGCTCCAACAACCCGTAATGGATTTCCTGAAGGCAATGTAAGTATTTCCAAATGAAGTAATAATGTCTTTGTGAGCTTGAATGCTTCTTGTCTTGAATAGCAATAGCTAACGACGGCTAATTGCAGCTGCATTTGAAAGGCAGCGTGTGTGTTCGCCTTTTCTATTTGTCTCAGCAGTGGTAGAAAATGAGTGAGTGAGTGTTTGTCTCAGCTCCATGTGAAGCTGTTTGCAAGGGAACTGCTGCATGAGCTGTGTGGAACCGTGTGCATTTACGTGTCAGTGTCTTGACAAACAGTGTCTTTCAGCTGGGGTTAGCACAAGTGTTCCTACGCTAACTACTGACTGTGGCAGGCAGAGATCGTGTGTATATTACTTTTGAATAGGGAACAACTTATACTAAAATTGTTTATTTTACATGATCCATAATATTGTTATTTTGTATTTTCCACACTAGAATAAATTATACCATGCAGGCACTCAAACTTATGCTCCTGTGGTTCGGGGGGGGGGCGAAGCACCGCGGAGCAGTCAGTACACTCATAGCTGGCCAATCACAAGCGAGTGGGAATGCGCTTGGTAGCTGGCCAATCACAAGAGACTCAGTGTTCTGGGGGCAGGCATTAGCTCAAAAACAGAGTGCCTGTTCAGATTCTGCCAGAGGACAGCAATAAAGTGGCTTAATCTGAAGAGTCTATTCGGTTTTTGAACATAAATATTATTTAATTTATCTAAGTAGACATCAGTAATCTAAATTTTTGGTCCAAAAAGACCATGTGACCTTTAATATATTCAAACCAATGCTGTGTTGGTTTTCCCATTACCAAATGGTTCACATATAACTTTACTGATATTGTGAGGAATTTACTGCACTGTTGCAAAATGCTTTTGCAGGCCTCTCTTTTATAATGTCTTTGTTGGGTGAAACGTTGTGGCAGATTCCTAAATAAGCTTGAATTTATGTGATGACATCATCCAAGCGATGCAACAGAAAATAGGGCAAGGAAAGTGAGAGGAGTGCAAGAGGGAGGGGTATTCTTCAAATGCAGTTATAAGGGACCACTAACTGGTGGTAACATGTACTGACACTATAAAACTATTTTTTTAGATATGTGTAAATGATCTATTTACACTGTATTACACCCTCACACAGCCTCCATCACACAAATATTTTTCATAAAGTCGGGTAGGGGTATAAATTTTGTTGTGTGAATGAATGGATAAATGTTTGACCATGGATAAATGGTAAAACTATAGAGCAGCTTTAAATGATCCTCAAGACTAGAATTTACCATTTGTGCCCAATAAAATATTTTGATAATTATGTCACTGAATAAAACTGTACAACTGGTAAATTAAAGCTGATAAGATCATGACAGACAACAGTAGCATACTGTCCTTCTTCCTTCATGGCTGGAGTGTTTGAGACTGCTGTGTGTCTGTGTTTAGTCTGTGTGGTCTGTGTTTGTTCATTGTAGATTCCACTGTTGAGCGTTAGATTCCACTGTTTACAGTAAGTTTAAAGCTCCATGTTAAAATGTCCATCTGGGTGTTTAATTCTGCGGCTCTCTCAGTGTCTCCTCAGTGGCTCAGCACTTCTCTTTGAATGTGAGATTCTTTTGTGGGTGTCAGTTTTGTTGTTCTCTTCAACCACTTGTGTGAAAGTCTTAAAGACTGTTTGTCACTTGTCACCTAGGAAAAGGTAAATGGTTGGAGGGTTGAAGTTGAATTTTAAGGGATTCTCAATCGAGATACTTGAACAAAAAACTCTCAAAAATCTGTTTTGAATTACATTTCAAGCCATTCCAAGCCCTAGAAGCCATTTCAGATGATGCCACCGGTGTGTAAATGTGGTTTGATTTGTCCTTATTTTACATGAAGGTGAAGCTTATTAAAGTGATTGTACTGTTGAGAACCATCAAGGGATTTAAAAAAATGTATATATGAATAAGATTGGTTTGTCTGTCACATACTCTGAAGTCAAGCAACACAAAAAAAGCATAAATTATTTTTCAAAGCTTGAAGAAAATCAGCAACACACATTACACATGACATTACAGTCTTAAGTCTCTTTAAAATGAAATGAGCATGTTCACCCAAGATTTTTGATCCTGGGCGAAACCTATATAAAATGTGATTACAATCATTCCAATATAAATGACTGATCTGCTCCGTGATTGTCAGAGGAAGAAGACAAACACCACCGAAGCACTGAGTGACAATGTAACAGTGGTTGCTATTTGGTGTTTTTTACTTTAGTCACTCTTTCAATCAATCGTTCAATTTATATAAGCATTGTATAAATTGAAGTTATACAGCACTGACCCAGAAATGATAAAGGACTTTGCATTGCTGCCAGAAAGGAAGATAACAAAGACTTTTTTTGCATTCCCACTAATGCAGACTGGAGCTGAAGCCGCCACCTGCATGCTTTGCAGAGTCCTTTAACGAGAGAGTGAATGTCAAGTAAACACATTCCTACTGGTCAGTAGTAGAAACCTTGACCCAGGTTAAAACTAGTTTTGGGAATGGTGGATTACAATAAAAAGCCCCTTTAAGAGGTGACAAAAAGTGAGGACCAGCCAAAATGTCCTCACTCTGTAGGATTTATACGATTTTTGGTCCTCACTCGGCAACAAGTACAGGAACACACAAACACACACACAACTAATGCAATTGACTTCCATTGTCAGCATCAACAAACCATTATCCCTAACCTGATTAGGACCAGGCTTTGGTCTCCATGATGACTACTGTTCCTGATAAGGTCAATGTTTATGCCAGATGATGTCCTAAATAGGTAACAAATACAAGAATACACACACTGGTTTCCATGACTTCAGAGGCCATCGCATTGATTTCTTTTCGTTTCCTGGAGACTTACTCTAACCTTAATTACTAGTGCCCTAAGCCTAACCCTGACCCTGATCCTTACCTTAACCTAACTCTAACCTCAGCCTAACTTTAAAACATGTCTGACTTGATTTTTGTCCCCATAAGGAAGATAAGTCTCAATGTGATTGTGTGAACAGATTTACTTCCCCACAACATAAGGAATACCAGGTAAACACACACACACAGAGAATTTCTGAGGAACTAGTTAAGTTTAATGGTAAATTTTGGCTGGCAATTCATTGTTTATGGTTAAGGTTTGGGACACGCCTTTGGTTAGGCTAACCAAGTGAATGACTATGTAGAGTCCTTACAAGGGTAGCTGTGTGTCTGCATGCAGAAAGACAGCTGAGGAGCCTGTCAGGCAGTTTAATCATTAATAAAAGAATGGAGCTGAGACTCAGCTGAATACAGACAGTAAAGTGCTAACAAAGATGATGGCAATCATGCACTAATACTAGGTGGTATTAGGTGGTAGCTAATTAGTATTAGGTGGTAATCATGCACAATACTGCATGATTACCACCCCATCAGCCTGTAATATGTTTTCACTGGCTACAGAAAACAGAAATGTGGGGGTTCATCAACATGTGTTGATTGTTCTTTTAAACATGTGTGAGAAGAAGACTGTGCTGTTTGGGTCATTTCTTTTTGGAACATCTACTGCTACAGAAGCTAAGTAACCAGTGATTAGTTGTTAATTAGTGGTTTAAAGTTAGAGTCCAGACAAATGCTTTCTGTTTCTGGTTCTGTCCTGTATATTGGCAAAGACTTCACAAAACTATACATATCATGATATACCGTATATGTTATAAAATGAGAAATGAGTAATTTTTTCTTCACTTGTCGTGAATCACAATGATAGTCTTATATACAGTTAAAGACGACATTATTAGACCCCTATGAAAATTTCATTGTTTTATAAATATCTCTTATGTTACTTTACATTGCCCACAGAAATGAAATTATTCCACAAAAAACAAAACTACCAGGGTCCAAATTATCACCCCCCTTAAGAACTGACCTTTTTATTGAACCATAGCACAAACCACTGTTGTGCACTGATGTGCTTAACTGTTTAATGCTGAAAACTTTAAAAATGAAGTGAAAACTGAGGGTTATCTCCCAATTTACACAGTATAAAATCTTCAGTAAGAATTTGAGCTGTCACTTGAGAAAGCATCATGCCAAAAACAATTTTCCACACATGGATTGGCCACATTTTACAGATTTCACAAACATAATTTTCACACATGGATTGGACACCACAGAGTCCAGACCTTCATTAATGCAACGCTGGATGGAAAAGCTTATCCAAAAAATAAAAATGAATCTTTTTTTAAGAGACACCTGGGCTGTCAATATCACTGTATTTTGTATGTATTGGCCTTTGTGTAACATTCCCCAGGATACAGTACATTTTGGTTTTAAATCCGTTGTGTTACTTATTCACAGAAAGGCACATGCTCCAGCCACTCTGACAATAACAAAAAATATTATTTTATCTCCATTGTGGCGATTGTATTACTGTAGTGTTTTTATTGATTATCTGCATAATCACCAAATCACATGCAAATGTAAGAGATTCGTTTGGTTCTCTACTCACAGTGAGGACTCTCCTTTGCACCAGCTTGCAGTAGCAGCTTGGCCATGGGAACATTGTTGGTCATGACAGCAATATCAAGGGGAAGAAGGCCCTCACTGTTTGGGGTGTTGATGTCCAGCTCCTCCAGACTGTACTGGGAAAGAAGTACCTGTACCAGGTCCAAGTCCTGGTGCTCCACTGCTTCAAACAAAGCTTCATTACTCTGGAACTGAGGTGCAGAGAAGTTTTTCACAATTATTGCACAATACTATTGAATGTCACTCATATTATGACACTCAGAATTTGAGATATTTGTCAGGAAATGTGGAGCATTATGATCATGTCCAACTTCCTCCACAAACAATGCATTCAGTGTCTCCACTTAATTATCTAGACTGTGCTGGCCAGTGCATGAAGGGGGGGAAATAATCTTGAGTTTAGTTTAATAACAATTCAACATCAGTTTATTTCAATATTTAGTTATATTAAAAGAACTAAAAACTGGCCATATAGTTGAGATTTTGCCAACTTCAATATTTAGATTACCCTTAACAATTCCAACGGCTACTTAAACTTCAAGCACATAGTCCATTTAATTTGTTGTCTTGTTATTATGCTGTCCTCCAAGACACAAATGTGGTAAGAAGTTAGTGAAAATAAATAAACATTGTTGAAAATGATCTAATAGATTTTGTTCTTTTTCTTTTGACTTGTCCCTTCAGCTGCCACCAGGTCCTCTATCAAAATTAAAACATTGTCTATTTTTTTCTGCAAGCAGTTTATGTTTTACAGCAAAAAGAGACAATGAAAATGATGTTCACTGTATATTTCACATACGACACAAACCCAACATCCACTTCCTGTTTAAAAGTAAAAGCAATCTATCATTTCAGTTCCCTAAATCTTTTTCTTATGTTCAAAAAAGCTTTATTGTGAAATATTTACAAGACCAACAGTTTTTTTTTACTTAAAGATTGTGATTTTTAAGGATTTTTTGTGAGACACAGCAGATCAATGACAAAGCCATAACATGATGCACATGTCCAGTGTAGCCTCAGCCTAAGTCTGATCTTTGACTATAATGCACTTCAGCTTAATAGCTTTTTTCTTTCATTTTTTCCTGACTTACGATGGTGGTTTTGCACGGCCTCTCTTTTTGTCCTCCCCGTCCTGACACCACACTGTCCTCCAGGGCAGGGGGATTGGTGCTAACCCGGAACTTTCCAGATAAGTTGCGGTACAGGCGGCGGGCTGCACTTGGCGAGGACAGGCTGGCTGTCTTGCGGGCTGGGACTGGCTGGTGCGCCCGGTCCCCCCTCATTGGTTGTGTCATTTTGGCAGAGTCAGCCCTGGAGAAGAGACAGGTGGGTAAGTGTGAGTTGAATATTACATTTCATTCAGCCTGAGGACCATGTGATCTCTTGTACATTATAACAGTTTATACCTTTTAGAAGTGCCATGAACAACTGTTACAAGAGCACCACAGATCAGCTGCAAAGAGAAGAAGCCTTTGCACACATGGCTTCACAAAAGTGTTCTCTATAAGACAAAACACATTCACACCTTCACTGGTACCTGTTGCTCCAGTGATGATTGGATGACTGGAAATTTATCTTTAAAAAGGTGTAAGACAAACCCTGAAAAATAGTGATCCTCAATCATCTATGAGACAGGCTTAGCCTGATTTGTTCCTGAGAATCAAGCATTCATGTTGATAAGTGACTGAACCTGCCATGTTAGCATGATCACTTCTTACATACAGATGCCATAAAGTCATTCTGTCCTGGCAATATCAGACTGGTAGCCACTTTTGTTCTGTTACATGAGGTTTAAAAGATCAACATATTGGGCCACTTGTATCTTGGCATCAGTGATGTGATAACTATGTCGTCCCTCTCCAATCTGCCATGGGAACTATGCAGACAATGGTGTTTCTCGGGCAAGTCTGGAACGTGATGTTATCACGCACTCAACTGCTGAAGAAAATGTCATCAGGACGCTACAGGCGATGGTGACAGACTCTGTGACAGGGCAGTGAGATAAATGCATTCCTAAGAGCAGACTTTTCAACAACTTTCTTTCCTTCTGTTCCTCCTTTCTACCCTAACATATGAATGTGTTTCTCTCTTTTATCATCCCCTCACCCCTCTGTTCAACCTGGGCTCCCACTCATACTATTTATCTGTTTATTCCCCTTTTATTTCCTCCTCACTCTCCCTAACAACTCTCATCTTGATGTGTTTCAGCTTTGAATCCTCATTTAATTGCACTATTATTATGAACAAGACTTAATCTTGTGTATAGTATATATTTTTTTCAAATAATCAAATTATGCATGTGTTACAACCCACTGGTAACCTTCTCACTCACGTTGCTCATAGCTCAAACTTTTATCAGTAACCTTACTAAGTAGGTCAAATGATAGTTCAGGTTTAATTAAAGTGTGGTTGTATGAAATACTGGCACATAGTCAGCACTGACTCCATTGTTCTCAGCCCCTGCTCTGAGAACCAGTCTGATACCCTGAAAACATGGCTGCCAGTGGTTACACAAGAAGAAAAATAACTTATCGTCCCAGTGGGATGTGTCCAGAACACCTCATTAGGGAGGCATCGAAGAAGGCATCCTAACCAGATGCCCGAGCCACCTCATCTGGCTCCTCTCAGTGCAGATGAGCAGCGGCTCTACTCTGAGCCCCTCCTAGATGAATGAGGTTCTCACCCTATCTCTAAGGGAGAGCCCAAACACACTGCAGAGGAAACTCATTTTGGCCGCTGGTATCCACAATCTCATTCGTAAACATAGGTGAGGGTAGGAACGTAGATCGACCGGTAAATCGAAATTTTTCCTCCCGACCCAGAAAGGGCACTCCACCCTTTTCCAGCTTAGGACCATAGTCTCAGATTTGGAGGTGCTGATTCTCATCCCAGCCGCTTCACACCCGGCTGCAAACCGCTCTAGTGAGAGCTGAAGAACACAGCCTGATTAAGCAAACAGGACCACATCATCCACAAAAGGCAGAGACCCAATCCTTAACCCCCCAAACCGGACTAGAAATCCTGTCCATAAAAGTTATGAACAGGATCGGTGACAATGGGCAGCCCTAACCTTTGGGTGCAACAAGGCATTACCATTTGAATGAACTGGAAACTATCAGATAAGAATGACTTAAAGGTGACATAGAATGGACATGGTCTTTCGGAACCAAAAATTGAGATTACTGATGTCTACTTAGATAAATTAAATAATATTTATGGTCAAAAACCTCATAGTCTCTTCAGATTAAGCCAGTTTATTGCTGCTCTCTGCCAGCCTCTGTACAGGTACTCTGTTTCTGAGCTAACGCCCGCCCCCCAGAACACTGAGACTGTTGTGATTGGCCAGCTACCAAGTGCATTCCCACTCCCTTGTGATTGGCCAGCTACCAGCTGACTGACTGTTCCTTGGTGCTTCTTCTTCTTCTTCTTCTTCTTCTTCAGATTCAGATTCAGATTCAGATTCAGATTCAGATTCAGATTCAGATTCAGATTCAGATTCAGAAATCCTTTAATGTCCCGCAGACAGGGAAATTTGTTTGTCACAGCAGTCTCAGGCATCACAAAAGCAAGAGCAATAGCAAAATAGACAATATAAAATAGACAGTATAAAAATAGACAACATAAAATAGACAGTGCAATTAAAAAGGAAAGAAAATAGAATCAAACTTACGCGTAGACATATTTACATGATGTAGTGCAAGAATGGACAGTCATTTTTATATAGGTTGAATGTTCATGCCCATGACCAGGAGTAGCTGTTTAGGGAGGGTTCAATGCTCAGCAAACGTGCTAGTTATGTAACTAAAGTTGAATTTTCAAAACTGCTTGCTTGAGCACAGGTAAACAGAGAAGCCCTTCTTTCTCAGAAGTGGCTTATACCATTGCGCTACTCTCCTTTATAAATAGTATTATCAGACAGGCACTGACTGTAGCAGTATATTTTCCTTATGTCATTGTTATTCAGTATTGTACAATTAAACGCAGCTAAATAATAATAAGATAGGAGAGGGAAAAATATTAAAATTTTTGATATCTATACCATATGTAAGAACAAGATCAAGGGTATGGTTAAGGCAATGACAGGGTTTATTCATGTATTTAGTTAAACCACTTCATTTTAAAATTAAAGTGAATGCAGAACTAAGACTATTATTGTCAATTTCAATAAGTTCACACACTCATTCCGCACATGACATTTCTCACAGTTAAGTGATTAAACTCACCACACATAAATTAGTAATCTATGAATGGATGATGCAAAGGTAGATTGCTCTGTGTAGTCCATTCATACAGCTGTCTTGTATTCGCAACCTGTCAGCCAATCAGAAAATAGTATTTCTTGTTGTTTGGGTAAAATCTGAAAATTTCGGCTGCAACCACTCATTTTACAAAAGTGCACAGATGCGCACAAACACACATGAATGCTGTGAATGCATGCAGAGGTTTCAGATGAGGTGGAAGACAAAGAGCATGGTCAGGTAATCACTTCAGTTATGTCACTTAATTTATTATAATAGCTGCTTAAGTTTGAAGTGTATAGAGTATGAACTCGATGTTTGCGTGTTTTTTGTTTGAAAGAAGCAGAAAACTATTCTCTCATTCTGGGCAGACAATTACGAATGCTGTTAAAGGGGCCATTTTGGGGCCAAATTTCTTTGATCAATTTTTCTCTTTTGTTCTTAAAAGCAAAAATAAAACAATTTATCTGGTTTAGTTGAAATTGTCCTTTATTAGATTAACATATTATCTTAAAACACCAACTAACTCCCACCCCCTCATCTCACTCCACTCCAAGTTCCAACGTTGAGAGCCATGGTGATCACTTAAGATGAAGTTAGCTTACGCTGCTAATATAACTGAAGTATGGAACGATGGCCGACAGAGATGAAGGCAGGGCAAGGCAAGGGAAGGCAAGAGGAAGATACGCAGAGTAAGAAATGACAAAAAGCTGTCAAAAGTATGCAACCACTACAAACTAAACCGAGAAACAAACACAGTGCAGAATGCAGAATGTCCAAGTTTTTTTAACCGATTACTTGATTAATCATCAGAATAATCAATAGATTTACTGATTAATAAAGTGTTTGATAGCTGTAGCCCTGGTTAACATCCCTTAGTACTAACTAATTCAAAGAAATCTTACTGAAACTTTGAATAAGGTGGAACTATCAGAACTGGTTTCAGTGATTTCCAATTGGGATAAGAAAGACTAAGGATAAGGCTTTCAAAAGACAAATATCCAGCTTTGGGCTTGGGGTTGATTAATAGACTAGTATTAAAAATGGGTTTGATTCCTCCTCCTTGGCCTGGGAGTATGGTTATTAGTATCTGTGAATGGTGTCAAGTCATTAAAACAGCTCGTGCTGCCCTCAAGCTAAAAATGGAGATTTTCTCTAAGACCTTTGACCCAGTTGGTGCACACGGATCAGTCAACACTGACTCATGGTCAGTACCTGGTTCATCACTCTGATTGTCATTTGTGTTTTAAGCAGCATGTCACAAAACTATTCAACAAACTTGAAATGACTTCAGACTGTACACTGGCTGCTTGTTTGTTTAATGGTGTGTTCCATTTGTAGTCAGAACTCGGTATTTCAGTGGTCACTGAGGGGGCAGTTGGAACTGAGGAACGGATTCCGGCTGCTACAATACAAACACTGTTTCTTTCACTGATAATAGCACTTCTGTTGTGTTTGTTTCACAATAAATCAGTCATACACATAGTACTGTCTAATTTTTAAATGTAGACATGTTGCTACACCGTGTTCACAAAATACTGTGTAGAGGTTGTTATCTACTAGTACTGCAAAATGGCTAAAAAATGGCTACCTTGGGATATGTTTGCATCCATGTTTTTTGCCAATGTCTCTCTGGAACACAATGAATTAGGCGGTGATGTCACTCCCAGCTTCAACGTCCAAATTCCAATGTAAATGGTATTAGGAATGATTTTAAGATAACATTTCATGATCACCTAATATTTCTTTTATTTTAATATTGTATGCAGATCATCAGGCTAAAGTCTTCTTAAGACACACACCATGATTTTCACCTAACCTCAGTTAATCTGAGACCAGGATGGGGTGAACTTTTTCAGACAAAAAGGAAAGACGAAAATTAAAGAAATCAGAGACAGCGTTTCTACAATTTTTTTGTTTTTTGAGAAGTCATTTCAACCAGAGCTCCTACATCAGTGGTCACTCCTGTACTGTGAACTCACAGTGAACGCTAAGACTCCAAATCACAGGGCAGCAGAGTAGAGGAGAATGTACAGCACACTGAAAATGTGAACTACTATGTGAACTTGGCTTTGCTGTTCTAAAGATCAGGATAAAAACTACAGGAAACAGAGCCTTTGCAGTATCTGAATCTCTGGAATAAAAAAAGTTTTCAGAGCTGATGTCCTCTTTTAAATTTCTTTATAAAATGAATATTAACCAGACAAATGTATATGTGCTGTACTATACTATATGTCTAAAAGGATTCAAATAAAGGTAATTTAGATTTGTGACATAAATGTAAGCAGTTGCATGTTTTTGTCATTTGGTGGCCAGGTCATTAAACAACTGTTCTGTAAGTCACTGATTAGAATTTGAATCCATGTACTCATCAATGCTTTTGTCCCGTTGAAGTCCTGAAGTGAGGACCACAAATATAAATAAAGAAAGTAAATAAATAACTGTTGAGTTAGCCCAGGACATCATATCATCTGCCAAGGAGTATCACACAGGCCAAAAGCAGATTTGCCAAGGTGAGAACATCTGTAGGAAAAATGTTATTTATACTCCCGCTCTGCTCCTCCGTGGACGTGTGGGCCCACATGAGCACACACACAGAGTTCATACAACAGCTGACATTGGCCCACATTGTAGACTTAAAGCAGCTCCAAGCCCCCCGCAACAAGCCTTTTTTCACAAAGCCTATACACCTAAAATACCCCTGATCCCCATCCCTTCCCGCTCTGTGCCCTCCATCTCCAGTCTCTCCCGTAATAGAGGACTTATTTTTGACATCCTCGTGTTCCCGACTGGGCCTAATCTATTCCAGGGTTCCAGATAAAGTGCGGCAGGTATTTGGAATAATTTTTCCATGGGCCTGGCCGGAAGATAAAACAAGAGATATATTTGTGATGCGTGCGCCAGTATCCCATTTCAAAGATAAAGCCCATTGGAATCCAGGCCTAGGCTTATTGTTATTTGCCTGAGATGGAACAGATGACTTTTTCTCTGTCGGCAGGACTGTGCCCCATCACTCTGGTAACATTACAGTGTGTAACATATGCTTTCAAAGAGATCCCACATCCCACACAAGAGTTTGGTATCTCATTCTCAAAATTACATGCTCCCCATAATACATAAAGATAAAACATGACATAAAAAAACCCGATATATAAAAAATATTACCCTTACAAAAGAATATATGATGAAATGCCGCAAAATGTTTCACCAATCACAGGGCAGTGAGGGTGCACCAATTATAGAACCCTTTGGTGAAAATCATTTAATCCATCATTAGTCCAGCACAAAGAACTGCTTATGCTGCAAAGAAACCTTAAATACAGTAGAATCTAAAATAGAGTCATACAATAAAAACAACAAAAAACATGATTCAGTATCAGTGGAGAGTTTCAGAGATGGAGAAATTGCCTCAGGTTATCTATGAAACCAGTTAGACTGTCAGAGCTCATCTGATGAAAGGAACTTAGTTTAGAATTTTTCATTAATCAAACCTGCCTATTGCAGCTTAATGAAAAAAAAAAAAAAAAACTAGAAGCACTTGGAGAGCGCAGACCTCCACCAACGATAAAGAGTCGTTCAAAAAATTCCTGTATCCAGATGGCGATCGGGATTACCACCAAAATCGAACCATCTGTTCCTTGTCCCATTACACACCGTTCCTGAATTTCATCAAAATCCGTCCATATCTTTTTGAGTTATTTTGTTAACAGACAGACAGACAAAAACAAATGCGGGCAAAAACATAATCTGGAGGTAATAAATAAAAATAGAAATGTGAACTGACAAGTTAAAAAAAAGACCACACTTGAAATTACTTGAACCAACACAAAGACACACAATTTATGTTCTGTTTGTTCTGAGAAACCACTAGGAGAATCCAGGCTCCATGTTTAGCCATGAATTAGTCCCACATAAAGTGCTGTATACTCAGCCTGCTACAGTGAGCCTAGATCAGCCACTGAGCCAATCTGCTCACAAGGCATCTGCTTTATGAGTTAGTATCAGTCTATTTACACAAACAGCTAAGTTCTTGAGACAGTGTCAATTGTAAATAAAGACTTCATATAAAGATTTGCAGAACAAGTCTAGACATTTACTTCATGTTTAAATACAAGTCAAGATGGGAAAGAAAAATGAGAAAAAAATGGCAACGAAGAAATGTCTGAGTTTCAGGGATTTCTGTGTAAACAAAAAGGAACCACAAGTAAGTGGCTGACAAAAGTGGAATTAAAATGAACATCTTTGGTTTGTGGACAAAACATTTGGAGATGATTCTGAGGTTTGAGAAATAAGCCTTTTTCTAACCTTTAATGACTTATATGACAACTAACTGATTAAGCTAAAAGTAACAGACAAAATAATTCACAATAAAAATAATCATTAGATGAAGCCCCACTATGGGATTACCACACACACGCACACCATAATTCATAACTTAATTCTTCAGAAATAAGGTTCCGTCTCATGAGGAGCAGGTTTTGGTCTCCTGGGCTACTGGTCCTGACAAGGTCACACACACACACAGATTTAATAGTTATTAATATTTAAGAAGAAGAGGCAGGAGAATCTCCAGAGAGTATCTGAAATAACTTCTACAGACATTTGTGTTCTCATAGCCCCCCTTGACATTTTACAGAGACTGTCCATTACTGCTAACGTTATTATACTCATACACACTTCATCGATGGATGGTCCTTTCCTAACGAGGAGGTGGAACCAACCTCAGATGCATTGGGGCAAGAGGCATGTCATACTCTGGATGAGATGATGAAGATAATAGAGATGATGATGATGATAACTGTTCTTAATGTTATTCATTTTTTTTGTAATATTCGATGTTTTGTTTTTATGGAGTTTTTCCTCACTCGATGTGAGGGTCTAAGGATAGAAGGTGTCATTTGGTGTACAGACTGTAAAGGCCTTTGAGGCAAATTGTGTTTGTGATGTTGGGCTATATACATCACATACATATGAATCTGACTTGACTTGACTTACACACGTGTGTGCAGAACCACCTGAGACGCTGCCATGGACACAGGTAAAGTGATGACAGCTGTCCTTTCTGTGCAGTTAGAATAAAAAGTTATGGCGAATAAAAAATGGAAAACCTAGAGAAGACGTTCTAAGCCAAGAACACTTTCCAAATAAGAGAAAAATATTCCAGGGATGTCGGGGGCTTGGAATCATTTGTCAATACATTGCTTGATTAGAAAATAATTAATCAACTTTGCTCAAAATTTTAAAAAGAAAAATAACTGTATATTTATTGTACTCTAAAGCCTCTTGTTACAGTTATTAACAAGCACTTATCAGTACTGAAGCTACTTGGTAAACAGTTCATCTCACCTCCATAACCACAACCCATAAAGCGGATGAAGAGGACAGCACAGGCTCAAGGGCGAATTTGCCACCAGACCAAAGTGACATTGAGAGCGACAACAAAAGAGAGACTGAGAAAGTGTTTGACGGAGTCATTCTGAGGCTGTTCAATTCCGACACCGAAGAAAACGAATTCAGGTTTAGTGCACAGGAGGAAGATGAAGATAGCCATCAGTGACTTTTCTAATGGCATACTGCTTGTCGGCTGGTTATTTTTTCAACCAGCCGTGTTACTGAAAAAATAAAAAAGCATTTATTTAATTAAAAATGTAAAAAAAATCTTTCTGAAATATCTCATGTTACAACGGGGACACCTGCAGATCATAGGTGCAGCCTACATATGTTCTTTTTTTTTTTTTTTTTTGGTGCAGCTTATATTCAGGTGCACTCGATAGTCCTAACATTATGGTACATTTATTTTGTACTTTATTGAGTGTAATAATTATTTTATATTTTATATATTCATAACATAATTTAATTATATTTTTTTTAATAATTATTTATATGTTTGTAAAATGAATGTATCAGCAATACAGCAGTTGAATTCCATGTTTTCTATATCTTTTCATAATGATATACACATTCACTTCCTCTCACATACATATCACCTGGGTCAGTTTTCAGCTGCAAACTGCACTCATCTCTGTTTGGAATTATTATTATTTCACTTTACTGACAATATTTTGATATTATTTCCTAAAGCTTACAATGTGGTTGCTACAGAAATGCAATTTTTTTGTATCATTCTGTTTTCATAGAGATTATATGGTTTTGAACAAAGTGTGTTTGTATTAGGAATACAGTGTGTGTCGCTAAAGTTTAGTGTTTTGCAGGGGGTGGACACAGACTGAGAAAGGAGCTCATGGATTTTGTTCTCTGTGGTTACTGAATGTGTTTTTGTCTGAAAGCAACAAAAAGTGACTCAGTGTTTGCTAAACATCAACTTCTCTTTTACTTACTGTGTGAAGCGTTTTGACAATATGACCAGTTTTGATCAGTGCTTGTTTGTTGTTGAAAACAAAATTTAAACAGTAATTCTAAAAATACATAGGCTGATACATTCTGGTAGTTTTCAGTGAGGAATCAGAAAACTCTTCAGTGACCCCAGGGAGTGTGTCATGAACCCCTATCAATCATCAGATCCCAATAGGAACCACTGACTTATTGGAAACACATTATGCAGTTTTACATATGTATTTATCCCTTCTGATTTATGCAGGAATGGACAGAAGGCAATTGGTGACTTGATTTATTGCCCAGTGTTTTCAACTTCTGCAGACATACAAAGGAAAACAATAAATATTTCTCTTACAAGACGCACAGTCACAGTTTTTTCATAGCATATATATATGTATGCAAGTTTTTTTTCATCATGCCAGCCCAGTTACACCATGCCAACACAGCCAGCAGAAACAGTTTGAGGTTAAGGGTCTTACCCAGGGACACGTCAGGGACACCGACATATTGATGATGAGCTGGGGATCAAACCCTCGCCTTTCAGAAGAAAAAAGAAGAAAGGCAAAGTATATACCTGGCTTTATACCTGGCTTTAAACTGTGTTTTATGTGACTGGATAATATTTGGATAGCACCTGACCACTTGTAAATATAGGTGTAAATACACCCGAGGACAGATAGTTATCCACTCTGCCAAACCACTTCAGGTTTGGGTCGGAAACATTGTGACCACATTGAAGATAAGTGTATAATATGCTATGCTTCTCTGGTGCATCTCTAGTATCTAAGCTCCACCCACAACAACCACGTGAGTGGAAATACATTGGTGGCTCTGAGCACAGTTAATCTGAAAGAGTTGGTTTTCTGCTTCTCGAAGACAACTTCTTCCATGCTTTGAAAAGCAGAGGATTCCCTACAATAACATGACTTTACCTATGGCTTACATTGTTGATGTTGAGATGGTAGCACACAGGACAGCTGGAAATCTTCGCAGAAGAAGAGGGGGAGGCAACATAATAGGGGGATTGACCATGATAGGACACTGATCAGATCTTCGTGCGGACACCGGAGCCGCATGTTAATACGTAAAATACGTTAATGTGTAAATGCATATTGTGAACCACTATTTATTATAGAAAATACATTCTAATGCCAAAGGGGCCAAAGTGTAAAGGGGCCAAAGAAGGACATTGGCCTCACACAACACAGTGGAGACTTTGACTGAATGCTGCTCATTCACTGTAAATGCTGCAAAACTGCATTTTGAATCCATTGCTTTGCTTGTGTTATATGTAATAGAGAAATTAAACTTTTCAAGCACCAGCCAGCGTCCAAATAAACAAGGCTTTTCTCTGTGAAACTCAGCAGTGGTGGACACTATGTCACAATTGTATTAGCAACATTAGCGACTCTTGCAACAGAGTAGCCCCTGTAACTTCGAAAGCCGCTTCCAGCATCAGGTATCCAGCAGGCCCACCATATCTCACCCAAGTGTTAAAGTGAAGCGTAGGTGTTAGTGCAGCATCACTGGAACACAGTGGAGGGGATCAGATAAAAGTAGAGGGTCGAATTTACACTCACTCACTCACTCACTCACTCACTCACTCACTCACTCACTCACTCACTCACTCACTCACTCACTCACTCACTCACATAAACAGGCGCAAGTTTGAACACACACACTCACACACTCTTCTTACAGAGTACCCTGCTGCTCTAAATGTGGCTTGTAGAAGGAAATTCTGAAATCGGAGTCTTGGCACCAGACAGGCTGGAAGCAAGCAGGCAAGCTGTTGGACTCAAAGAGAGATAGAGAGAAAGAGAGGATAGAGAGAGAGAGAAAGAGAGAGATGGAAGGGCAAGGGGGGTCAGCACAACAAGAATTGTTATAGCTGTATCCTTTCTTTGGATCTTATCAGCTTATAGGCAACATGAGGCCCACCAGCACTGATCTGTAGCCCCAACACTCACCTAGTGTGAGTGTTGGCATGGCAACACAACAAATGCAGACTTACACACTCATACTGTATATGCATACACATGCGCAGCACTTTTGTGTGGTCCCGCGTGGCCAACAAAACTATTTTTTACATACTGCATTTCAATGACGAAGGTTTAAATTGGTGCTTTGTTTCAGTGGTGCCCATTTGCAAAAAAAAAAAAAAAAAAAAAAAAAAGGGAAAAGCTACATCGCTGAGATGTTGTCTGCATGCCCCTAGTTCTTCTCAACACTCTCACACATATAGAGAAGCGATATTACTCTGTGTGACACATGCAAAAACAATAAAAATCACAAAGACTTGGGTGACTATAAAAGCCAGTGCTAAGACCATCGGCTCCCAAGTTATACACATGTGTTGAGGCCACAGTTAATCAAATCCTGTAGGCTTTCTCACTTTGAAGTGAGAGCTGTGTGCATAACTATGGAGTTGAAATGAACTGTGGACAGGTAACAGTGAACAGGCATACCATACCATACCATACCATACCATACCATACCATACCATACCATACCATACCATACCATACCACAGTGCAAACTGCCACATGAAGACACTTTAACTGCCCTCTATCACTCCTCTAATAACACCACCATTTATGTTTTTATCCTTTTTATCTTCTGCTCTTACTCACTTTCTCTCCCTCTCCCTTGGGAGAAAGGCAGAGGAAGAGTGGGCGGTCCGCTGTATGTTTAACCTTTGAAGTGAGCCTGCTGTGCCAAGCAAGGCCTGCCACCTGTTGGCTCTGTGTGTGTCCATGCATGTGTTGTGTGCGCACACAGAGGTAAATCTCTCTAATTTTGATGGGGTGGGGTGGGGGCAGCGTCCGATGTTCTCAGGAGGGGGGTGGTAGGGTTGGGGGGGAGGCTTCCAAGGTGGGATCATGCTCACACACAAGAATACATACAACCCCTCCTCTGTCATAGGCTTGGTGACACCATGTCTCCCACGGCGATTGTGGGTCCAGCCTGGGTGGCTCCAGGCTTTCTGTGTGTCTTTCAATGTGTGTGTGTGTCACACCAAAGGGGTCCCTGTCTGGGCCACCATATGCAATCCACCCAGCCAGAGAGAAAAGAGAGGTGGGGGCAACCCCTGGCCACCAAAGCCACCAGCTGGCCCATTCTCTCAGTCACACGCCGGCCGGGCGCCATGTTTATCTGAAGTAGCAATAGAGGCAGTTGTTTGGCTCTGTGTGTGTGTGTGTGAAAATGAGACAGCAAGAGAGAGGGAGAGAGAGAGAGAGAGAGAGAGAAAGAGAGAGAGTGCATGTGTGAATGATAATATGTATACTGTCACAGTCATACATGCACACATGTATACTCAGCTTGTCGTGCCACTCACCTAAACATAAACAGACCTTCACTGACATGTGCATATGAATACCTGAATTTGTGCTTCTTCATGAACTGAGTCCTAAAGCCACATCCATGCTATTATGGTCATGCAAAACCATCTGCCCCCAGATCAGTATTTCAGCTCTGTATCTGAACAAATCTGTGTCCATACTAAAACACCTGACATGTATCAAATGATAGCTTTTCATGCACAGCTAAAGAGTTGTGACCAATAAAAAACAGTCAGGAAGTGAATGTACAGTATGTACATTCACTTCATTGCTACATCATTTTTAATGGGCTCCATTTCTGAATCACCAGAGTTTTCAAACTATAATGGAGACAGCAACATTTTCAATCTTTTCTCTTTTTTGGGGGCTTTAAGACACAGATCTGTGGAAAGCACTTTGTCTGAGAAGCTGCAAAACCTGAATGGGTGAGGAAACAAACTAAAAAATGGAGCAAACCACTGTCAGTCAGCTGACTGAGTGAGATGTGGGGAAAAGGAAAACGCAAAACTGAGGATGTGCAAAAAATCCTCTGCATTGACTTCAGAGAGTACAACCTTTGAGTGGCTCTGCTTGATTTCAGTGTATATCTGGATCTGTAAACAATTTCCCAAGACTAGATGGACACATGGAACCAGGCTAATGCTCTGACCTACTGACTCTACACACACACACAGGTTTGTGCAACTATTCTTCAAACACAGCGATGACTTCCATTCAAGTTGAACTACCTAAAGAAAGCATTATCCCTAATGTCAATCCTAACATCTAATGCCTAAACATTACTTTAAAATGACCACAATTCAAATCTTAGTCCTTAACTTAACCACTTTGTCTGGTTAAAGTTCTGCCTCATTTGGTCCTCATGAGGACTGACAGGCGTTTATACCAGGAACTTTACCAGGAGAGGTGTTATAGAGGTAATACATACAAGTACACACACACAATGACAGTGCAGCTCTTTTCCCACACTCTTTCCAAACTTCTCCCTCTCCAAACTGGCAGTTCCCTTTTCAGCTCTCTCTCTCACTCTTGCTGTTTCCCTTCATCATGATTTATGCATTTCCATCTACTTCATTTTTAATCACTCTCACTCTTTCCTCATTCACCCTCCTCTTCTCCCTTTCCTCATCTTCTAGCTTATTTTTAGTCCTCTCTGACACCCTGACCAAACATTTTCTTTTTTCAGTCCAATCCTCTCCACCTCCCCTTTTTTTCCAGCCCTTACCCTTGAGCTCATTTACTATGATTACAACAACAATAACACAGCCATTATCTTTTATTATCACATTTTCCCAAGGCCCTGCCAGCTCACGCACACACTTTGATGAAGTTACAGAACAGTTCCCGTTTCAGGCTTGTATATGGGCCTGCCTTGGCCTCCAATTCCCTTAATAGTCACAGTTCCTTTTGGGTAGATTTAGGGTTTGTGGGGGCATGCAATGGTCCTAAATAGACAGTAAAATGTTAAATGGTTTGTATTTATATTGCTTTTCTAGTCTTGATGACCACTCAAAGTTACACACTACAGTTTTACCATTCACCCATTCACACCCATTCATTCACTCATCATTCATACTGATTCACACACTGCTGGCACAGCTGTCAGGAGAAACATGGTGTTGCCAAATGTGTTGCCAGGAACCAAACCCACAACTTTCAATTTAAAAGATGACTGAGCTACCATTGCCCCTAAGTGACCATCGCCTACCGTCACCCCTAAGTCACATTAAGACTGCTTTAGTGCTGAGAGTCACTGGTATGTGTCAAGCTTGGTATTCTCTTTTTGATTAAAAGTGACAAAGGAGGGGCCAACCAGGACAGGATTAAATATGATTAAACTTCTATTTATAATGATTTATTGATGGATGACTTAATGTGTCCACAGTTTTATTAGAGACAAACCTATTTAAGTGATTAGTACCTTTTTTTCTGCCTCTGTAACACACTAGGTGGCAGTCATCTTGGGAGAGCTTCAAATTTCCAGAAAAAGAAATCAGAAATTCAGTAATGGTGGTAAAAATCATCAGCTCATCTCTTTAGTCTGTGATGACTGCTGCTGTTCTCACTACAAGTTTCCCATTTACAAGCAAACATGTTACCTGGATAACACCTGCTTTTTAGAGGTGGAGAATTGTGATCTTTTTTGTACCATGCTGTGTTGTCAGTCACACATTGCAATTAAGTATTGTTTAAAATTAGCACAAAGAAGTTAGTATACCTACCCCTATATTTGAAAAATACATAAAAGAAAATGTTGACTGAGAATGATGAAATCTTTATAATTATTAGCCAAAAAATGTTGTAATGTTGAGCAATTCCAAAAATGCAACTGACTCATGTTCAATATGCAGAGATGCTGCTGATACACATTTTCTGAGTGCACCGATGACACAACATTCCAAAGAAGCATTGCTACCCCGTCAGAAGCTGGACTGACCTTGTTTCACCTCCGAGGAGCATGACTCAACCCTAAAACTTTAAATGTCCAATACCCACTGTGTTTCATTAAAACCATAACACATCAAACAAGAACTGCATTTTAAAGGCCAAGCCTCTCTCTCCCGCAACACACCAGAAAAAACACAAAGCTGTTAAAGCAGAGGACCTCACACTGCTTACACACTCTACCACTCATACCATTAACACTGTGCTAGTGCTAGCGGACCACACATCAAAGAGTCAGAACGAGACCATACAGTAGGTTTCATAAGGCCAACAAAAGACCTCATAAGTGCTGAGCGAATCACACACCTTCACGTCCAAAACTCACACCTACAACTAAGAAACTACACAACTACAACTTAGTAACTACAGTAGGGACAGTAAGGTGCAATTTCCACTCGAACCTGGTGACATTTTCAGTGATCAGAAAACTATAAGTAAAATTCCAAGAATATAGAAGGGGTTTAAGGGGGGATCCCAGATGGACAGACAGCAGGGTAGATGGGCTGATAAACAAGTGGAGGCCAGGCAACAAGAGGGATGACTGGGAAGGATTCCCATGGGTGTGGATGAGAAGGAAGCCGTGTGATGGAAAGCTTTCAAACTCCTTTCATCGGCTGCCTGAAGACCGGAGCTTTGCAAGAGCAAGATGAGCCGGCGCCACTGAAGTTGCTTGGCAATCCTCAACGAAACCCAGACGCAGAGACAGAGCAGCACCCGATCACCACTCTAGTCTCCTCAGTCTCTGCCCCTCCCCAAACATCAGGGCCCTTTTCTCACCCATGCAAAGACACACCACAGCAAGGATTAGTTGCAGTCATCTCTCTGTTGTTAGCAGATACTCTTTGGAAAACAAAAGTTATTGGTAAAATAATTCTGATGCCAGTTTTTAGAGTAATTTCACCTCCTAATCATTACAGTCTAAGAACATAAGGGCCTCGGATAGTTCTTCCTTCCTGTCACTTGTGTTAATCATTAATGTCACAACCTTCAACACTGTGATTAAAGGGATCACTCAGGTTAAGTATGGTTTAGTAAGGCACTGAAACAGAGTCAGCACTAACTGTGTGGAAAAACCACTTTAGGACGTGGAGGACCACTCTTATGGAAATCACGGCAGCTAGCGCATGTGATACAACTCTGCTTAAAAAACCTGCACTACCACTTAAAGCCAGGCCTGGACTGGGATAAAAAATCGTCCCGGGCATTTTGAACCAAGATTGGCCCACCAGTTATTGATGGAAAGACAAGGAAGCCTATGAATGAAAACAATTTTCTTGTGACATTGCTTGTACACTGCCTTGTTGGTGTATTTGTACTTGTCTAATAAACCTAGTTTGTTGATGAATACTAAAATGAATAAACTGCAGATTTAGTGATATTTTCATAGACTATTTATTCACCACATCAATAAACAGCACAGCAACACAGAATATTTTCTCAAACATGGCAACCTTTAAAAAGTGAAAGGAGGAAGAGGTGAGAAAGAATAACACTTGATGGACTTACTAATATGATTACAGTACTGGTATTTAGAAAAATGCGAGGTATTTAGAAAAAAAGGTTCAGATTCCCATCCACTCGCGCTGGTGGCGGGTCTCTCATTCACCTGACGACCACCTCCGCCATCGTTACCTGCGGCTGAAGTTGACGCTCTGCCATAACCACCAACAAACTTCTGTGTCATTTTAACACAATTCGCAGCATTTGCCTAAAGGGCTTGTTGCTTTTTCTCTCTAATTTTCTCCGTTCCTCCTTTTCCGCTTCTTGCTATTCTCCATCTTTGTATCTCTGTATATGATAGTTTGATTGACAGCCGAGGCCCAAGAGGGAGGGGGCATCAGCCCTCAGCTGTAATTGGTCCAGCCAAGAATCAATCATGACTAATGGGGCCGATCTACCAATTTTGTGTACCAATAGGTATCATGACTAATACATTACTAATACTACTGTAAAAAAAAAAAAAGGCCCATCCCAAAATCACCATCGGTCCACCAGGCCTGGTATCAGTACAGCAGTGCTTAAAGCAGAAACTCTTTGGTCTTACCAGTCCACACTTAGGGATCGTCGCCTGTAGGATGGATGTCTGTCTGAGGAAGTCTTCTCTGTTTTGGCTGGACACTCTTTGAGGGATAGACGATGGGTAAATTTGGAGATCCCTGACTCTAACCTGTGGGGAAGATCAAAAATTAATGTGGGAGAGCAAACATTTCCTGAATTGTTGGTCCGTTGTTCACTCATCATACGAATATGTTCTTAAATATATTATAGTAAGAGACAGACATTAGAAACACTGTAGTTCTCAAGGGACACATCAGGTGTCAGAGAAAGCTGATTCTCTACATTTTTTTTTAAAGAAAAAATGTGAAGCCAAACACATTTTAAGATACACTAATGGGCACATTTCAACATTACAATATATCTACTAACAAGTCAGAAACACAAAGAGTAATTGTACAGACAGCAAGAGAAAATGTTTGTGTCTCCAGCTATTCCAGTTTCGTCACTTTTGTGAAGACACGGGTATTTATCCTCAGAGTTGCTGTTGTGTCATATTGAAACCAGGTGTGTAGGTATTAGATTAATGCTATTTTCTACAGTGCTTTGGATAAGGAATAACACAGTTCCTTTTTATACCAAAATCACCCCGGTGCCAAAGACAATAACTCTGAAAGTGTGGCTTAAAGGGGAATAACAAAGGGTAAAGTGTTGTTTTTCTATCACCATTACACTGTGTAAGCAGTTTTACACAAGATGGGTGCTCCTGTGCTGAATATTACCATTGCTGTGGTGCGATCATGGGCACAAGGCCAACAAAATAGTGGACCGACTTTAGAAAATAACAAAACAATGAGCATATCATGCACACCAAACCAATGATGTCCACTACTTTGATTAATTTACATTTATTTGCATGTTTCCAATAATTGTGCAACCAGAGGATAAAGTGTGTGATTAGAGTTTCTTAGGTGGTTTGTATGAACTACCTCATGGCATTTTTGGAGTGTGGGGACAGTTGGAATAAGAATAGGACAGGTTAATGGAGTGCAACCCATCACACAAAAACAAAGCCTGCATCTGCCATCTCTGCTCATAGTTTATATCATGTGCTGCAGGAATAACAGTTCACATATGGCTTTGATAAAACAGGATCAATGAGTCTGTACACAACTGTACTGTCATGAGTTTGCGGTTCTGAACAGTTAGTTAAAAGGGTGAGTGATAGAGTCGATGTGGCCAGTTGCACCAAATTCAGTTGCCAAACTGTCTTCATGTCATATCATGTCTATCCCTTAGTAATTACCACAGTCTTATCAACAGGACAGGAGTGTCCTGTCAAGTTTAAAGCTCTTATGAAAGACTGATCAGATCAGAGAAAAAAGATTAGTCAGAAAGATGAAACTGGATAAAGATCTTTATTGCATCATAGACTAGTACATTTTTCCACTGGGGTTTCTACTGAAACTGAATAGAAATTGGAAATTCTGATCCTTGCTTGTGTCATCCTCTTAAAAGACTGAAACAAAATAAGACTGATTCAGTGCCCAAAGAAAAAAAAAAACTCTGTCCTTTGGCCCAATTTCTGCACTAATCTCTGTTTCCACCACTCAACTCTACTCACCAAACTTCACGTAAAGTTAATTTACTAATGCCACTGTAAAATATTTAACCCTGCATGTTTTCTGTTGATGTTATAGAGAATTTTGTCTGTTTGCAAAAAAAAAAAAACAGTCCTGCAAGATCAGCCATGCTGGAGTCCTCAGAATCAAGAATGTTAGTAAAGTTGTGAGAAATGTGAATTACTTTATGGCACCACACAAATATAGTATATTATATTGCTACTCATTACTGCTAAGGTTAATTATCCTCATCCACTCCTCACCACTTGTCCTCTTCTGAGGGTCACATGTCAGACCCTGAATGTGATGATGATGATAATTGTTATTAATGTTACTGATTCTTGAATCATCCTGGTCTCTGTCTTCTTATATTTTCTCTCTCTGTATTATTTGATGTTTTTTTTCTGCTGAACTTGTTTCTGTACATGTGACACCTACTGCACGTCTGTTTGTCCTGGAAGAAGGATCCCTCCTCTGCGGCTCTTTCTGAGGTTTCTCCCATTTTTTCCCTGTACAAGTGTGGAGTTTTTACAAGTGTGGAGTTTTTCCTCACTTGATGTGAGGGTCGAAGGATAGAGGGTGTCACTTGCTGTACATACTTTAAAGCCCTTGCAAATTCTCTTTCTGATGTTGGGCAATATAAATAAAACTAACTTGAAATAAAATTGACTTGACTTTACACATCCTATCCAGGTAATTGCTAACGATTAAGGCAAGGATTGCATCATTTTATATGCCAATCATGGCAGAGCTGATGATGTGTTGTTTGTGAGCTCTGTGTGAACATTGTACAGTTGAATGCATAAAAGTGATGTGACTGACTCCTGTCTGTACTGGAATATTTGCATAATGTCTTCTTTGGACATTGCTCCCTCAGATCCACAGTGCAGCACTTGATGCACCTCCATTCAAAAAGAACGGGAGGTGGTCTAGTAGACACCTCCACCGTGTACTGTATGTGTGAGTTCCCTTTTAGGGCTAGCAAAAGACAACGGCCTCATTTATCAAACGTGCACACACCGAAAAAGTGAGTGTATTCTCATTCCCACGCAAAGATCGGCATTTAACAACATGGACGTTGGCGTAGAGTACAATAAAATCACCAGCTCAGATCAGGTGTAAACAAGTTTGAAATCACAGTGCAGTGTGTCATTGTGTGCATAGTTATAAATTATACTAATACAATGACCGTTCACACAGTAATTCCCAGACTTACACTAGGACAAGTAATAAAGTGCAGCCAGAACCCTATCCACTGCATCCACATCTGAAAGCCACACGGAGGAGACAGGACATCATTCAGCACTTGTTGTTGATGTTAAATGTTGAAATATTAATGTTTGGTTAGTACGATGTTCAGTAGGAGAAACAAGCCATTTTTGATGCTTGTATTAGATCTTTGTTGATCTTATTTATAGTAGTGATGACATATAATTTATTGCAAACAGAGATAGATGCTGGTAATTAAATTTTGGCCCATTTTTCCTGGACTTCTGCAGCAAGAATCCAGGATCTTGGATGTGAAGGTGGAGGACTTGGCCCCGCTCAGCTGGTGATCACCTGGCTCTATGAAGATTCAGGCCAGTTTCTGAGTGCACAGCTATTTACCTGATTAAAAGAAAAGAAATGTCTACTGTACTTATACACATTTTAAGGATCTTTGTCAGTAACAAATTCAAAATATTAAAACTGTTCAGATGTTTGCTTATTGTAAATGTGGCATGTTTAAATATTTATCATTATCTGGCTCAGACACAGGTGGTGCATCTGTACTGTGTGACACTGAAGCAGCCCCCTCCCCTCCCCCTTATTTTCTACTTCTGACACTTCTCTTCTTGGTCATTTTCTGCATCTCAGTGTCATAAACTCAAGTGGTGAGGTCTTAAAACCATGAATGCAAGGGGATGTGCTATTCAAATTGCAATAATATTCAGCTGCTGCATTTATCAAAGGCTGATCAGGTGTACACCAGGATGGAATATGCAACTTTCCTGTTCATGAATCACACATGAGATTTTGCATGGGGTGATATTTGCACCTAAATCTGCACATGTTTGATGAGGGCCAATGTGTAGTCTTGATCTGGAGTTAACTGTGGTGTTCCACGGACATGTTGCTTTGTTATATGCCACCTTCACCCCTGAGTGAAAAAGTTTAAAATCTAATGTTTCAGTCTTTCAAAACATAACTGAGAATGCAGTTTAGTGTGGAAATATAATTTTTGTGAGACAGTGTAGCATGGAAAGGAACTAAAAATATTCTCCCATGCTTTACAACAGATTCCTCTACACAGCAGCTGTTTCACTATAAAGATGTTTTTGAAAGCGTCATTCAAAATGACCTAATGCTCTGGCTTATCTAGATGAAAACCCCCCAACCTTACTATGTTGGTTCCCACTCCTACACCCTCAGCTACTGTTTCCTGAGCCTGCGCCAGCTTTTTCAAAGAGTTAATTGACCTCGAAGACATAGAAGCATATTTTCCTGTATGAATCACACAACATGGGTGTGGGATTTTGAGTATTTGAGTATCCCATAAGTGATTATATTAGGCTAGACAGTGCATCTTCTTCAATAGGTTCTAATTAAGAACCACTGCCAGCCACTGCAGTCCATTAATGTTGACACCCCTTTACTTAAACTGGAGGCTTAACATGTCTGAGAAATACAAACTCAGAAATAGCTTTAAGGATAGATTGTTTATGTTGATTGGTTGACAATAATCATTTCCATTTATCCAAATGTAATATTTGGCTTGTGATCAATACTTAAATCAAGAGTGTCATATAAAACTTCGAACAAACATTTGGATTTAACATGTGGCACAACATGACCATATAATAATGACTTCAATGCTATGAAAACACATAGGATCATGACTTCAAAGACATAGGGTTCACTTGGCAGAGAAGGGGACTCAGGGAATCCCTTTGAGGGGTTTAAAAGAAAACTGGACATATGAAGCAGGTGGGTCTCTTTAGAGGGAATCTGAGGGCAACTGCTCAAGCCTGCCTCCACCCCTTGCAGCTGTCCCTGATAACATCATCACAGCATGATAGAAGCTCAGTCATGACATCCTCATCAGCTACCCTCTGATCACAACCACATTTTCTTTTTACTTTCCAAATGTTAACTTTAAACTGCAAGTTCAAGTGTATAATGACTTTAAAGAAAATAAATCAATTTGGTTTATTTTTATAGAGCTCTGGGAGCTGATGTAACCAAAGCAACATCTATTTGGCAGGCAATAACAATGTTCACATCCATAGACATAGTATACTGTATAACCACTAGCATATATATAGTAGCTGACAATATGTCACTCAACTCAACTCTTTACAGACTGTTTTCATATTAAATAAAGATGATGGAGAGGACTTAGGGAATTACAATAATTGTCTAATTTGACATCTTTTACTGATGTTAAAGTGCATGTATATATAAAGCCTTTCTGTGACACAATATGACATTTCCCTATTAACTGGATATGTACCCCAAGCTTTTAGAGTTGCAGTTATTAAGCCCCTTCTTAAAAAAGCTACCCTCTACCCAGAGTTTTTAGCCAATTATTGCCCAATATCAAACCTTCCTTTCATTTCTAAAATACTAGAAAAGGCAGTTGCCAATCAGTTATGTGAATATCTGCATAGTAACAGGCGGTTTGAAGATTTCCAGTCAGGATTTAGATTACACCATAGCACAGAAATAGCCCTAGTTAAAGTTACCAACAACCTCCTCTTGGCCTCAGATAATGGTCTGGTCTCTATACTTGTTAGATCTTAGTGCTGCATTTGACACCATTGATCATAAAATTCTACTGCAGAGACTGGAGCAGACTTTGGGGATCTCAGGTACTGCCCTCTGCTGGTTTCAGTCATACTTAATTGATAGATTCCAGTTTGTACATGTTAATGACAATGACTCCTTGCAGACAAAAGTTAATTATGGCGTTCCACAGGGCTCAGTTCTTGGGCCTATACTTTTTACCTTATATATGCTTCCTTTAGGAAACATTATTGGAAAGCACAACATACCCTTTCATTGTTATGCAGATGATACACAACTTTATTTATCAATGAGGCCAGAAAAATAAATCAGGTTGCTCAACTCCAGGAATGTCTTAAAGACATTAAGTCCTGGATGACCTGTAACTTCCTACTTCTAAACTCAGACAAAACTGAGGTTATCATACTTGGCCCTAAACACCTTAGAGACAAACTTTCTGACCATATTGTCACTTTAAATGACATCACCATGGCGTCTAGTTCCACTGTAAGGAACCTTGGAGTTATTTTTGACCAGGATATATCATTTGACTCACATATTAAACACATTTCCAAAACAGCCTTCTTCCACCTGCGGAACAATATGAAAATTAGAAATATTTTATCCCTGAAGGATGCTGAAAGATTAGTTCATGCTTTTGTTACATCAATATTAGATTATTGTAACTCAGTACTATCTGGATGTTTTAATAAGTCTGTTAAAACTATTCAGTTAATTCAAAATGCTGCAGAACGAGTTCTAACAGGAACTAGTAAGAGAGACCACATCACCCCAGTGTTAGCTTCTCTACACTGGCTCCCTGTACAGTTTAGAATTCAATTTAAAATCCTCCTCCTCACGTACAAAGCCCTTAATGATCAGGCCCCATCATATCTTAAACATCTAATTTCACCTTATCAGCCCAACAGATCATTTCGGTCCCAAAACGCAGGTTTACTTGTAGTTCCCAGAGTCCATAAAAGTAGAATGGGAGGCAAAGCCTTTAGTTACCAGGCTCCTCTCCTGTGGAACCAACTGCCAATGTCGGTTCGGAAGGCGGACACTGTTTCTGTATTTAGTTAGACACAAAACCTTCCTTTATGATAAAGCTTATAGTTAGAGCTGGCTCAGGGAAACCTGAACCATGCTGCTATAGACCTAGACTGGTGGGGGATTTCCTGTGGTGCACTCACACTCACTCTTTCACACTCACTCCTTCACACTCAGAGTATGAATGTGACTTAATTATGTGTCATTAACCTTATTTTTTTTTCTTCCTTCCCAAGTCTATGTTAAAGAGGACATTCACTGGAATATTACATTTCTGATGTTTTTTGGTGTGTCCCCGTGTCCTTCCCGTATCTAAACATCACTAAAGTGTCACAATAAACACTTCAGCCACTTCTGAGAAAGAAGGGCTTCTCTGTTTACCTGCACTCAAGCAAACAGTTTTGAAAATTCGAGTTTAGTTACGTAACTAGCATGTTTGCCGAGCATTGAACTCTCCCAAAACAGCTACTCCTGGTCATGGGCGTGAACATTCAACCTAAAGAAGTAGAAGAAGCACTGCTGAGCAGTCAGTCAGATGGTAGCTGGCCAATCACCAGTGAGTGGGAATGCACTTGATAGGTGGCCAATCACAAGAGACTCAGGGCATTAGTTCAGAAACAGAGTGCCTGTTCAGAGGCTGGCAGAGAGCAACAATAAACTGACTATGAGGTTTTTGACCATAAATATTATTTCATTTAACAAAGTAGACATCAGTAATCTTGATTTTTGGTTCAAAAAGACCATTCTATGTGACCTTTAAAGTTGAGTTACAGCAATAAAAAAAAAAGTTGAATTTATATATATATATATATATATATATATGTCATAAATATTATTTCATTTAACAAAGTAGACATCAGTAATCTTGATTTTTGGTTCAAAAAGACCATTCTATGTGACCTTTAAAGTTGAGTTACAGCAATAAAAGTTGAATTTATATATATATATATATATATATATATATATGTGTGTGTGTACTTCACTTCTTATCCTCACAGATAATTTTAGGTGACATATCATTCTATTTTTAATGGAAATATTTTTATCACTCACTGTATGTTGTTGGCTTTTAGATTAACTTTGTCTTAAGGACTGACATTCATCCTGTAGCATCACATCGCTAGACATTTTTGGATTGCTCGTAAAATGTTTCAACAGCTACTTGATTATTTGCAATGAAATGTGGTGCTGGTATGGTGTAAAATGCTACTGACTAGTATCAAAGGCTATAATTTATAATTCAAGAATGATTTTAAGATCATAAAATGTGTTGCTGTTCTGATTTGTACAATCAACAACTGCACCAACAGCACCACCACAAAAAAATGGAGGAGAAACACTGAGGGCTCTAATTTCGTGGCACAGCGCAAGGTGGTGCACCGTAGCGCAATTTCATCTGGTGCAACACCGTGCGCTACGAATTTGGCAATTTGGTAGACCAAGGCATGCCGAGATGGGTGTGGCGGCACAAAAGGGGAGGTGTTGACAGATTCAGCTTGGCGCTGTGACAATTTTGTGCCAAAAGGCTGCACTGAAGGTGCGCTGAAAGCTCGCCAGCTCCAACCAGGTCTACTCTCGATGCAAAGTGAAGCACAGCCAGTCTAGTGGTAATGTGGCTGACTGGCGCACAGTGTGCACACATCACCAAAACCTCACAGGCAGGTTTACAGAATATCAGGCATTTCAATGCAATTAATAACCACAACAACCACTATTTAATGTAACTAAATCAGCACATACATTTGTATCTATATCGACAGTCCCGTCACATCTGATGTCAGATCAAAGGCGGTTGGCACGCACAATGGAATTTCAATAACGCAGCTGAAATTGTGATGCAAACTAACGACTTGACATCTCTCTCAGCCAACCACAAAAAGCCACGGCATCCGATAGTGAGTATATATTCAGCTTCTCTCATCTCATAAAATTCTGTGCATTCTATGTGACGGGACAGCAGCAGAGTGCAAGGAGAGACCACCTGGCTGCACAGCTCTGTCCTTAAATGTTTCCATTTATACCTTTTTGGTCACAATTTACTCAATCACATTAAAGATACATAAAATTTACTCATCGAACAAAATAGTGTTAACATCAATTTTATTGATTTATTGAACTACTCTCCTTCTTCCTCTTCTTCATCCCACGCGGAGAGGCACTCCCAGTTGGAATCCGGAAGAGGGTTAATTAAATATATTCACATCTTTGATTTTGTGTAATCCAGAGTTACATGCCAAAATGATCATAATTCATTTGGGTAAGACAAGTTAATTTCACATGCAAACACTAGTGACCAGGGCCAGACCACAAGCTTGGCAATGCTTCTTTTACGCAGGGGCTGTATACGAAACTAGCAAAATGCACCTGGAAACACCCCGTTGGCACGGCGCACCTGTGCTGTGCCTGTCTCTGGTCTACGAAATTAGAGCCCTGAGAGGGATTTGAATGAACAATGTTCATTAACAGGACTGCAAAGCAACAACAGAATGCTATGTATTGCTCGATCTGTGGTCTGTCTGTGCTCGGGCTCCCCTTAGCCACAGCTCTAATTTCAGATTACTAAGGCATAGACCAGGGGTGTCCAAACTTTTTGCAAAGAAGGCCAGATTTGGTGAGGTTAAAATGTGTGGGGACGACCATTCAGCCTGACATTCTTTGAACCTTAACCATAAATGCAAATGAATTATTTAATGAAATTTTTTTATTGCAAATGGCATACTTTCACACAATTTCTTCAGACAGAACACAAATAAATCTTGGTAATCTTGGTTTTTATCAAAATCACTCTTCTAAATTCACTAACTTCAAAACATGGTAAAAGGAAAATATGACCAACAGTTATCTTATTCGAGGGCCATATGAATTTGTGTATCACTCGTTGTTTCGTTTTCAATTGACCATCCAAATAAAAAAAATGAAAATATGTTATTTGATTTTGAATCAGAAATTTGAACACGGACCGCAATTGGCCCCCGGGCTGGACTTTGGACATATCTGGCATAGACCAATAGTGAATTATAAGCAAGACAGATAAATACCTGGCCTTGTGTCAGCAATTTCAGGCAATGGCTGCCTACCTACAACTATTTTGAAAAGGAGAGAAAATAAAATGCTAGAATTTCTTTCATCCCTATGGCTTCTTATTCCTACTAGTTGAACTTTACTGAGCTAAAAAAATAATGTGTTCACCCACCAACAGAATAGATACGTGCAAATGTAATCGACACAAGCACAAAAGCTCACAATGCACACTTATACAAACACACTCTCTTTAATGTGCTGCATTAGGCAAACAAAAAAGGCTTTCAGTGGTTCAATCATAAAAGAAGGCAGCCAAACTACAAACATTGCTAATTAAAATCAGCTCAAAGAAACCCTTGTTTTCCACTTACCCTCTCCATCCAAACCCATGTCTGTGGACATGGTGGAGGCTGCTTTTATTTCACTTGGACTGATGTCTCTGCTCATAAAACATACTGATATTTATTCACATTAAAAAGATTTTCCTTTATTTGTAATACAATTACATTATCTCATTTGGTCACTTTGTTTAATTGCTACAGTAGTAGCAGTGCGGGTCAGTTGCTGAAAAACAATTCCGTACTTCATGTCCAGTATGTCAAATTTGGCTCACATATTGCTATACAATAATGTTTCAAAACTAAAAACTATATACAGCACCATTAAAAACAAGATAGCAAGTCAGAAAAAATATGTTATAATAAAACAGATTATTTTTTTAACACTCACAAGAAGTGAGAAAGCAAAGAATTCAGAAGGATAAATGCCTCAGTTTCAAGTGCTAATAACATAGCCAATAAGCTACATGGCAAACCAAGGTACTCTGGTATCACCCACACAAATCTTTTCAAATTCTTCCATACACCTGAAGAAGGGATTAAATGTGTTTTTCACACCCTGTAGTGTTTCTGTAATTATGTAGTGCTTCTCAAGCTGCTTTTACACTACAGTTTTTCACCCATTCACTCACACATTCATAGAGCACATCTATGTGCAGTGCCTTCTATCACACATTTTTTATTTGGATTCACATGCTGCGAACACAGCCGTCAGGAGCAACGTGGCATCAAGTGTCTTGCCTGTAGACTAGCAGAGTGATACACTATATCTTAATAGTCAAAATCAAAAGACAACTCGCGTTTCCACTGATCCACCATTGCCCAAGTGTTGGGTTTGATACTATTTACCTCTGGGTTTGATGTGTGGCATAAGGCTGACTCAACATTAAACTCACATTAAGATGTACCAATGATGAATATGCACTCAAATAAATTTGGAATTGTGCTGACAAGACAAACAAAAGAAACTAGTATACCATCTGAGAAAATGGGCAAAGCTACTTAGAGCTACCACAGACTTTTTCTCTTTCCAACCACTTTTAGTTATGAGATAATGATGTGAATGTCAGAAGGAAGGGATCCAATTTTATTTGAAGGTCTACAGTATAAGAAATAGTGATATCTAACTGAGACTGCCAACTCTAACAAACAGAGGACTGCTCTACTCATCCCTTCCTTTACCATCATTACATACAATAAAAGGATGTCCTTCTTTGTTTGTGTGGTAAGCTGTTTTTTTCCAAACCAAAAATGTATGCCCTGGCTGGTTTGTCACACATATATATAAAAGCAGCTGGATAGGATGAGCCAGGATGACAGGTTAGAGGGGAAATTTCATCATCATCCCCACAATCTGAGATTTGATACCAGATGAACCAAATGCAGCTGTCTGGGACCCACCCAGAATAGTTGACAAAAGGCCGGACAGTCCTCATCATGAAGAACCCCCAAAAGGGAGCAGCACCAACTACCAATCAATAACCTGCCTCGGCACAACATGGAAGCTCCTATAAGGTAATACCAATTCAATTCAATTCAATTCAGTTTTATTTGTATAGCACCAAATCACAACATACATTATCTCAAGGCACTGTACATAGTAAGACCAAAACCTTAATATTACAGAGAGAAAAGAAACCCAGCAGTTCACACAATGAGCAAGCACTAGGCATCAGTGGAATAAAAAAACTCCCTTTTAACAGGAAGAAATCTCTGACAGAACCAGACTCAAAGATGTGAGGTCATCTGCCTCGACCGGTTGGGGTGAGAGGAAAAATGGGGGATAGAGGAGAGGTAGGGGACAGAAAGGGGGAGAGAAAGAAAAAGATTGAGGTGAGGGAGAGACAGAAGAGAGAGACCAGGAGCAAATATACAACAGTTGTATCAAGTTTAGTATTATATATGTCATGTTTATTGATAAGAAATTATACTGATGAACTTTTAATCAGAGCATAATAATAATGACAGCAGTATTATTGTTACTGATAATAATAATAATAATAATATCATCAAAACTGGATCTGGATCCTGCAGCCTGCAAGATGAGGACAGAGGGAGAGATAGGATAGAAGGAAGCAGACATAGACTTGGGAAGGAAGAAAAAAAAAATAGGGCAGTCATGAAGGACCAGGAATACCAATCTCTGACTCGATGCCACACACATGGATACTGGAATGCTTGGAGATGCACAATATCAACAGGACTCTCAGGACCTTCATCAAGAACTCGATGGACATGTGAGCTACAACTCTAGAGGCAGATAAAACAATTTATCCCAACAACTCAAAGCCCATTGCTCAGGTGAGCATCAAATGTGGAATATACAACCCCGATGCTCCTGGGGGCATCAGGTGTTTCATACACACTCTTCCAGGCGACCCAGCTGGGGGTGATGAAGCCTGATGTCGTGTCCAGAAAGTGTTACCCTATACCACGGCTCTCCTCATCGGATCTACAGCCACCTTGATGCAACTTCTGAAGCCCCGGTGACCAGCTTTATAGCTTTGTGCTTGCTTGTGCCTGTGATGCCCAGCTTGTTGTAGGCCCTGCAGAGGGACTGGCTAGTGAACCCTCTGCATCCCACCTCTATGGGTTCGCACCTTGCTAGCCACCTGTTCCTCCGGCACTTCTCCATCAGCTCTGCATACTTTACCCTCTTCCACTCATTAGCTTCATCAGTGTGGTCCTCCCAGGGTACGGTCAGTTTAATGAGGATGAACTGCTTCGTGGCTTCTGAGATCAGCAGCATGTCTGGCCTTAGTATTGTTGTGGCCATGGTTTTTGGGAACCTCAGTTGCTTCCCTAGGGCAACTTTCAGCTCCCAGTCTTGTGCCATTGCTAGTAGGCCAGATGAGGTGGTCTTCTCTGCTGCTGCTGGTTTTACACCAGCCCTTACGAAGGCGATGGTCCTCTTCTCTGGACGGAGGCGCTTGGAGTGGCTGATTCCACTGCAGATGGTATCTGCTACCACTCTCAGGACTTGATCATGGCGCCAGCGGTAGTAGCCCTCAGCCAGGGCTTCCGGGCAGCAGCTGAGAATATGCTTGAGCATCGCTCTCTGGCAAGCTTGTGACTCCACTTTCCCCCAGCAGAACAGATTGGATGGTCTTGGTAGTACATCATAAACAGCCTGGATGAGGAATTTGATGCGGCGGGGCTCGGCCTTCTATACCTCAGGCCATGATTTTACATCACACTTGTCATGCTGGCTTGCTCTTCTTCAACTGATGCCTGCACCTCCTCCCCAATGAGCAACCTCCTGGCTTTCCCTATCCAGGATGAAACGACCAACATCCAAGAATAAATTAAGAAGATGGCCCCCACTGATGACCTGCTAAGCGAAGGCCTCAGGCAGCTGAAACCCAGCAGAAAGGGGCAAACATGAAAGGACAAGCCTCTACATGGCATGTTCCATTGTCAAATTGAAGAAGTGGCTGATATCGGTAAAACATACCAATGGCTGGAGAAAACTGGACTGAAAGACAGCACTGATCATGGCTGCACAGGAGCAGGCCCTAAGCACTAGATCCAAACCAGGGAGGACCCAAGGTGTAGACTGTGTAAAGATGTCCCTGAAACAGTTCAGCACATCACAGCATGGTGTAAGATGCTGGCTATGAAGGCGTCCAAGATACGCCACAACCAAGTGGCTGGGAGTTTGGACTGAAGATCCCAGGATCAAGATGGAAGACACCTACAAAGGTGATTGAGAACAACAGGGCAAAGATCCTATGGGACTTCCAGATCCAGACAGACAAACTGGTGATGGCAAACCAACCAGACATAGTGGTAGTCGATAAGTAGCAGAAGAGAGGAATAGTGATAGATGCAACATCAAGAAGGAACATGAGAAACTGGAGAAATACCAAGGGCTGAGAGAAGAGCTAGAGAAGATGTGGGGAGTAAAAGCAACTGTGTTCCCAGTGGTGAAAGGAACAGTAGGAGCTGTAACCCCCAAACTGGGAAAGTACTTCCAACAGATTCCAGGAACAACATCTGAGATCTCTGTTCAGAAAAGTGCAGTCCTAGGAATAGCCATTCTACTGCGCAGAACCCTAAAGCTCACATGCCTGGCAGAGGACCCGAGCTAACGGAGTGACAAGACCGCCAAAGTGGGTGAGAGGAGAATTTTTTTTTTATAAATGTACTCACACATAAACTCAGACACACATGTTTTCACAGCTATTCTTCACAGCATTGAATTCCATTAATTTCAACAGCCCAAATGAAAATCAACTGTTCTAACAAAGTCCAAATATCTTACAGACATGAACACATGCACACACAAACAGCACCCCACTTTTCCACATCAACCCACAATTGAGCATGGCGTCGAAATTCCAATCGGGGTTGAGCCAGCAGACTGGAGATTATTTATGCTGGAAAGGGGAAGGGAACCTTGCAGAGTTAGAGAGCTGTGTGTGCGTTACTTCTATCTCTATATTTAAGAGAACCAACTGTCTTTTTTTAGGGAGTTGAGGAGTTTCCCCAAGACAAACACTATTCGCGCAACCATTTGAAAAGCTAATGAGTCAAGCTTGGGTTCATAATTGCTTGGATTGAAGATGGGAAAAGCAAAGTCACATCTCTCCTGCCAGACAAAAATGAGGTGTGTTGATAATGAGTTCAATGAAATGGACCCAGGTTTAACATTATTTGGTGAATAAGCATTTAAACTATAGACAGACTTTTCTGAAGTGTGGCTTTATGAGATAGTGACCCACACACACAACAGACTTTGTCTCGCTGAAAAGATGGCTGCCAGTAGAAAGACAAAGCAAAAATATTAGACTTGTTTAACAAAAGATTCACTTAACATTCCTGTAAAGTTCTGCAAATTTGTCTTAAAGAAAAAAGCTCTGACACTTGATGTAAAATCTCTAAAGATGAGGAAATTAAGTAGAGAAGAACAGAAAGAGGAACAGACTCCTGCTTTGAGGTTGCAGGTGCTACTGATAAAGAGGAAGTGGAAGCTCTCTTTAGGTGTAATATGTCATTAAACTATCTCCAAAATTGTGAAAATGCCACTTTGGAGTGTTTACTTTAATACTATGTACAAATACTGATCAACCACGACTTTCACAGACTCTGGTCCCCACTTGAGTGGGAAGACCAGAATAGTGTGTGCCCCCACAGTCTCAGAGCAGAGAATGAAGCTGAATTTTACATGATTTAAAACCTAACCTAAAACACTCAAATTTGGTTAGGTGGTTATTAACACATTTTCCTGTGGATTGAAAAAGTCACAAGTAATATTTTTTAAAATTTTTATTTATTATTATTCAGACCAGCAGCTCCTGTGATGTTGAGTTAAAAAAAATTTTTTCTATGGGCTTTGGTGTGGGAGAGTGAGCATTTACCACCTTTAGTTTCCAGTCAGACAGAGATGTCTAATCACTAAAATCTGTTTTTCTGCTTCCTCAAGCAGTCATATTGTTTAGTGAGAGGAAGCCAGATGATGAGGCTTAAGGGACATAGTAATGGTGATGCCATATTGAATACTTTTCAAACTGTCTCATTTGGATCAGGGATGGATGTCCATCCTATCTGCATCTGTCCATCCTCTAAAAAGGGGACTTAAAAACGAAATTTAAAAAATGCACTGTATTCCACTGTTCCAAATCACAAGTTCCATAAACGATAGAAAGACATTGTCTTCAAAAAATCCCTCTGCTCATTTGATTATGAACATGGAGGACCCTGTATTCACACACACTAGTTTCCATGACTTCAGAGGACATTGCATTAACTCATATTCATTTCCTGGAGACTTACTCTAACCTTAACCATAATTACTAATGCCCTAACCCCAGCCTAACTTTGAAACATGTCTTCACCTTAAAATATAGTCTACGTTATGGTGACTTGATTTTTGTCCCCACAAGGAAGACAAGTCAACACAATGTGACTGTGTAAACAGATTTGGACCTAAACCACAACATGCGGAATACAAGGTACACACACACAAACACCACACTGGGGATAAATATTGCTAACATACACATCACATTTTGTTATAGTGGACATGCACACACACATACGCACACTCGACTGAACAAAGCGTTATAGACTCAGATTGTGAGACAGCCAATGCTGTCTCCTCCATTCCGCAGAGTGTGCCCCCAGGAAAAATGAAAAAAAAATGTGTTTCACATCGGTCAGACAGCAGGAACACTCAGTCCATGTTATCTTACTACTAGAAATTTGTTTTGGATTTAGAGTTATTTCATACTTTTTTGTTTACTACATAATTCCATATGTGTTCACTCATAGTAAACACACACAATGTAAATAGTCATAGAAATAAAGAAAAACCATTTAATGAGAAGGTGTGTCCAAACTTTATAACAAAATGTGATGTGTATGTTTATAATTAATTAATATTTATCCCCAGTGTGGTGTGTGTGTACCTTGTATTCCTATATATATATATTCATTCCGTGATGGAGGTTGTAACACAAATTACTTCAATGTCAAATCAATTTTCCCCACTGAAATGCATTGAAATGGCATTTTTTTGTTACACATTTTTAAATAAGAAAAATGTACTTATAAATAACGAATATTGTGGAAAAACACAATACAACAGAATTTACGTCAATAAACTAGTTTTATTAAGTATAATGTACAGCATTTATCTTGGAGATCAGATGACAATGTTGATGGAGGAGAAAGACTGAACTGAATAACAATCTTATTCAAAGATTTTTTTGTCCTTTTCGCCATGCTTTCCTCACTTTCATCCTGTCCAATGGTCTGTTTCATCCTCCTTTTCAGAATGTTTCTGAAATTAGCTAGGCAAGTGTTATAAAATAGCACTGTCACACGCCCAGTTGCAACTTTTTCTGGATGTTTCTTAAAAACACATTCCCACATTCCCAACATTCAGCATGTTACAGCATTACAGCATATTATTTTGAGCAAGACCAGTTATGTTATTTTGAGTATGTGCATACTTTACGTTTAATATAGCCTCTTATCTTCAGATATGTGACATAAGACACACTGTTTGATTAGTCCTATTTAGGAACATGTGTACTGTATGTTGAATGTCATATCATCAGTGTTGGGCCATGAGTTATATGCTGCAGGGCTGTGGCTCTTGTGTCACCTGTAACCATATCTCTTGTTAAGGGACTTCACCTGCACAACTTTGGCAGTTGTGCAGGCGGCTTGTTTCCAAACATGTGGTTATGCTGTAAAACAGAGGAGCTGAAGATTATTATGTTAAAAGAGAAATGGTTATTGTTAATTAATGACAATTAATATTTAAACCCAAGAAAGATAAACATACTGTTATGGAATCTATAATAACTGCAAAATTCAAACAGGACAATAAATCAATGTAATGACAAGCTCATAAATGCATAATTATTCTCAAACTGGAATCTTTTGTGCTTCTGTGTGTCTGAGTTTGGAAGGCATGTGTAATATGTGGTTCTTCACAACACCAGGCAATAATCCTTGAAAATGCATCACTGATTACATATTAATCATCTATTATGACCTGCCAAAACACATAAAAATCACACTGCAGTGGTCCACATGGGACAAAATGGAACAACGAAGCAAACAATATTCCTTCAAAATAGGAAATGGAGCAAATACTGTAACATCGTTGCAGGGGCACGAGTGCTATCTGCCTTTCATTTTCACTGGGATGCAAGAAAATACTTTTATGAAACGTAAACTAAACCTATAGTCATTTGAGAATTAGTCCAAAGTGGTATTTAGTGACTTTGGTGTTTGAAACCCTTTATTCAGACTTATCTAAGTGACACAAAGCAATAGTGGACAGGCAGCTCAATGGACTTTATTGACAGTTGAGATAATACATGGATACATGAGCGGGGGTTGTAGAGTGGATTGTCTTTCAACCAGGGGTTGTGGATTTGATGCCACTCCTCTAGTCTACATGCCAATGTGTCAAGACACTTAACCTCAAGTTGCTCCTGATAGCTAAACTAGCAGTGTAAAGATGGGGATGACAGATGTGTGACAGGAAAAATAGGGAAAAGTAATTCTGCCTGTTTAAGATGCTCAAACTGGATATTTGATCTGACTGAGACAGATGGACAGGTGTGTGTGTGTTTGTGCTTGAGAAAGACAGGCAGAGAGAGAGAAATACATTTTTATGCTGCTCTATGCTAAACTAACAGCGACATTATCTGATTTTCAAATGGCATATGTACATTTCAAATTATGGTTTTGTACACTTTTCAACTATTACAATTATGTTTATTCCCATGCCATAAATCTATGTGTGACAAAACGTATAGAATGCTCCTCTCCTTCCTTCATTCTGTCTTGATTCCTGATTTTTCTTCTGTCTTCAGTACATCTGCTTGTCTCCTGGCAACCAGTGTCTCTCTCATTATGGCATGCTCAGCACTAAGACTGCATGGGTATTACAGTTTCACAGTAAACCATGATATGAACATTGATGATTAACATACCATGTACATTTATTTCTTACCACCATTTCAACAACTAGTGAATCAACAGTGCAACATATTCACGAGGCTCCTCCTGCTCAGACTCTAATGAAATCTAGAGATCATGGAGAACACTATGGCTCTGTGAATAACAAAGTGTCTGTACTATTTATACATTTAATCCCACAGGGAGACACAAATGGATCTTCAAATGAATGAGTTCACTACAACACTGACTCTGGCTACATCTCTGTTGTCTCTCTGGTCAAAATTCACACTGACTCTGACCTGGCCCTGCAGAGAACTCCAGACAAACCTTCCTAGCTCAGCAGGCTGACATTAGCGAGCACATGTAAGCTTTACATATCTACAGAAAAACAGGCAAGAGATTACAAACTCCGAAAATCATACTCTTGATTATGATCTAATGAAATAACAGTCGCATGTACAATTGTATTTTTATACTTTTTTTTAATATTACTTACATTTTCTATTCAGAACAGTGTGGTGTTATAGTTATACTAAGGCAAATGATGTGAGCAAGGGCCACTGTATTGGGGCTTATAGAAAAGATGGCCAAGACTTCTGAGTTCTGTTTGCTGTTTACAGTTAACGGCGGAACCATCCACATGACATGACATATACTAAAGGAGCTGTATTTTTTTTTTTTTTTTGGTTAGTGTCTATTAATATCTATCATCATGAGACCGCAGATAAATGAAAAAAAGCTGATAGCCTTATCATTTCTTTCTAAATGTTCGACCTCCTTCGCTTTCCACACAGACCATTTACCTGCAAGTTAACAAATATGGGACTGATGTCACTAGAAACAGAAACCAGGAGCATTATGGCCCTCACCAAATGATTCTGCATCTTCACATGTGATCTGTTCATATCAATAAATGATAACCTGTGACACTTTAAAAACTCATACGGTTGCAAACCTATGAGTACTCATTCTGCCAGGTGTATGAGTACATCAGCTATAGACAATAATGTGTTTGGAGAGAAACTTTCTGCAAGTAAGTCAACAAAGAAGCAGTACTGTAGCATTGAGATACTGTACAGAATAAAATCTTTAAATTGGTTGATTGGTCAAAAGTTAAGCATCCTAAAATTAAATGAGGATAACTATCTTCAACATTTGCCACCAGATAAGTAAACATGAACACCAGGACACTGAAGGTGCAGAAACAGTGCTGGTTGTACTGCAGAGAGGAAATGCAACGGTATATGTTGTACAGTATGTTGTGATCACTGTGTCCATGGCTATGGTTTCTGTGCAACTACAACTATATACAGCTTTTTTTGTATTACTTAAATTCCTGGCCCTCTTGTCTTCCTCTGTGTGTCCATTGCAACTTTACAATGAAATGCAATGCACCTAAAATGTTATATTTTATAAAATGATGTCAGGTCTGCATATTTTTCTTTGAAATGGCATGGTGTTTATTAACGAGCGCAGTATTTAGGTCCTGGCATTAGCGTGAATAAAGTATATTAAAAGTTGATATTGACAGTAGAGGTTATGGGAAAAATTAATTAATTCAATAATGTTTAATTAACAATCTAAAGAACAAACAGAGATGAAGCATGGACTGGAAGGGGTAACGGAGACACTGTGTGCTCACTTTATTTCACTCTGTTCATGAAGTAATTAATTAGAAAAAATGACACTTACCATTTAAATATGAGTAGACTATTTTCAAGAAATGAAATTCAGTCCATTCTAAACTCAAAGTGTCTCAAATATGCATGATTGAGTATAGTCAAATCAAAGGATATTGCTGAAGAGGCAAGTTAATTTTTTTGTGGTCATTTAAATTTGCTAGTCTAGCAGATCAGACACCCAAGAAGCCTCTCATGAAACATCCACCGAACATGTCAAGAAATCACTTTGAAGAGGTGCTCAAGCCCCGTTAAGACCTGATAGTAACATCTGAGAGATAAGCTCACAAGTATAAAGCTCTACAGTTGTCTGTTCACATGTGGCTTTGGAATCGGTCCTGAATTTCTCTGGTGACACTTGTGATCTATATGCAAATTCACATGCATGTCATTTCTATTCACAAAGATTAATTCATGTTTTTAACCAGTATGGCTCTACATATGACTCTTTTGTCAGAGTGTGTGTATGTGCTTGGTATTCCTTATGTTGTGGGGACCTAAATCTGTTTACAGATTCACATTATGGTGACTTGTCTTTTTTATGGGGGAAAAAATCAAGTCCCCATAACATAAATGACCAAATTTTAAAGTAAAGACATGTTTTAAAGTAAGTCTGAGGTAAGGGTTAGGTTAAGGTTAGGGTCAAGGTTAGGGTTAGGGCACTAATTATGGTACATTATGGTAAAGGTTAGAGCAAGTCTCCAGGAAATGAGTATAAGTCAATGCAATGTCCTCTGAAGTAATGGAAACCAGACTTTGTGTGTTTGTTAACTATAATTGACCTGTGGAGAACAAAACCTGGTCCTAATGAGGCAGAATCTAATTTCTGTAGAAATGATTAAATTTAGGGCTAAGATTTGAATTGTTTTTAGGTTAAGGTTAGAGTTAGGCATTAATTGGTTATAGGTAAGGTTAGGTTTGTTTAGGTTGTCCGGGCTGGTAGTTGTGCATGTGTTTGTGTGTGTGTGTTGGCAAAACTGACAATGTACGGGTGTACTGGTACACTGTAAAATATTTGACTGTACATATGGCTTGTAGTTGCGTTACTTTCAAAGCAAATTGATAAACCTTTGGGCCCTGAGTTGTGTAAAAGTTCAGTATCAAAGTGCAGCAGGTCAGAGGACATTAGTCTAGGATGTGATTTGGATGGATGTTCATACCAGTTCTGAACACGGTCTGTGTTTCAGAAAGGAAATAAATCTTTGCTCATCATTTCACAGAACTTTCGTTGCATTTAGCAAAGGAAGTAGATGGATTGTGAGATAGATATAGATGACTTTGACAGAATTAACTTGCTTTACAAAAACATGCACGCATACAGGAGTAAAGTGGCAGGCCATATCCACACAGAAACAGCACGGAACGTAAACAATATCTTTTCTTTGCCATTTTGAAAACATTTATGGAAACACAGGATTGTTTCAGGAAATTCCCCCACACACAGAACCCCCCCCCCGAATGACTTAACACTGTAGAACCTATGCCATGCCTGTGAACGACACTGTAACACAGCTACACCAATGGAGAAAAAGATGTTACACATTACAGATATAATGACAGAAACAAAGACAGAATGAACTGAGCTAGGGCCAAGAAAGGGAAGTAAAGAAAGAAAATAAAAGTTATCATAAAGTAAACAGCCCCAAATTGGTGACTTGGTTGCTAAATTTAGCAAATTTACAGACCTCTGGCAAGTGATTGGCTACAAATCTAGCGAGTCATGACTTTCTGTCATAATCCTAACTACTTTCCAAGAAGGAATGGCCAGTTCAGCTGCACAAATGAGCTTCATCTAGCTCTGTTAACTGTAGGCAGAGAGTCGGTCTAACTGTAGACACAGATCGGGAGGGAGAAGCACTGTGACCACACAGACCACACAGAGTCACAGACAAGAAGGAGCTGTGGATGTGCAGCTGACCGTGTGCAGAACAATCACTCATCTGTACTGACCAGTGCAGAAAAGTACAGTAGAAAACAACCCTGGAAGCTACTGATCCATACTCCTGTCCACACATGTGGTCTTTTTGTTGAACTAAAAATAGAGACATATAGATAAAAGACTTACTTCTTATGCTGATTCTCCTTCCGGTCAGCTGAGCCCAGACTCTGTCAGGAAGAAAAGAAAACCAGACATCACAATCGGATAAATAGCTGTATAATAGTATACTGCAGGCAGAAAAATGTAAGACTATGTTAGTCCCATTTTAGGATCACAGCTCTCAAATTCCTCCCAGCAAATCTCTCCACCTCTGAAACTCTCTGCTGATATGGGACATGTTTAATTGTACCTGTTCAACTCTCTTCTAGACTCCTTCCTTATTATAACTTTTTTATTGTATCTTTGCAGTGTAGGGAGTTTATGCTGGTGCTGAAGTAGCAATAATTCCACTGAAGGGACCTGTATGGTAGACCAACCAAAAGGAACACCTGCTCTCTCTCTGTCTCTCTCTCTCTCAAAACTGCACTTTTCTTGCCTTACGTTTTCAGTCTTAAGGCTAAAAACAGAGTCTAGGGGAGTCCCTTTTTAGAACACTTGACCACTAGCTGCTTTAAGAATCTGTTAAAAATGTATTGCCCTTAATCAAAGTATTAGAAAGCTGATTAACCTAAAAAATCCAGTAACACAAAGACAAGGGGTAATGTTTTCTCCTTTACTTAACTTGGCTTATTGCAGTCAGTGTGTACTACAGTCTCAATCAACCCACTAATATTCAAATTTACCTTCAAAGCAGCAGCAAGGAAATGATCAAGTTCTGTTACAGTAGTAATCATCCTACAGTAGTAATCTTCTTACTGCCTGCAATGAAAACACTTATCCAGTCAATTTACTTTAATCACATATATTTTCAGCCAAGTTCTGGAACTCAAGAGCAATTCAATTCAAACTTTATTTATACAGCACATTTTAAAACACACATGGTTGCTAAAGTGCTGTACATACACATAGCAGGACTAACACTTCGTCATCAGGGGCCTCATTGTCAAAAACAAACACAACATTGACAAATGCCCTTAGAGACACAGGAGCAGAACAACAGACCTATAGTTGTTTCTTTCCTGCTTCCTACATCTTCTGCAGGTGCGTCACCAGCGGTGAGTCATGCTAAGACAGGACGAACTGCACACACACTCAGAAGACACACCAGTAGGTGAGTGGGGGGAAAACATAACTAACTAAAGAAGTACATAACTAACTGTGAAATAACTATATAACTACATTGGGCAGGTACTTGTCTAGAGGTGGTGGCTGATTGGCTAATTTATCTTGACAACATACTCAATTCTAACAAAGGAAAAAAAAATGTGATGCTTACATTACACTGTATCAGCACTAACAAATTTTGACTTTAATCTCGGAATTCTTACTTAAACATAAGAATTATATTGAAAAAATTGAAAGGAGAAAAGTCAAAATTGTGAGATTAAAGTTAGAATTTAAAAATACACATTATATACTGAAATATTTAACTAAGTATTAAATAAATGAAACAGCTTTGCCAAATAAACTTTCCAATTAAAAAATTAAGTTGTACAGCACTTTGCAGCATTTATCAAATTTTTCAAGCAAAATATTTTTAAACCTACAGTATATAAAAATAACTTAAACAAGTAACACTTAAACAAGCAAATTACTCTGACATTGTGCATATGTGTGCACTATTAGTCCAACTGACTTGGTTTGTATATACAGTATTTAAGAGATACACTCTACTTTTTGCGTAGCACAATGTCAGGTATTCCCTATCAGCTGTAAAATCACTGACAATATTCTGTATGCTATGACTGTTGATGACTCAAAGGCAAACTAAAATGCACAAGCTGAAGTAAACACATTTCCGTAATCAATAAAAATTTTAGCACACACACATACCTGTTGAGTCTAAACCCACAAACCCAGTCGAAGAATGTTACTCCACTCCCCCAACGTCTTGCTCTCCAAATCCCAAAGTTCTCAGAGTGATATCTCGGCAGTGGCCGTTCTACTAGCTGTTCACCTGTTCTACTTCACATCAGTAGCTCTGCTTCTCTCCATCCCTCCCTGTCCAACTCTCTCTGTTTTCTCTTCTTGTCTAAAACTGGTGTTCACAAGAAGGTTTACCAATGTTGCTCTGATTGTGGCTGCTACTCCCACTGACTTGTTGTACTTTAATTGTGGTTGCTAGGTGATAAGCTTCTCCAATTCTGCACACAGTGAGAACGAGGACAGGAGAAAGAAGGGTGTGTGTGTGAGTGTATGTGTGTGTGTACATCTCTGTAGGAGGCTGTGAGGATAATTTTTTTATTCAAACTTATCTTTAAGAGGACACTTAGCCTGGGCTTCATATTTAGATATTTTTTTGAGGGTCCTAATCCTAACTCAGGATTAGGTTAAAGGTTAGGGTTAGACATTTAGTTATTATGGTTAGGGTAAGGGTGTAGGACATGCATTTTCTCTGAGTGTCCTCAGTAGAGATGCTGTACAAGAATGTGTGTAAGTAAATCAGAGAGCGAGAGAGAGAGAGAGTAGGTAGTGGGGGTTAGGAGGAAATGCTCATTATAGACAGAAGCCCGAAGGAAAGGCTCAGCAGGGAGGAGGTGGAGGTTTTATAGGAGGGACAGAAGAAGCAATATCTATCTATCTATCTATCTATCTATCTATCTATCTATCTATCTATCTATCTATCTATCTATCTATCTATCTATCTATCTATCTATCCAGTCATGAATGATGATAAGTGTGACATTTCCATGGGCATGGATTGCACTTAGCCATTAGCAAACATAGGCTGGTGACAAGAAGTGACATTTCAATAATTGGATGCTATGTTTAAATATAGAGCTGTGTTTCCAATCCTAAAAGATTACATCTAAACTGTGTGGAAAGACAATTGTCTCACATTAGAAGCCCTGCACGCCTCTAATTTCACATAGGTTTGCTTTAAAAACATACTCGACAAAATGCCAGACATGGGCTCGGAACCATATAATGATTCAATTAGATTATATTTTAGATGCAAAGATTCAGTGATAAAATCATTATTATTGTACTTCATCATAAATAATCCAGCACAGTTGAGTGAGTAATATGACATGAAAAATGAATTTGTATTTGGTGTGAAGGCACAGTAATATCATAGGTAGAGTAATATCATAGATTTGAAATATGTTGTATGTGGTGTATAAAGATTTTTGTAAATAGATTTGTTTAACCTTGTGAGATTGACCCAGTATGGCCTTACTGCTTTCTCACGGCTCTCTATACATATAAAATCTACATTGTACTTAGTGGCTGTGATTTTAAAAATGACCATGAACAAGTTTCTGTGTTTAGACGTGTATTTATGAGAGGCAGTATGCGTGCTTTTGCTGTTAAAGTACAGTGGTAGATACGCTACACAGTGCTGTGGTTTTTCCTCATTGTCCGGTGATAGCTGGTGAAAATATCTGTATAATCATTCTTCCATTCCTACTCATTAGCATCCCTACAACTATTTTTACTTTCCTCAACAATAAAATCCACCTGTCATTTTCTGGATCTGAACCGTCTCAACAACTGTTAGTAGCCAGAGGGTTTTCTAATTATAACACTTATTCTCATGCATACGCACATCCACACACCTATTTAACATTTTTGAAGGTCTCTCAGTGGGTTCCTGGTGGGTGACCTTTCACTGTCTCCTTCCTGCATTGGCCCCTTGGACAACTGTGTGACGGCGGGCCTCAGGATGAACACCATGCACCAACAAGCCTCCAATTTAACAATGATGTTATTACCAATTATGTAACAATTTCTTGATAACATTACAGTCATAAAAATGAATATTCTGAAATACTGGACAAAAAATAGTACCCTCTGTAACAGATGTATAAAACATGAGTGACTGGTCTGCCATTTGAAATAATTAATCCACCCGAAGCAAAATAACTAAAAAATTAAGTGTAAATGATAATAACAGCTTTGCCAATTTGAATCACTTTTGTTTCCAATACTGAAAACATACTAGCAAACATTAGCCAGTAAAGAGTTAGCTGTGGCTTTAACTATGACATTTACAGCAACATTTTGTCTTTGACAGGAAAATCAGGAAATGCAGGTTTTTCTGATCACAGTCACAGTGAATCTGTCCCATGAAGTAATTACTTTCATGGGCAAAACTTTACAGTAAGAACACATTGATTAACATTAAGTAATAGTGTTATAAACATTTAGGAAAGTTAATTGATGTTTAACTTACAACATATTAATTATAATTAATACATACATTACATTATTCAGATAATTCATTATTAATTAATTTATTATTCAAGGGTCTATAAAGCTGCTGTTAATGTCAGCAATGACTGTTAACTAATAGTTAATTAAAGCTTAAAATATCTGTAAATACTTTCCTATAGTTAAAGTTTAGATTTCTGTAAAGTTGTAAAAATGTTTCCCGAAAGTGACACTGAACATATAATACAGTACAGTACAGTACGTATAATACAGGAATTAATGAATGTATGGGAGAATACAGCATATGTATTACAACACTAGGATTAAGCATTTATTAACTGTTACTAACCATTATTAATGTGCCTTGTGACCCTTATTGTAAAGTGAGAAACATGTTCCATAAATACTTTATTAATCCAGAAGGGAATTGTAATAATGAAGTACTTATCCATCTCTGTTTATCTATTTAATAAAGCATTGATTGCATGTATGAACAATTGTTAATGGAAATGTGTTAATTCATGTAACCATTAGCTTTATAAAATGTGAATAACCTGAATAAGAAATTATACAATTATACCTTAAATAACACAAGTGTTAAGTGAAATCATTAACAGTGATTATTAGAGCATGTACTCATGTTAATCAATGTGCCCTTATTGTAGCCCAAGTGTTACCCTTTCATGAGTCCTGTGCTTTTCCTCCTTTGACATGTCCCACACACTCTACTGTGACAAAGGCCTCTAAGCAAAGTAGCACCTTAGAGTTCATATTGTACATATCGCACTGACTTGTGTCAGTCAATTTCAGCACTTTCTCTGTTTGAACACAAACACAATCAGACACTGCACGGGGTTTTTTACTCTGGAGCTGGCAGTCTAAAGTCTGTTTAGTGTCCTGTTCAACCCATTCAGACATTTGGGTCAACACAAATGATAATTCAGTTTACAGTTATAGTTGACTTGTGAAAGCAGCTTTTGTCTGTCACGCAGTATATAGCCTACACACTGCTGCTTTACCTCTTTGCCATACAGCAGATAGAGAGGTGTGATTCACATGCAACACTGGCAACTGTCTTCTATGATAAGTACTAGGGGTGCAAAACTGAACTGAAAAACTCACATACATACAATACAGAAGCCATGATTCAGTTTGGGGCATAAACCATAATATTTTGGTACATTAAATGTATGTATTCTCTATAAAGAGATTCTACATGGATTGGACTGTGTGCACAACTGTATTTTTACGCAACCTCTTTTTTTTTTACCACGTTCATGAACGCAGCACTTGCTGCCCAATTGAATGTCACAATAGGAATGACACAACATGTAACATTAGAGCCGATGGAAGCAAAACAGAATCCAAACAATACAGCGTTAGTGTCAACGGAGAACGAGTGGAGGAGAAAATCAAATGTTCAAGGCTGCACCATCATCTATTAAATCCACTGTGCGCCTCCATTAGCGTCAACTGTGGCAGCAACAGACCAAAGCTTGTCAATAAAACACAGACCATCTGCATGCATCTGTTTAACATGAGTCAAGTCTGCTAACACATCTAACATTTATGCCAACATCACCCAGGCATTGTCGTGGCAGGAACAAAGAAGCAGTTGGACTTCAGAGTTGCAATTTCATAAAGAGTAAAGCCACTAAAGACAGAATATACAGTGTATTGTGAAAAATGTATACTGGAAGTACTAAGTAGAGTATGTGACATTTTTATTTACATGTAATGTCACTACTGGCTGAATTTGTTCTGCTCTTTATGTTGTGAAAACTAGTGGAAGTTTTCCTGAGTCATCTTTTCTGAATAGAACATGTTATTTTTGTACTAAACAAAATAAAACGAGACTGTAAACTTTTGAAATGTTTTTCTTCTCCTTAATGTGCAAAAATAAAACCTGAACCAAACAGAAAACCGTGACCCATTACCGCAATACAAATTAAACCGCGGGCTTGTTGAACCGTTGCACACCTAATTTTCATTCCTTTCTTTCTTTCTTTCTTTCTTTCTTTCTTGCTTTCTTGCTTTCTTTCACTGTGGTGTTTGGTGAAACTAATAGGGTTCTTATAACAGCAAGATACTTCTGTGGTACAGACAAAAAATGGGAAAGAAGGAAAGAAAACAACAAGGGGCCACTGCGGCTCAGTGGGTGAGCTGGACGTCTTTCAGCTCGAAGGTCAAGGGTATGATTTGAGTTTCAGGAGCTTTGATTCAGTGTATCATGCTTCTATAGGTTTTAATTCAAATGCAAAATATTTCACTCACTACTGCATTCTATATGATTTAGTTGGCTGGACATCATTAACCATTCACAGATAACAACACTGGTTTTTGTTCAACTATAAAGCACTGCTGGGTAAAGTCCCAGAATACCCAAGCATACTTCTCAATGTCAGCTCTAGTAGTCACCATCTGCATGCTTCCAAGTGGTTGTTCTTGAATGTTCCCCGGGCTTTGACAGACTTTGGCAAAACAGTGATTTCCTACCATCCACCATGATCATGGAATGATCTCCAGAAAAAAACTCAATTTTAGGTTATTGGTTTGTACTTCCACTTCAAATACAGTTGCTACCGACTCAGTGTGTTTTGAAAAACCTGCATAGTTTCACATAACAACCTACAAAGAGTTTTGCAACAGTAAGACAGAACTGAAGCAGCCTTTTGGATGAGAAGTGAAACTTAACTCAAAGAAGTCCAGATACCTACAGCAAACTCCTGAAGATGACTATGACCTGGATGAATAAGAACCTTCACAGACTATGTGTAATAGTAGAGGTGCCACACATAGATGCAATGTATCAATGGGTGAATGGGTGAAAGTAGGGTAAAGCAGCTTAAAATGGTCATCAAAATTAAAAGCCCTATATGAATGCAGACAGTTTACATTTTACATACACTCACTGGCCATTTTATTAAGAACACCAGTTGAACCGTTAATGTAATGTTAATGTAAATATCTAATAGACCAATCACATGGCAGTACTTCGGTGCATTTCAGCATATAGACATAGTTAAGACAACCTGCCAAAGTACCAAAACAACATCAGAGTGAGGAAGACGATCAAAAGTAACTTTGGCATGAGTGTTTCAGTAACTGCTGATCTATTGGGATTTTCCCACACAATAATCTCTAGTGTTTAGAGTATAGTCCAAAAAAGAGAAGATGTCCAGTGATCAGTAATTCTTTGGTATCATCAAAATGCCTTGATGATACTCTCTCATTCCCCTCTGCAGAGATAGCACCTAGAAATCTTTTGTTTTTGTTTTTTTTTACTTGCACCACACCATATTTCCACATGCACATGCACACTTACACTATGTCTCATTCAATCTATTTAGATTATAATTCTCACTCTCACTCTCTCACTCATTTTCTACCGCTTTATCCACTAGGGGGCGCTGGTGCCTATCTCCTGCTAACGTAGGGCGAGAGGCAGGGTACACCCTGGACAGGTCGCCAGTCCATCACAGGGCCACATAGAAACAGACAACCATTCACTCTCACATTCACATTCACATTCATACCTACGGGCAATTTAGAGTGTCCAATTAACCTAGTCCCCAAATCTGCATGTTTTTGGACTGTGGGAGGAAGCCGGAGTACCCGGTGAGAACCCACGCACCACGGGGAGAACATGCAAACTCCTTGCAGAAGGCCCCTTGTTCCAACCGGGTTGTGAACCCGGGACCTCTTGCTGCAAAGGCAAGAGTGCTAACCACTACTAGATTATAATTCTGTTAAATAAATTGCATTTTTGTCTGTTCCCCCTTTTTTCTTCTTCCTCTTGAGCAGCCCCTATTCATGAGCGCCCATTAATGAGCAAACAAGTAAGAAGAGGAAGCTTGTTTTTAATCCTCTTTAAACATTGATGGAGACCGTACTTACATCCATCTCATCCCATCCGTGTGTAAGTCTCTAGCTTGGAGATAGCAAGCCAGACAGGTACAGTACACATGCTAAGCTAAGAATCTGTTGCACAATTGTTGTCACTAGTGCGTATAAGCTAAGCTAATAAGCTATGATAGAGAGAAAATTTTAATAAAAACAGTAAAAACATATCAACAGTCTTGGGTGATGAGTGAGTGAAAGGGTGGGTCTAAGTGTCTCCAGTTTTACAATGTAATTATTTGTATGATTCTCCCTCCCAAGTTCCCAAGTCTTGTGGTTTGGGCACCAAAGGGACCAAAACATGGCTCATAAATCAACACAGCAGAGAGAGAGGGAGAGACTATGGATATTTACCCATAAATCACTGAAGCGGAGCCACCTACAATCAGACTAATGGGGTTGGAAGACGTGCTGTCATCCAAGCCATGATGTCACCAACACTGAGCCTCTGGGTGTTGATGTTAGTGGTGGATCCCTGACTTTGTGTGTGTGTGTGCACTTGTAGGGTTAGGGTTAAGAGGGGTTTAGGCTGTGCCAGTGAATTGAAGTCAATGCAGTGTCCTAAGAAGTATAGCTTCAAAACCTGTTAGTGTGTGCATGAGAGAGATAGCTTTTTTGTCTGTCATTGTTTATGTTCGCGTCTCTGCATTATGTGCATTTCACACTACTCTCTCTACATACTCACATAAACTGACACATTGGTGCATTCAAGACTGGACTTTACACACATGTAAAACACACAGAGAACTGCAGGCACAAACACACATATTGGTCTTGTGGTTAGGGTTGGCTTACAGTGGGTGTGGGATTCCATAGAGAAAATCTAAACAAGTCAAGCGGATAGCATGGGTCTGCCACGTTTCCACACAATGGCACTCATTGACATAAATAACTGGGACTTTGTGAAATGGGACACCCATTAACTTCTTCTCTATAGATAATTGCCCATTAGATCTTGAAAAGGCACTGGATTGAAAAATAAGTCACAATGTGAAAGTGGCCTGCAATCTGTTAAGATGGGTTGGCTGTTTGTACTATCATTCCTCCAAGCACTTGGACGATTAACAAAGGAAACTATGGCTTGTTGTAAAAGCTGTGCAGTTTGTGCCTTTGCTGAGCTTTGAACATGGAAAAGATGATGACAATGAGGAGGAGAGACCATGAGACCATGGAGACTGCAAATTAGAAAATAAGATGAAGGGTTAGAATAAAATATTTTATTGTGTAACCTGAAAAAATATAGTTTAAGAAACAGAAGCAAAACAGCGATCAATAAAGGGCCCCAATGGACCTATAGTACTGGCGTCATTTATGACATACACACCTAACAGTAACTGCAACCCTCATCTTTTAAGAATAAGAACACATGATTCTGCTGTCAGCCCCACATACTTTGCACAAACTAATTTGCCAACACATAACTTCCATTTAGTGGAATATGTGCACATAAAGTGAGTGATTCAGATGACTCACTCACTTTACATGCACATATTCCTGTTTATGCATCATAACAGCACAGACAGGGAAAATGATCCATTCTAGCATGACTCATTTATAACAGTCAAAGCACTCCTGCCTACATCCTTTCTGTGTACAATGTCCCACACAATATTATAAACAGCCAATCACAGCCACACAGTGTGAGTCAGGTTTGATGTAAAACATGACAACAGTCATTTTGAGCACATGACTCTACAGGTTGACTCTGAGGATATGAATAGATTCACAGGCAATGACACATCAGTGAGGAGGCTGATCTTAACAGTGAACACTTAACTGTAGCGTATGTGCACCATAGAATTTTACATATTTTTTTGTAAATACATTAATCATTATGTTTTGTATGTTAACATGGTTGTTAACATACAAACATATTAACATACAAATTTAATAGTTGTTGTTTGGTTGTTTTTGTTTGTTATTGTGCTCTTAGAGACCTTGACTTTTTTTTTCTACTTCCCTTTTTTACTTTTTGCTTGTGAAATGTACAACTTCAGGTCTGCAATGTATCATTTTGTTATTTCTTGTGTACCCTAGACTTTGAAAATAGGATGTTACAGTCACACTGTGACTACGTTCTACGTATAGCACTGTTACTAGTAACTTGCAGGCATATAGTTTGTCGCTCAACAACAGTCAGAATGACATGCGATGGAAACAAATATGCACACACATTTTCACTCTGCCTACACAGGCCAGTGGCTATGGCTTTATTTATTTTCCCTCATTAGTTTCAAATGGCCCATCCAGACGGTACTGTGGCCCCTGCTTTTAATCATTGGAGAGCTAAGCTCAGCACTGGCTTTGTCTTCTTTGATGTACCTTGTCAGTTTGCCAGCCAACCAGTGACCCAATATCTTCTCCCATTTCTGCTAATGAAAACAGCAGCCCACTCACACTCACATGAGTCATACATCCATCAAAATACCACAATAAGTATTTAGATCACTTTTAAATTACTGTTAAATTACGAGTTCAGTGCATTGATGAAAAGGACAGGCATACAGTGTTGTATGTCTATGGAATGTAGACACAAAGAAAATCTGTGGAGGAGAGACGAAAGAAATATGTGAATAAAACATTTGTAAATAAAATCAGACTTTTTGCTATGGTTTAATAGAAAGTAAACACAGCGTAAAGTAATAGTTCAAGCATTTTGAAGTGTAGTTCTATTGAGGTACAACAGTAACACACAGTGAGCACTGACTTTCACATGGAGGCTTGCTCTCATTGGCCCCCATTTATCTATCAGCCTTTGATTAATGCGGCGGCTGAAAATTATCGTAATTTGAATTTGACACTAAGATGCAGAATACAACCAAAAAGAGACACCAGAGGCTTAAAATAAGCATCATAGCTAAGAATTTCAAAATAACACAGTCATTCTGTTTGCCTGAAAAGTGGGATCAAGGAAAGTGAGAAATCATCAGTGTGGAGAGAAATCACTGCTGCAATAAAATGTATCCATCTAATGTTTATTACTATCAGTCTGATGCTGTGAAAATGATTTTGATCTTAGAACAATTAAAAAAAAAGGAAAATCTGTAAACCCTAAAAATGCTTTTTAAGTCCAATCAACCTAATGCCTCACATTGCAAAAGAGACTGAAAGAATTGGGATTTACTTAACATTGCAGTTCAAACTGTAAAATAACACATTGATAGAAATGTGCTAAATAGCTTATTATTAAAATAACTGGTCACTCTTCATTCATTTGAATAGTAAGTACAGTTTCTACAGTTATTGTTAATAACCACATGAAGAGAAGGAAACTGAGCTGATTTACACCAAAGTGTGTGCATGTATTTGTGTGATAGCGCTTATCTGTGTATATGTGTAGGGGTTGTCATTAGATGTGGTTAGGAATCTAAGTGCGGTCAGCCCTCGGTAGTAGCCTTATAGGGACCCAGATGTGCTGAGCACCTGCCAGTTAAAGGGCCAGGGGGGGCCCCAAGGGACCGGCTCTTTGGACTGAAGTATTTAAAAGTATCAATTACATTTTCTAATATCAGTATGTCAATTGCTGTAGCTATTTGTTTCATGATATTTACAGACCCTTGTTACTCTCTGAATTCACCTAATGAATGCACTGACTTGCTTATAGAACCACTCTGCTACAAAAAGCAAAACACTGAACCACTGGATGCAGTTTTCATTTGTCGGTGAAGGTTGTTTATGGACCCTGCTCCATCTTACTCTTCCAAATTCTGCATTCTGCCTTTGCGTTTTCACAGTTATTAAAATGTATCCAAATGTTCCTTCTTCTGCTACTGTCAGTCATGTTCGTGCACCACACTCTTCTCTCGTTGCACAGTATGAACGTGACACTGCATGCATGGAACAGCCATAGCAGCAAAAAACAAACAAACAAAAAAAAAACTGCCTACAGACAGTCTCATTGTTGACTTAAATGAGCCAGAGATGCTTTGAACCAGCTTGTTTGCGAGCAATACATCAGTACAACTGGGACATTGTATGATTTTCAAATGGCAAATGTAAATTTCAAAGAACAGACTGCTATCCTTTCCAAAGACAAATGCATTACTGTGAAAAGTGTTACTTTTCACAATAATGTTACTGTGTTAAGTGAAACATGCTTACATCTAAACAAAAAGACCTGCATGTTTTGTTTTCAAAGGATAACTACATGTTGTATGAAAACACATGCATGTTTTCATCTAACCACTCAGTAAAAGATTATTGATATTGTTGGTAACAATTATGATAATTATTAAGAGTCAGCACTGATATTATTTTTTTACACAACTGAATGCATAATATTCATTATTTCAAGAGTAAAATACATTGTAGATGATTTATATAACACTTAGATTCTATTTTTGATTATTAGATCTAAGTGCTATATAGTTGTGCCATTCACAAATTCACACATTGTGGGGTCCAGTGTCATGCCCAAGGACACATTGGTATATAGACTAGTGGAGCCTGGAATCAAACCCAGAAACTCACAATTGAAAGACAACTCACTATACCATTAATATGTTAACATTGTTTCCTTCTGTATTACTGTCTACCCCTCAGGTAGCTCTCAGTCTCAAAAAGGTTGGTGAGCCCAGTCGTAGAACTTTCCATTGTCTTGATTTTTTTATTTTATTGTTTGTGCATGATGATAACATTACCCAAACCAAGGCATGGCATTATTAAAAACACAATTTCACAGTTTTGGGACTAATAAAGGAAATCAATCAATCAAATCAATCAATAGGCTAGATAATATTACACATATGAATTAAGTAAAAGATTGAGATGAACTTAAACAGAATTTACATAGTTTACTTTTTCCCCTCGGTTTGAATGAGCCTTTTAGACATTTTACATTTCACACATTTTACAGGTTTCCAGATTAAAGTTCTAAACTTTATTTTTTTGCTCTTAAACCATCTTGTTACATCTTGTTACAAGAGTGAGGAAGACTCTTTAGATCCACATACTAAGTCTGCACATCTATGCTTTTCCTCCAATCTATTCTTTTCTTGGCCTTTGATTAATAAAAATAAATTACATTTTTGCAACATTGAGCCATTGACCAACAATAACATGGTCTTAAGAAAGTGTGTCAGTATTTGTGTGCTTATTTAAATGGCACATTAGATGTCCCTACACAGGGGAGTTCACACTTGCACACTCTGCTGGTTAAGCACACGGGGATGCGCTTCAGTGTTTCTCCTCCCCCTTCCTCGTCAATTATATGACGGTTGAATGTCGGTGCAATTCTTACTCCTGTGCAGTCTAATGGAGTTGTTGACAGACAGGGTCCATCGGCTAAGGACAACGTACCCATTAGCACAGGGAGAGGGTGCTGCCGGTTCTGTGGTGCCTTTAAGCTTCAGATCTCTTCCCTCATATCTACTGCTGTGATTCTGTCACTTCTTCTTCTTCATTAGCAAACTGTTCTACTGGTGCTTCATCTAAGAGTCAAAACATGTGAAAAGTGTCTCACACATTAGTGCTGATGTGATAAGTATTGCATGTCTTGAATGTTACACAGCAATTATGTTTATTGCAGCAGCAAATACAGTACATGTGAGACTGCACACTTCCGTCTCATCACCATCAACTTCTGGTGGTTGTTCTGAATGTCAGACCTCTTGAGACAATCTTATTCTGCTTTGATTTCAATTACTCTGCTTTTTTTTTTATTCACCATCCACTCAGCACCATCATAACACTAGGGCCAGCATTTGTTCATGCGTAGTTTCTAGAGTGAATAATGTAGTTAAAAAATCTTTTATACTGATATCTTAGCATGGAATAGTCTACCTACTGTAACCAAACTGCTAACGTCTAGAGTGATTTTTAAGACAGGTTATGCAGTTTCTATGGAACAAAGTTGACTTAATTTGAATAGCTCCAAAATAACTGTATGTGTTGTCCCTTCACTCCCATTTCTTGTCTTCTTTTGTATTATTGTTTGTTTTTGTATAGTCCGAGTGTGCTTCTCTTTTGTGTATATGTTTTTATGTTCTACACCAAGGACCATGCTGGAAATAAGTATGTAAGTATGTCTACACTGGAAGTGTATGTGTGACACTTCCAATATTAGTTTCCTCCTCAAATCTGTCAAACAGAGCATTGCTTTCTTGACAATGTTGTGATAACACTCATGGTAGGATGACATGAGAAAGTGACCTCATAATATATGAGGATATATTTTAATTGTTTTGTGCTGCCGATTGGAGTGGACAGTTGACAGAGTGAAACAAAATAATTAATTTGCTACAAGTTTGCAATATAACCTTGTTTTAATTACACAACTATATCAACTGTTACCTTGTGACACCTACTTAGAGAACAAACAACATTTAATCATAATTAGCTGTGGTTTTACCTGCGGCTGCTGCATTTTATAGAATAGAAACTTCTCGGGTACTGGATGATCTTCTGAAAGTATGTACTTATACATGTTTCTGCCAAAATAAGGTCTATAGATCAATTAAATAGGGTTCTGTGTTTTCTGATTTTGTTTCCTTTGCCCCTTCTGAGCAGCTGTGGTTTGCAGCCACAAAAAATATTATTTGCATCTTACTTTAAAATATTAATCATTATTTGGGCAGGTTCTGTTATGTTGCCTTAATGAGCAGTGATTAAGGCGTGATTGCAAAGTATGAATGGTTGTACCAATTTTTACCAAAAAAATAAATAAATAAATAAATAAATATCAATGTGGTGACAGTCTTACAGATATTAGAGATGCTTTCTTTTTTTACTTCTAGTCCAAGGGTTAGATAAATAATTAGGGGTGAAATCAAATCACAATCAAATTCCAAGGGCACCATCCATCCAGGAGGTGCCACAAATAGAGGAAGAAAAAAAGGGTCACTTCCACTATCTTACTAAAATTAGTTAGTGCTAGTTTTTTCTTAATATGAAAGAAAATTCTTATTGTGCACATTATGCATTTAACTGCATAGCAAAGCCTATTAAATAATATCAATAATGATAAGTCTCCCCATGCGCCACCCCCTACTGTTGACTGGTGGGAACTTAAAATAAAGAGTACTGAAAATAAGTAACAAATGATTTCACATTTGTAAATGGAAAGAAAATATTATTTTTGAAGCACCTTAATTAAGTTTTACTGTTGAGAAATCGGTTGGATTTCTGTGATAGTAGTGCATTATATATTATGATACCAGAGTGTGCGTTCTCTCTCGTTCCCAGAATGATTTTTTCACTTTTTAATACAGCATATTTGTTTTAGAGCATGATATGTACTTGGTCATGAGACGTTAATAGAGTAGAAAACATGCCGAAAAATGAGCTTGCTGCCATGTGTGTCTGAGTGATGTGTGTGTGTGTGTGGTTGTCTGTGTGTGTGTGTGCACTGCAAGAGTTTTGAGGCCCTTTCTGTCACTCAGCCCAGCTCACAGGGTGGTCCAAACACTGAGCCCTCTTTACTCAGTTGAACACACACATGCATATGCACACAAACAAACAAACACTCACTGATGTACATGTAATGGCATACATAACAAAGTATATATAAATATATGGCCATATATATGACCATAATGTAGCAATCATATAACCTCAGTGCTTCCCCTCTTCCTGTCTTAAACCATACACCTAAATATAGTGTCACAGACTCCATCACACAGCAGCAGAAACAGAGAGTCCAGAGGAAAGCAGCAGCACTACACAGCAAACCTTTCATGCTTCACATTAGTTGTGGTAAAGGGTTTCACTGGAAGAATGTTGACAGCATGGTGTATCAGCCACTAACTCACATTTTGCAATATTTTGTTCACCAGTGAGACAAATTATTCGTCCTGACATAGGTATAGGTAGGTAGGTGCTGTTTACTGAGACTACATCCGCATCATTCTGTTTTCATTTAAAAACACAAAACCAGTTTGAAGATGCTTCTGACTCCATTTTTGCTTGAAAACTTGAACAAAAAGCTCTTTAACACTCTTGATTTTGCTTTCACCTTATCGTCAGGAGGGATGTGTATTATTAAGATTTTATGGGTACTGATGTACCGTACTGTGCATAAGTCTTAGGCCACCACCAGCTTTGTTGTTTTTATGTCAATTTTGTGAGCAACATGTGTATGTAATGCTCAAACATGGCTTGAGTAAACCAGGTATGATAGACCTTTTTCACAGCAGCTATTGGTTGGCATGAAATAGTAGGAGAAACACAGGTTTGACCAATAACATTAGGGTTCCATTCCAGGTGTTAAAGAGCCATGGTTGTGTTAGTGTTGAAGTGTAAATGAAGGTCACACTAAATATTTGATATTATAGAAGCATTTTTGTTGTTTGTTTTTTTTTCTGAAAAATATGTTATTTTCAAACTGCATATGTGTTTCTCCATATTTTCAGGATGTGTTCCAATAAAGTGATTGAGAAATAATTGCACTCTATGGTCATTATAGCTTTGCTAAAACAACAAATCTAATGGTGGCCTAAGACTTATGCACAGTACTGTTGGTATCAATACTGTTCATCAAAACCAATACCTTTTAATACTTATATTGATATTTTATATATTAAGACAAATTTGAGGCCAGGACACAGAGGTGAGGCAGACAGCTGTGAGGAAGAGTGTACTTTTTAACTCCCCACCAGAAAGCAGGTTCATGTTTCCTTCATTGGACTGACTGATTTGCCTGCTTGAACAATTTTGAAAACTACTTTCAGTGGAAAGTTGCCAATGCCAGCATGAAAAGTAAATGTCGCAAGAAAAATTAATGTGCTAATTATCACATTTGTTACATGCCATATTAGAATTTTGCCCATGTTAAATAGTGCCTTTTGATTCTATTATTTTGTCTATATTTACATGTATCCTGATTGATCAGATGGAAAGTTAAGAGCAGTGCAGTGTCATTCAATAAATAAAACCCATCTCCACAGACACTGGGCTCTAATTTGTAGACCAGGCCAGGCACATTTTGCAGGTTTCGTGCACAGTGCAGGGTGCACAGCCCGGCTCATTGTTGGCCACAATTTACTCAGTCACATTAAAGATTCAAAAAATTACTCATGAAACAAAATGGTGTTAACATCAATTTTATTGATTAATTGAACTAGTCTTCTTATAATAATATTGGTAAACTCCTTTTGGCTCCTTTTGTATCATCAGCCTGTGGAGGTCTGTTCGTGTGATCATATTCGGCCGCTGCGAGCTTGGACCTCCCGGACCAGAACATCAGTTTTCCTCGTCTGACACTGCAGCTGTCTCCTTCGTCCATGGCGAAACAAAACTTTTAAACTTTTAAAGGTAAGGAGAGGAGAGGAGGTAAGGAGAGGAGCTCCTTTGATTGGTGAAGACACAGTCACGCCATCTCTCCCTTTCTTTACTACTTGCTGGTAGGAGAGATGGAGGTGGGACACAGGAGTACCCGGCTGCCCACAGGAGTACCCGGTTGTGCCCAGCTGCGCACCCTGCGCTTTGCACGAAACTTGTAAAATGCACCTGGAAAATGCACTGCACCTGTCCTGGTCTACGAAAATAGAGCCCGACCAAGTTGGAGCTGGCGAAAACGCACCTTCAGCGCAACCTTTTGGCACAAAATTGTCAATGCACCAAGCTGAATCTGTCAACACCTCCCCCTTTTTGCGCAGCCACACCCATCTCTGCTTGCCTCCATCTACCAAATTGCCAAATTTGCTGCGTACGGTTTTGCGCCAGACGAAATTACCACTACGCGGGCTGCGCCACCTTGCGCTGTGCCACCTTGCGCTGTGCCATGAAATTAGAGCCCACTATTTTACTTGGACGGATAATACAGATTGGTGATTGGTTTGCACCTGCACAGCTCATGAATAGAGCCTGATGCAGCTCATGCGTGCTGCAAAACTGGTGACTGTCTTCCTCATAAAGAAGGTAAAGTTTGGCCACAAAGTTGTTTTGTTGCTAGTTGTTTCTTTGAAAAGGCACAAAGTTGGCAACACTGTGATTGACTGATGTTTCCTGGGAGTGTTTAGTGTATATACATTAAGTTCCTAAAAAGTTCCTAAAAAGTGATGGAGTAAAGCGTACATTTACGGTCAACCTGTCAACTCTGTATTTCTGCACATATGATGCTACATTTGTGAGCAGCAGCAAAAAGGTTAACTTTGCTAGATATTAGCTTTGCTGAGAGTTTACTTATATTAAAACAGTGAAAGAGCTGCTTTGGTTATGCTAAATTCAGCAAAGTGCAAAATGAACCCATACTTTCCAGCATTGATTCACCATGATTGCTGGAGTAAATATCTAAGATGACAGCATGTCTTTCCTAAATAGCACACAGCCAGTTAAAAAAAAATCTAAATATTTACCTTGTTTAGCCCAAACCACTTGCAGCTAATATGAGGCACAGAATTTTGATTTGATACAAAATCACTACTGACACAAAAATCTCACCAGCAAAATGGATGGAGAAAAGCTTGCAGCAAGAAAACATAAAGCTGTGCCAAATATATGTGACACAAACTGACAGTGTGATGTTTGTTGACATGTAAAGAAGTGAACCTTCCCAAACTATTACAACTCCAAGAAAAAATGTAGATGTTTGTGGTTTAGGAACTACAAAAATATGGTTTAGAGAAGTTCAGATATAATGTAATTATGTTCCTTTCATGAGTACCAGAGCATGGCTAAATTTTCCATATCTGTTGCTCCAAAGAACAACAAGCAAAACATTCACATAAATTTACACTCCCTTCCTCTTCTCCCATATTCACAACTACATAGATTACACTCTTACTCTCCGTCCCCACACCCCCATACACTCACCCATACATGCACACACATTCCAAATACTCAGGGATTAAATAAGTAAAAACAAATGAGAACAATGCAAAGTGCTTAAGATCAATTTAATAATAATGTGGGATGGGCAGAGGGAAGACAGAGTTCAGTTCATTGATGGCTTTTGGATAAAAACTGTCCCTGAGTCTGGCAGTGTGAGTCCTTAGTAACTTATAGTGCCAAGTGGCAACAGAAAGAACTATAAGTGACAGGAATGTGTAATGTGCTTCACAATATTACATCTGGACTGTTGTAGATATAGAGGGCATATGATGGACTGAGCACACAACCCTGCGGTGCTCCTGTGCTGAGGGTCAGGGTCAATGAGGTGTTGGGTCCAAGTCTCATCGACTGTTGGTGTTCACAATATCCACCAACACAATTAAAAGCCAAGACTAAGACGCAGCATTGTTGTGATCAGCTTGCTGGGTATAATGGTGTAAAAAACTGAGCTGTAATTCACAAAAAGCAACCTGATGCCCCCCTCTCCTCTTGGTGTTTTGTGCAGCAGGAAGGACTATGTTCATGGCATCTTCTGTAGATCTGTTAGCCCTATAAGCATACTTGTGGGTGGAATGGGGAGGGGGGTATTTAAGGTGACCAAGGACCAGTCTTTTAAAGTACTTGGAATTTACAGATGTGAGAGCATTGGGCCTGCATTCATAAAAGGGAGGAGTTGTTTGTCTGCCTAGGCTCCGGGATGATAGTGGCAGTTTTCAGGCAGGCTGGCACAGTGTGCCAGGAAAAGGTTAAAAATATCTGTAAACACCCCTGCAAGCTGGTGTGCACACTCACTGAGCACCCTGCCTGGGATTGCATCTAAGCCAGTGGCCTTACTGGCATTAATATCTTCTAACTGGAGGGTAAGTGGTTGGTCAGCAGGGTCCAGTTAGAGAGAGGTTCTTATGTCTAGACTTCTCTCAAAAGAAGCAAAGAATTAGTTAAGTAAGCAGCTGTCGGTGGGTCCCTGCAGCCCCTTAGGTTTGTAAAAGGCTGTAAGGCTCCGTAGCCTTTAGGAATGTTACGAAAGACGCAGCCTAGTGTGTTCTCCCCACGAGTTGGGCATTTAATAAGTTGCACAAACCTTGGAGTACTTTCTTTAAGTTGACGTGAATAAAGTCACGATAAAAACCCCATCAGGATGTGAGTTCTGTTGCTTATTGATAGTATTTAGTAAGTATGCATTATTAACAAGGGCATATCTAGATTAGCTACATTGAGAGGGGGATGAGTTGTTAATATCTGTGCAATGCTACAGTTCTCTTGTAGCATAGTATCACAGATCACGCAGCAGGAAGGACATAAGCTCCAATTCCCCCACAAAAGGGTAATAAGATATAATTGCCAGTAATCTGAATACATTAGTCCTGACAGGGTGATGCTGGTTTTGTGTGCATGTATGGCAGAGCTTGAGAAGGAAAACACAATTGTAAGAACAATTTAATACTTTATATCTTGATATGCAACACAATGTCACTGAATGTTGTACTGCTGTAATCTATTATAGATTACAGGTGACATACAATTAATTTGTATGATGATATAAAAATGTCTCAAACTCACACACTCACTCATTTTCTACTGCTTTTTCCTCCACATGAGGGTTGTGGGGTGCGCTGGTGCATAGCTCCAGCTGAGATGGCGAGAGGCAGGCTACACCTTGGACAGGTTGCCAGTCCATTGCAGGGCCACATAGAGACAGACAACCATTCACTTGCACACTCACTGCAGCAATTTATTTTAGTACCAGTGTCCAATTTTGAACTGTGGGGGAAGATAACCTGGAGAACCCCTGACAACATGCAAACTCCATGCAGGGGGGCCCTTGTTCCGACTTTTGCCCTTGTTCCGAGTTTTGCAAAGGCAAAGGCAAGAGTGCTAACCACTACACCAATCATGTGGCCCATTTTGTGAAAATGGTTGTCTGATCATTACCATTGTTGACATGAGTAAGCATGAACTGCATTTCTGCCAGATAGGTAGTACAGGTCTTTTTCATATTACTGTGAAAAATAAATTGCAGTTATTTCTTTTTTTCTTTTTTTTTTTGCATGTGTGTCCACCTCATCATGTTACGTCTTCATCTTGGCATTCTTACTTTCTGTCAGTGTTGTCTTCTCTTTTATTTCCTCATTATCCACATTTCTGTCTTTGAGTTTCTAGAAATGCAGGCGCCATTGTGTGCTTGTGGCTTGTTTACAAGGAACCCTGATTCATCCAATGTGGTTTGGCTCATTCATATGGTGGGGGGGTGGGGTATGAATGTATTAACAACACTCCAATCCTGCACCTCTGCCCTCTATTTCCAAAGTCTTCCATCATCATCCCTCCTCTTCACATGCTCCTGAGCCACCTTCAGTCACACATTTCCACTGGTGTGTTGGTGTATATGTCAGTGAGACTGTATTTGTGTAAAGCCAGAGGAGAAGCCAACTGTGGCCAGAGGCTCATTTTTGTGGCCAGGCCAGTGTGTATCCCGACGGCTTGTAGGCGTCTCAGGGGCCAGCTCTGTCTTCCAGCTCCATTCACTCATCCTACAGGCTCTCAAGAGTGTCTCTGCAACTATTTTAGTTATTTCTGTATACTCCAGGATAAAAACCAGTACTTAGTTTCAAGTGTTTATTAATATTACAGGCTGTTTGTGAGACCTGTCAAGGAGAGAAGGGGTGGGGGGATCCAAAACAGGAAAGAACATCCAGAGTGGTTTAATTGCTGGCATGGTGATGGGAAGTCTTGGACTAACTTGTAATGATATCTCTCCAAAAATGTCAGGGTTAAAAATGTCCACCTTCCTGCCTGCCACCCCATGTTCTCTGTCTCAAATGTGCAGACTGTGGTTGCCCCAACAACCCACAATATTACCTATTCTGTACACTGGCCTATTACTAATAGGGTAAACTTTCTGGATCTCTCAAACTCAAAAAAAAAAAAAAGAATTGAAGGCTGGTGATAAATATAGCTTCACAGTTTTCAGAAAGAAACATCTAAAACCCCCAATATATATTATTGTATAATGTGAGATATAATGAGTAAAGGTCAAACATGTAACACTTAGTGATATCTAATGGTGACACTGCAGGCGGCAGTCAAAAAAGCTTATCTGCTAAGCCTTATCATTATCAAACATGTCAGGGAACTATGGTAGCCTTCAAATATTAGAAACATTCTTATCCTCTTGTGTAAATGGATACACAAATGGTACAACTGCTACACAACACAAAATATTTGTTTGTCCATTCAGGCTGCTGTATAAACATGCCAAACAAGATGGTGGCCTCCATAAGGCAAGGCCCTTGCTTAAAAGAAGTATTCTAATTGGGAAAAATTGGGGTACATATGGAGTAAATGCTGAATGCTGGTCCTTAAAATAAAACAGCACATGGTTGTCTAAAAGTTCATTCATTCAAAACATCAGTGAGGGAGTTATGGTTCATTTCTCACTGACACAGGGGAAAATGTTGGGAGTAAGAGGGAGAGAGACAAGGTATTGAGACACCAGCATCCTCTGCTCCACGCCTCAAGTTTCCCACAGTATTTGTTTGTTTACCAACAAAAATCTGTGACAGGTTCATTCCTTTTGTCTTGGCTCCAACCAGCACCAGGTAGGAGGCAGTGAGGCTGATTGTGAGGCCTCCCTGCTGCTGAATGCCCCACATTGTCCAGCATAATCAACAGGCTGACATTTCATGTCATGACATAACCCTCTCTAACCCTGACTGATGCCATGCTCATCTCCTTTCTCTTTGCTGTCTCATTTTTTCAGCCCTCCTTTCTTTCCATCTCTGCAATGTCTGCATTTCTTCAGGAGACTACAGTAGCTTTGAAACTGCTGGAAATGTCTCATCACAACTCTCACTCTATTAGAACCATTTCTCCAGTTTGTGCTGTTTCTGTGTCTGGATGCTGATACCCACAACAGCAAACCTGACCCATGCTGACCAAGCACTGAGTCGCTCTCTCCAGAAACAAGCCCCTTTCCACAGTTAGCCTCAAATCCCAACACCCTTGTCCCTTCCAACCTCCTCTCTGCCATTTACACATCCAGTTCTTCTAAGACCTCCAAGAAAAAGCAGAAATACAAACTTCTCTATTGGCATTGGGAAAGAACACGTGTAACTGCAAATTTGGGTGTTTAGAAGTATTAGTCTCAAAACAAGTACATGGTATTGTATAAGTTACAGTCATAAGAGTTTGTCAGTGTGACAAGTCTTCTTACACTGCAAAAAAACAGAGAGCGAGAGTGAGAGACAGAAAAAAAAGAGAAGGAGTCAGAGAGAGTAATGGGCCTAATAGATTCTCTGTTCCACATAACATGCCTTTCCATCCCAGGCATTTGAAAAAAGAAATACCACAGTCTCTGCAGTCCTACAGCTCTTGTAAATAATCCGAGTCTGGGCGCCACCTCAGAATCCCCAGCCTGGTCCACGGACTGGTGGGTGCCGTGTTAGTTCAGGAGGACAGATTTAAAGAGGGGGCGGATTGATGAGAGAGGAATGAGTGAGGCTAGGGATGATAGAGGGAAAAGGGCATCCAAGCCTGCTCTTGCATCATTACTACTTAGTGCTACGTAGAACACAATGCTTATGTAACCGACTAGAATTTGAATAAATTTATGTGTATATTTTTGTCACATGCAGGAAAGGTTGCAAACAGTTTAGTGTTTTTCCACTGTTGAGTCAAGTCACTTTTATATAGTCCAACATCATAAACACAATTTGCCTCAAATGGCTTTACAGTCTGTACAGCAAGTGACACCTCTATTCTAAGATTGTCACAACAAGCGAGGAAAAACTGAGGAAAAACAGGAGAAACGTCAGGAAGAGCCACAAAGAAGAGATCCCTCTTCTAGGATGGACAGACATGCAGTAGGTGCCACATGTACAGTAAATGAGAGAAACATCACATTTAGAGACCTATAATTGACAGAAATCTAAAATGTAGAAATGAAATTGTAAAATGAACTGTTTTTAACCAGGTGAAAGAAAACAACTGAGTGTTTGTACAATTTCACTGCATGTAAATGGCTCTATATATTCATGTCTGATCAGTGACAAGGAATATTTATAGCCTAGACAAGGGTCAAATTCTGGCTATGGGAAATAAGTTCTGGTTTATACTGCCTGTCTTAATGGAAGGAAAGAGAAAGTAAGGGATACATGGAAGACAGAGATAGAGATGGCACACAAAGAGACACCAGTTGTCCTCAAAACAAAATAGCACATTAATGTATTTAAATTTTCAAGCATTGGGTGAATAGTATGCAAACAGCTTTTGTCAATTAACCAATATAAAACACAACACAATTTCTGCTTATTTGAGAAACATTACAATCATCACATACATGTGATATATTCTTGTTTTTTAGGCCTTTTATTTAAGGCAATGAGCCTGTTTTTAATAGACCTTCCAACATGTTTGCAATATTTTTTATAAAATAAATGTGCCATATATTTCAAATAATGTGAGGAAGACAGAGACTAAATACATTAGGAAGGAAGGGATAGGTGATAAGTACAGGTGGAAATCATAAGACACAGGTGAATCACATCAGGGCAGAGCATATGATTAGTGAGGAGTAAAACACGACAGGGCACAGGAAGTAAAACTAAACACACTACAAAATAAAATAGGAAACTAACAACACACAAGGAAAACTGAAAACCAGACCACCTGCAATGACAACTGTGCATAGGTGCGCCACATTCCACTACATAGGCTACCAGAGGTAAGCTGTCAGATAAATACAATACATAATACAGGGGATGTAGATGAGCTCCTGGCTGCAAAGGCCAAAGAAACTAACTTGACCTTCTTCTTGGCCTCAATAGGGACACAGCTGCCAGGCATTCTGATTTCCATCACAAAGAAGCAAAAAGCCACAAACACATGTGATACCAAATAAAATAAATTTTAAAGTCTTAACTGTGCATTGAGTATACACGTGTTTATTTAAATAAAGATATTTTATTCCACGCAGCTGACAGCAGCACCCCAAGTCTCTAACATCCAAATCCTCTGCTTGGCTCGTGGGCAGGGAAGCAATCAAGCAAATCAAGACAAATAAACCTTTTTTGGCTCATCCTGCAGATATATAGGTGTATATATGAATGTATTTTGTCTTCTTAGAGTAAAATAGTCAGCAATAAAACCCGCCCTTAAAGTTTGAAATTATTTTAGAGTGGAAATTAAAAGTATGGCACTGCAACATACAAGAGAAACAAGTGCTGTGGCAAACAAGGGCTGGTCACAGCAGTTTGTCAGCCTCTAGTGGTTGACTGTAGGACCAGCAACTTTACAACAACTGGTTTTTGTAGTATTAACTCACATTTCACTACTGCATTACAGTAAGCATGAACATCATATGCTGTCCACTGCCATGATTCATCTAATAATGACTGCAGTATAAATTGGTAAAGAATGATCAGGCATAACAAAACACAGTTCTGTATATGTTTCCAAAAGAGTAGAAAATAATACTGTAGTACCTGTTAAACAAGAAGGTACACCTTAGAGTTCAGTTGTAATCTTTCGTGATTGTTTGTTCTTTGCATGAAAATGTGTTATTGATTAACACACAAGACTGTGCCTCATGCTCAACGAAAGGTCAGAAAGGTGATATTCTGTTGCCTTTTACATTATTTCATACATCAACTTCCATTCATCGAGCCATTCATCTTTCACACTCAACTCTCCTTCTGTTTCATACTTCTGTGTCTCAAAGTTCCATCTGTCAGCACTGTCCAGGGGGGGGTTGACAGAGCGGATGAGGCCCAAGGGAGAGACATCAAACATGGGATGATGGCCTTGCAAGCAACCCCCCCCCCCCAACTCTATTTGAGTTGCTGGCCCCTCCATCTGTCTGTGCGTGATTTAGAGCTGGCTGTCGCTGCAGAGAAAGAAAGGCCCTCTGCTGCTGACAAATGACAAATTTCAGAATAAACACACAAGTGAGGGAGGGGAGGAGAAAGAGCTGCATCACTCCTCATCATCCATCAACCTCTGGTGGTCTTCTCATTAACCTCTGATCTCTACCCTTCACTCTCTTCTGGTACCTGTCACTCAGTTTTTACCACATTTTGTATTTTCAATATTTTAATGGAATTATATCACTTTTATCAAATGCACTGCTTTTCAGTTTATTTTACTTAGTTCACAAATTGAACAAATAATGTGACCCTCTTCAACTATAAGTATAAATTCAACATGCTGAAGCAATAGTTTAAAGTTTTGAAGTGTGGTTACATGAGATATTGACACATAGTCAACTCTTCATTCAAATGTATTCAGCATTCAGGGGATAGCTTAGGTGTGGCTGTAGGTACTGACACATAGTCAGTGTTGACTTTGCTGTGTGCATCCCTTGCACCAAGAACCAGCCTTAGGCAGCGTTGCTCACCTTTCATTGAAAATAAGGCTGCCACATCAAAAAAATGTATTTAATCCACTTAACAAAATGTTTAACTTAAAATGTCTGCACTTGTCAACTCTACAGTATCTTGTAAATTGTTCACGCCAGCACCAAGGTCCAGAAAAGCAGTTATTTGACATAACAGCACACAAGAGTTGTTGATGCATTGCTGCCTCCAATTACTAAGTTCAAAAGTATTGTTTTCTCACTTTGGTGTTTGAAATTGTTGGTTCAAATTTACAAGTGGCACAAACTTACTGAAGGATGCTGCAGTTTCCCAGCAGCTCCTGTGTCCTCATAGAAAGGGCTGACTAGTGGACAGATAAAGTGGTAAACATAATCACAGTTATGTTATCATAGTCATATCAAGTTATCATAGTTTAAGCTGACACAAATCTTGTGAACCTTTGGTTAATGCCCCCCCAATAGGCTCTTTTCCAACATAGGATTTTTTTTCTCATTTAACCAGGTAATTAAAAAACCTTGACACGTTTCCACTGAAATTGTTGTGAACATAGCGACATTGTCACTATATTTAGCAAGTATTTAGACTCTGTAGTGATTTTTTTCAAAAAAGCGACTAGCGGCAAATCTAGCAACTTTTTGTGTTATTTGAGACTTTTGGAGACAGTGATGTGAAAGCATGTATCATTCTAAAGGTTTTTGCACATCGGACAGAACGGATGAGCGAATGATTCCGACGCAACAAAGCCTCTCATACACATCAACCACAATGTGAAGAAACTAATAAATTATGAGGAAGAGGGGAAAAATATAAATTCTGTCTGCGAACAAAGCGGGTTTGACACACACAAGCACACACACGCTGCTGCTGTTGTCGTCTCTGGCTGATGCAGCTCAGTGCGATGTTGGTAAAAAACTATTTTGAAGCTTGATTTTCACTCCCACTACACACGCACACAAGAGCTGGTAAGAGATTTTCAGTTAATGAACTGAAGTGAGGCAGAGCTGTTTGCCAGAGAGCCACACAGCAAAACACATGGTAAATGGTCTTTATTTCTAATCTTGATGACCACTCAAAGCTGCTTTACACATTTTGTAGTTTTTTTACCCATGCACACAGTGCATTTATGTGTAGTGCATATTTCTATCACACATCTGTCATACCCATACATATGCTGCCAGCACAGCAACATGGGGTTAAGAGTCTTACTAAAAGAAACATTGGCATGTAGACTAGCGGAGCCAGCAATCACACCTACAACGTCAACAAGTTGAAAGAAGATTTGCTCTACCACTGAGCGACTGACACCCCAAACATGTGCAGTCAATTTGATGTGAGCTGAGTGCAGCACATTAACTGTTGTTTTGAAATGCTTACTGTCTGCAAACTATAAAAGTCATCTACATAAAAACACACATTACAACTAAATTTTTCAGTAGTCTTTAGGAGCTGAAATACAGAAAGAAGGAGGCTGAAACTCTACTTAAGGACAGGGAGAAAGGATCCTGCTGGATTGTGTGTCACAGAGTCACTTTGTCGGTACCATTTTAAACTATTTACTACAGACAATAGGGATAGGCATTTTTAGCAAAATTGCTATTCACATATTCTAAACTCCAGTGCACAAGAGCTAGTAAAAGTAATTCAGGGTTCACAACATGTTGAGCTAATTGGAGCAGCTAATGAGATACATTCAAAGATCCTAGTAAATTCCATAATTTCTGTGAGATCTACAGCATGCTGAGCATAGAAGAGCAGCTGTAATTTAACAAATTTCTTTGTGTCGTCATATCATCACTCCTGCAAACACACTAAGTTCGGGTTAGGGTTAGGGTTAGGGTTCATCAACTAAATTATTTGTCTTTATGAATGTATTAACATATTATGAAAAGTCATAATAACTGATCCTTTTTTTATAATCAAGCAAACAATAAATTATCAAGTACTCATGCCCGTCCTGAATAGACAATGAAAAACCAATAGGATTATAGAGGAACAATTGCCGTGTGTGTGAGGGCAAGAAAGGGCTGTGGTGGCTGGACAAGCATCTTAGAACCACCATTTTAACGCCTTTTCAAGTCTACATTAATTAATAATTATTGTCCTCCTTGACACTTAAATTCCTTGCATAGACTTTGTGAGTGCTTTTATTGTAATACGGAATAAATGCATATATAGTCCCATTATTATTTACAATGTAAAAAAATTAAAAAATTATGTAACTTAGTATGACTTAGTAACTAAAAGAATATACAGTAGCAAAACATTCTTATGTGTAGTAAACTCAATGCAGATAAATTTGCTTACTACACAGTCCATGGATCCCATTAGTAATGCAAATCGTGAGCACATACTAAAAGTACACCAAGTCGTTCTCTACACTAACTCTCAGCAGCAGCTAAAACCTACAGCCAACATGCAGAGCTGCCCTGATCCCAATGATGCCTCCTCTGCTGCAGCAAGGCATTCGGAGCATCTCCTCCGCCACCAAAGGCATATTTCTTTTATAACCAGCAGGGATTATGACCCATTGCAGGAAGCTAGCACATGTACTGGCCTCAGGCTGCTTGTAGATAAAAACATCTCAAATTGAATCAATAACAACCAGCGGACAACTAATCCTGGCTATTCCCCATAAACCACTACAGCAGTCTGCCACAAAACCCTGCCAATGCCCCAGTCCTGGCCCACCCCACCCAAGCTCCACATCCCTTCATCTTTTTATAACTGGACCCCAGGGCCATGCAGGAGTGCTCAGGTAAGGGCTTTAAGGTGGGGTAGGGTGAGCTATATTCTTAGAGCAAAAGGGGATGAAGGGGTACACTCATTCACCCAGGTAATCCATCAGCAGACAGGCCAGCTTTGGGCTGCATGGCGACTGGCAGCCAGAGAAAAGTGGACAGCTGATGTGGGACGATCATAGCCACAGCACGCCAGACGGGATAAAGAGATATAAGCCCTCCTGTGCTCAGAGCTCTCCCTTATCCCCCAGCCATAGAGCCATGTCATCCCAAATCTCTTTCATCTTCCAACCCAGTGGGTGCTAAAGCAAACTTTCCACCTTGGGCTCTCTAGGGGCTGGGCATTGTGGAATTGCAGAGAGACCAGCTGTTTTTGCTCTGTGCCTCAAAGAAAGGGTGCCATACCCCTTCACTGATTGGTGGAGTCGGAGAGCAGTGAAAGTTTACCAGCATCACCAGGAGGTTGAAGGATCAGTCCTATGGCATAAAAACTAACAAGATAAAATACAAAGCTACAAGTCACAATAGTGATGTGGCAGTTTTTAATTTAATACTAATAAGTTTAAGGTAACTTTGCTTTTGAAACACTACTTACAGTCACATACACATTCAATTTAAAACACAGTTTTTACATCAGCAGTTATTATACAAAAAACTGCTATTAACCTGTATGATTTCCCTGTACATTTTCCAGTGATCAAGTTGTCATAGACACTTACAGCCTTCAAGTTATTTGGACATCTCTGTAATACACAAATTACCCATAGCTCATTCTGTCTCCTCTACATGAACACCATTTTTCCATCTTTAAAATTTGGGTTGGGGCAGAAGATGCAAGTTGAGATGAGGATCAAGCCACGGAGTGGCGGGATTTCCAAGCTGTCAGAAAAATGGAGCAAATCCTATCCCCAGGCCGCTGGCTCCACACAGGAATGTGGGACATTTACTTTAATTGTGCTTTTCTCTCAATCCCCATTTTGCAAAATCAAATTTCCCTTTCCCACTAGTGGATTCCCTGAAGAGCTTGGTGTAACTTCAACTCTTATACCACATATAAATGTCACAGTGAGCTTAAAGAAGGAGGCTTCAATGGTTAGATAACTAAACACTTCAAAGTCAAAAGGACTATAAGAGACAGCCGGACAGTAAATCAGGCAGACACTTCAAAGCTATGCAGACAGCTGTGCATGGATAGATGGATGGCAAAAGAAAGACAGACACTGAAAGTCAAAGGGAAGATCCGTGGAGCCATTTAAGATAGCAGACAAAACAAACATCACCATGCAAGGAACAAAACAGACTGACAATAAGCTATATAGACACACACACAGCAGCCAGTCAGGCTGGATGACAGAGAGGCAGACAGACAAACAGAGTTAGAGATCCCTGTGTGAAAGACAGAGGAGGGTACAGTAGTGGGTAGCCACAGCCAAGGGAGACTTCATTAGTGAGGTCAGTGCCCCAAGGTACTTAATGTAACACTGGAGGCCTATGCAGCCACCCCTCCACCACCCAATCCCATCCCAACCCTGCACTGAGGTGGATATTGCATCTTTGCGATAACATCGCCCTACATAGGAGGGGGCCTCAGCATCACAGCATAAAGACCCCTGTTTTCGGCAAGTTTGAAATAAGGCTTTGTTCCCACAAGGCCTCAGTCCACCTCCCCCCCACCCCCCACCTTCTCCTCCTACTCTTTCCTCTTGGGTGGGCCAGAGACTTTCCAAAAAACTGAGCAACTTGTGTCTGGGGATAGAGCCCCCTTCTAGGCATGTACACTTGCAAAACGCACTCTCACATGCATGCAATCAGGCACGTGCACACATACACGTGCATGCATGTATATAAACATATCTTCCACCAGCCTCAGCCCCTGATCCTCATCAGTGGTGTCCCCTGGCTTTTGGCCACGTCTGTGTGGTGGTAAGAGAGGTAGAGATCCAGGACTGCTAGGGGAACAATTTAAGGAGGGGCAAAGGTGGGCTCATCTCACCCAAGTGATGGGGGAGGGGGCCCACCGAAGTGTGTGTTTTCTTGTATTAGCAACCTCTTGAAGACGTTTTCTGGCAAAAACACTGACCTTGTCAGGACCAGTAGTCCTCCTGGAGATCAAAACCTGGTCCTAATGAGGCAGAACCTCATTTCTAAAAGACTGATTAAGTTTAGGGGTAACATTTGAATTATGGTTAGGTTAAGGTTAGACATTACCTGGTCATGGTTAAGGTCAGTGATAAGGCTTTGATTAGGCAGTACAAATGAATGGAAGTTAATATGAGCCCTTACTGCAGAGTGAGAACCAAAAATCATATAAACCCTACAGAGTGAAGACATTTTGACAAAGTGAGGACATTTTGGCTGGCCCTCACTTTTTTTCACCCCTTAAAAGGTCTTTGTCAGGGTTAAGACCTGGTTTTAAGGTTAGGGTTAGAATTGGGTTTAGGGCTAGGGTTAGGCATCTAGTTGTGATGGTTAAGGTTAGGGTAAGGGGCTAGGGAATGTATTATGTATATGAGGGTCCTCACTCTGATAGAAGCAAATACGTGTGTGTGTGTGTGTGTGTGTGTGCAAAAGCCTGAGGGGGGCCTCACCCTGGTCAAAGGTGCCTGGCTGTGTGTGCACTCCAGGGAACTCCAGAGACAGACAACCTTTACATGGAGCCCTCGGTAACCCTCAGTACAGACATTCTACAGTTACTTACATACAGTTTACAGTCAAAGCTCTCTCCACTCATCAATAACCATACAACCACTCATACAAATTGAAAATAATGGCAACATTTATGAATCCGCACATTCATTTTACAGCACTGACTTTGCCATGTCAGACAAAGACAAAGCTCTCAGTGAGAATTTATTGTAATTTTAGTTTTATCTAATGAAATTACTTCTGCTTTGTATCCTTTACATTATACTCTGTTTCTTTAAACATTTAATAATTGACACATGCCAAAACAAGTCACATGACATTTTTTAATTCAAGGTCATGGTTTTCTCTACACCTCCAACCAACTCTTTCTCTTCTCCAACCAACTCTTTTTCTTCTCTTACACTGCAACCACCTTGATACTGCCATCTTCTTAACTTGCATCCATATTTGTGAGAGAGAGAATGGGACCACAATACCCATTGTGGTCCCATTCTCTCTCAGTTTATTGTTCGAAACAACCTAAATAACGACAGGGAGAGTATGGCTGGTGGCACTATGCAAGAGTCCATATGCTAGAGATGACAAACAATCATATAGTGAGAAAAAAATAGACACTTTCAGCAAAAACAGAGAATTTCACAAGGTGCGTGTCATGAGAGGAAAGTGTGACAATCCCACCCTCAAAAAAAAACTTTTTTTTCTTTTCAGATAACAACACTAGAGTTATTATCAATAAAATAAATGTGTTAATCTATCTCTTCATTTAAAAATGAAGCAGCAGTAGACCACCAGCTCATGGGTCCCCATGAGCTAAAAATCATATAAATGTGTTCTCTACTTTCTTGGTGTCCATGAATAGTCGAAGGCATGATGGGAGTAATACAGCAACAGTGCTGCCCTGGAGGAAGACCAGTCAGTGCCTACTATGACATTAGAGCATTTACAAAAAACTGTTTAGTTTCATGGCAATTTTACAACGTTATATTTTGTCTTTATTTTGATGAGGAAAGTAGAAGTACTTTTATAAGAATAATAATAAAAAACAGGTCCATTGCATATTAATCATGAATATATAATCATGAATCATGATTATATATTCATGATTATATATTCATGATTAATATGCAATGGACCTGTTTTTTATTTGTTTTTGTCTCATGCTATGCTCTGCTTTGTATTTTGGGTTTAAACAGTTGTACATTAATTTTTGACTGTTTCTGGGAAAGGTGCTTTACCAATAAAGCACACTTATTATTATAATTGCTATTTATTTTCATTATTATATTGTGGCCATTGTAAAAATTTTGCTGCAATATAGAGAGGGGGGGCGCTCTACCCAATTCTCATAATACATCCATAACTCTGTTGTAGGAAAGCAAGCAATTTTGAACCTTCACTTCCCAGTCAGAAGAGGCTGACATGAAGTGGCAAGATTTAGATAGCATAGTCTTAACCAAGCACGGTTTGTATTAGGTGGGCCTTTTTGTAATATGGCTTAAATCTGTTTTTGCTTGTGTTCCCCTTAGAGCAGCCACGTTTTTAGTGAGTGCATGTCCATATGTTTCCAGTGCTGTGGGGGCAATAACAGAAGTCTGTACTGACTGTGTACCTTAGAGACCCAGAATCTCTAAGATTAGAATGGGAGGCAGAGCTTTTAGCTACCAAGCTCCTCTCCTGTGGAACCAGCTCCCACAGTGGGTCTGGGAAGCAGACAGTGTCCCTACATTTAAAGTTAAACTTAAGGCTTTCCTCTTTAATAAAGCTTATAGTTAGGGCTGGTTCAAGTCAACTCTGAACCATTGCTTAGTAATGATGCCATAGGACTAGACTGCTGGGGAACAGCCATTATGCAGCGAGCACTCTCTCTCTCTCTCACGTCATCTCTGTTTTTGTCTCTCTCTCTTTCTCTCTTTTTTTCTCTGTCTCTTTCTCCTTCTCTGTCTCCTTCTCCCTCCCTCCTCTCCTCAACACTCATACTTTTATCATTACAGTAATATTGCTTTCTCTAACTCCCCCTAGTTTGTGCTCTTCCTCTCTGTCTCTCTTTGTTCTTATTTCACAGGAATCCCTGATTCCAGAGCTTCAACACCACAGCTCAAATATTATAACTATAACCTTTACCATATATTATATAGCTATTATATATATATATATATATATATATAATTACTGCTAAGGTTAAGGTTAAGGTTAATTATCCTCATCCACCCTTCACCAACGGCTTGTCTCATGAGGACCAGGAACCAACCCCAGATGGTGACAGCACACCCTGTCATGTCGCACCCTGAATGAGATGATGATAATTGTTATTAATGTTACTGATTCTTGAATCATCCTGGTCTCTGTTTTTTCTTTCTGTGAATTTTTGATGCTTTGTTTGTAACCTGTAACTGCTTAACTTGTCTCTGTACATGTGACACCTACTGCACGTCTGTCCGTCCTGGAAGAGGGATCCCTCCTCTGTGGCTCTTCCTGAGGTTTCTCCCATTTTTTCCCTGTAAAATGGTTTTTGTGGAGTTTTTCCTCACTCGATGTGAGGGTCTAAGGCCAGAGGGTGTCACTTGCTGTTCAGGCTGTAAAGCCCTTTGAGGCAAATTGTGTTTGTGATGCTGGGCTATATAAATAAAATTGACTTGATTTGACTATCAATACCTCATACAGCAACACTTGGAAGAAGTACTTGGTCCATAAGTTTGACAATGAATGTAAATTTCTCAAGGTATTATAGTATGTACAACATTAATTCCATTGTTGTGATGGTGAGCTGGGTCACCAAAAAGATAGACATCTGTACCCCTATTTATACCTGTATCAGCTGGTGGATTTATCAGATCCTTAACAGATCAATCATTTTCCACTCCCAGTTCTCTTTACTTCTCATCCCAACCCCACCCCTTTTATGAGTGTACACATGTTCCACAAGTGTGTTTATTTACATTTAATATGCCTTTTTTGCATGCATATACAGTATACTAGATGTATATGGCTGCATGCGCGTAACAGCTCAGTCAACTACCAGCACTAGGTGCTTTTCATGTTCATTATCACTTGTTTTATAGTGGAATATTAAAGTCGAGGGGCCGTGGCATGGCTGCAGCTATAGTTAGAGAACAAAGGAGAGTGCTGGGGGTGTCAGGAGGGTGTAGCATGCTGGAGCGTAGTGCAAAGCTTTTCAGAAAGTGTTGCACCCCACACTTCATGGAAAGCCGGTGGGAGGGGGGTTGGCTAGGCCAGCCATACCGGCAGACAGAGCTAAATTCAACTCATTCCTGAATTAATGGAAGCTTATGTGCCATTCCAACTCACCGAAGAGGGCATTAGTCAGAGTGAAGACAGCCAGGATATACCTCAAAATATCTCCACTCTCTGGTCTTTTTGCTGCTGATCTACACATCTTCTACACAACTAAAACACATCTCTTTTGACTATACCCTGACTAAGATGATAAAAAAAATAAATAAATAAATAAAAAACTTGTACACTCTACACTTATTTACACATGAGTAGCATTCTATAGTTTGGCTTACTTTAAGCACTTACTTACTTCCAGCTCTTGTTTGTACCCAAATGTTGAAATGCACTTATTGTAAGTCGCTTTGGATAAAAGCGTCTGCTAAATGAAATGTAATGTAATGTAATAAACATCAGCATTACACAGCTACAGTATATATTTTCAAATTGAATCAATTTGCTAATTAACTGAAAAAAAATGTACTGCCTGCACAACAGGAGACTGTTTGTCGGTCTGTGTAACCACATTTACCAAGATAGGACCAGGAGACCTTTATTAAGGAATTTATTATTATTAATTATTTACAACTCATTTTACCACACCAACCTTAGGCTACATCCAAACTACTCTTTCTTGATTTCAATTTCATCTTGTTGGTTTCCCTTTTTTTTTTTTGGTCAGTTTTCTGTTTTTGTTTTAAGCACAGTAATATAGTTACAGATTAAGTCCCAGGGACGTCTTTTAAGGAAATATATGTTTCAATTGTTTGCTTTTAATTTCACCTCGAGGAGATGACGCAAATTAGCATGATGACGAGTGAACATCAAAGGACACAACATGTTCCTAGCCAGTCCATCAGGTGTCACAAATGCACAAGTCTACACGATGGTGTCCATATTCCAGTGTTTACTACAGAATTCAGAGATTACATTCAAAATAATATGAAATTATATAGAATGTATATGTAATGTATATGGTGGAAGATGTCCAGGGAGTAGGGTGACTGCCAGGTTTAAGTGTCAGGTATATAGTGTGAGGTACTCGTACTTGAACAGTAGAACAGTAGAACTCTTAGTCCTGGAGTAAAAACCAAATTAATCTTGTTACTAAAGCCTGTGTTTGTCCTATTTCAAGGCTGCTGTGTTAAAAAGGTCTATTATGCCAGGTTTATTCAAGACATTCTTTAGTTTCACATACACATGTTGTATTAATTAAATGCATGGACAGCTTGCTAATAATGTATAGTAAGGTGATTAATATAACCAGTGCTACCAGATACAGTAAATGGAGTCATTGTAGGTTTATATTTTTATTTACTTTTACACCACAGCAGCCTATGGGCAAGTGGAAGGAGAACTGAATTTGTAACTGGAGGGTTGTGGGTGTGAATTTTGGAGCCAAAATGTGCACTGTCATATCTCAAAGAGATGATTATTCCCTACTACCCAAATAGACCACTCTGTTTTGAAAATGGAGGCCTGCTTGTGGTCTCTAAGAGTAGAATGGGAGGCAGAGCATTCAGCTACCAAGCTCCTCTCCTGTGGAACCAGCTTATTTTGCAGGTATCCCTGACTCCACACCTTCAACCCCACAGCTCAAATATTACAACTATTATAACTCACTCACTCACTCACTCATTTTCTACCGCTTTATCCACTAGGGGTCGCGGGGGGGCTGGTGCCTATCTCCAGCTAACATAGGGCGAGAGGCAGGGTACACCCTGGACAGGTCGCCAGTCCATCACAGGGCCACATAGAGACAGACAACCACTCACTCTCACATTCATACCTATGGGCAATTTAGAGTCTACTATTATAACTATTAATATATAATATAGCTACTTATTACTGTTAATGTTAATATTGTTCTTATTAGCCCTTCATTAATGGTTTGTCCTTTTCTGAAGGTCACATGAGGAGCTGGAACTAATCCAGTGTTGGAGCAAGTGGCATGTCACACCCTGGATTAGATGATGAAGATAATAGTGATGATGATAATTGTCATTAATATTGTGGAAATGTTCCTGGTCTCTATCTTCTTTTCTTTACTCTCTTTGTGAATGTCATGTTTTGTTTGTAATCTGCTGAACTTGCTTCTGTTCAAGTGACCCCTACTGTCCGTCCTGGGAGAGGTATCCCTCCTCTGTGGGTCTTTCTCCAATTTTTCTCTTGTACAAAGGGTTCTTGTTGAAGTTTCACTTAGGGTCTAAGGAGGGTGTCACTTGCTGCATAGACTGTAAAGTCCTGTGACATAGGGCTATATAAGTAAACTTGACTTGAAATTGACTTGTACTGCCCACTGCTCCTGAGTATATTTTGTGGGGACTACTGGTAAAGATAGAAGAGAATGTAACTTCACTAACTGATGTGAGCAAATATAAATGTGTGTGTGTGCGTGCACAGTGTGCACTGGAACAAGTGGAGCGGTTATTAGCTGGCAGGGATAATTGGACTCTATGTAGGTGGCATGACCCCGCTGTCTACAGCAGGAAGGCCCAGAGCTGAGCGTGACCTCAGCCGCTGACCTTACAAATGCAATACAGTGACCTTTGAACCTCCCCGCATTTAAGAGACAGTGTTGTCTTTCTGCAGTCAGCCAGCAAATTTGAGCACAAGCAGGGGCCAAAGGATCCTCTCCTATTCTGTTTGTTCAGACTGGTGTTGCTTCCTAATGCATTGTCATTAACTTGCAACAAAAAATAACTGAGGAGATCTGGGCTACTTTGACTTGTGGCAGGAAGGAAGGAGCGATGTGCATTTTCAATGACACCCTCTTCATTCTTTCTCTCATTCTTCACAATCTTTGGTTACTATGTTTGTGAAGGTTACTGCCTTCACAAACATAATAACCAAAGGGGAAAAAATGTTTTGTTTAACTTTGACACAGATAAAATTAGCAAAAGTCTAACCTGATTCCTTTAAGTCCAACTGACAACTTCAGTTATAATATAAGCAAGCACCTCAACTTCCAATCAGCTTGGACTTTTTATGGTAATAAGAGACTGATATAGACTGAAAATGTTTCTGTCTTCTAGTAGTAGTTTTTAAGTAGTTAGCCCAGAGGGAATTACCTCTAAAATTAATTTTAGATGTTGTGAGGGGCTAAATTCTATAATGACACCATACTGAAAATAGTTGGTCTGAGAACATGCATATAGAGTTGGAAAATCATATCACATTATACTACCACTATATAAATCAATCAATATTTTCTGTAAGGCTGGCATGACATAAAGCTGCACACAGGTTACTTCTCCAGCCTCATAAAATATTTTTTTTTTCTTCTGAACTTATCAAGAGAGTGATAATACTCTGTAAGTAGACTTAAATAAAATGTCTACTGTTTATGTATTACCTTTCATTTCAGATAATACCTGCTTTATTTCACTGATAATTTAATGTTAAATTATGCATATTTATGTGTTAGAAATGATCAAATTGCCTATAAATATAATATACTGTCAAGAACTGTGCATATCATCAATTTTGTGGCTGGTTTGGAATGACCCTCTTTCTGGACGAGTTGGTAAGATGTTACTGACAGCGATCTATCATTGTACTGTACGCCAAATAGTCTTTGAAACACTGACAAGACTGACAATCAGGAACTCATACACTGGCAAGAGAAAGAATTCTTCCTCACACATCCTTCTGTAACTGTCAGACTGTTCTACAAAAGGCATATTTCTATGAAATACCTCTCCACAACAGGATAATGATAATTTTCCAACATTTAATAATAACGTCAGCTATTTTCTCCGCTGCTTCACTCATGAGTTGAATGCAGCATCAGCACTGTCATCCGGTTAAGTTAAATTCACAGTACTGATCTTTTTACTGTAAAATAAAACACAGTAAAACATTGTGATTTTAAGTTAAATTCACAGTACTGATATTTTTACTGTAAAATATAAAAAAAGATTTTAATTGTATTTACACTACAGGTTTCTATCCTATAAAATAAAAAAGAAACAGATTTATTATGGCATAGTTTAAGACAATACAGTACAGTAAGCAGTACTATTATTTTGATAACAACGAGAAAAGGTAATTACCATTTTATTGTAATTTAATATTAGCAATATATATATTCAACTAAACTACAGGAATCAGGAGCATTGTTAACGATTTATTCCAAGTAGCTGATGAATAGGAACATGACAGAGTACATTTTTTCTGAAAAGGAAATGCAAATGTTCCATACAAGTTTTCATATAAATACTTTTACAAAATATTCTTTTTAAAGGGAAGATCATGGTGTCTGGAAAAACTGACCAAAACACCGTAGTACACTGGATATTTTAACATAAATGAGACTATGCAGGCATTTATCCATCCATCATCTACCACTTTATTCTCCACAAGGGTCTGCAGGGCTGCTGGTGTCAATCTCAGCTGACACAGAGTGAAAGGTGGGATACATCCTGGACAGGACTCCAGTCCATTGCAAGACCAACAAATAGAGACAACCAGCTGTGAGTAATACAGTAAATAACTGTAGATTTCACAGCAATTTTTTACAGTGTAAGCTAAGTGCTGCTGGAGAGTGATAAAACTTGTGTTTGTTTTTGGAGAGACAGTTTTTTTTATTTTTTATTTTGACAATATCAATATTTAGCTGATATCCTTTAAAATGTGATTTTAATTGCCTGAATTATAACTCACAAATTGTTGCTTACAGATTATATTATAGATTATATATTAAACAACTCCAATTTATTATCTTTAAATTTAAGGCTTCAAGTAAATTTTTCCAAGACAAAAAACAAGGTACTCTATGCATATTTCTGTGTGACACTGCACACAGACTTAATGTATCTTATTATTAAACAAATTAAATTACTGGGTTTGTTAAGTGAGCCTTGCAGGTTTACCGTGCTTTTCTTGATAATCCTGCTGCTCAGTGTTCACTGCTGGAGTGAGGAGGACTTCTGCTGCACACATTCATCCATTGTGGCAACTTTGTCTGCATGTTTTATCGGGTTTTGCAAAGTCATTTAAATACTCGATATTCAGTCAGTTTGATAGTCAATTTGTTAATTGTTAAAACACAAATTACGATATTATCATAAATGATATACTTTTACTACAAAATAATGGTGCAGATGTAGTAAATTTCTACTATTTCATAGTATAGTGAACCTTTTAGAAGAGTCAGATTGTGATTACCTTTTTTTTTTTTTTTTTTTTTACATGGAATGCCTCCTTTTTTTAATTTATGCAGGTTTTTAGTCAGGATTAATCAAGAATCCACCAAATGCAGTGCCAAGGTCCAGATGAGCTGGAAGGCTGAGAGAATGGTGAGGCAGGAAACCTCACACATTAACCCACATGCGATTCCTTTTTAAGGGACTTCACTTAGTTTGAATGGCACAATGACTAGATGCAGGTGAGGTTTTGATAAACTTTTTTTTTTTTTTTTTGTGAATTCCGTATAGATCTACAGCCAAGCTGCACTAACAACAACTTCTGCTGGATCATACAGCAATAATAACTTCAAAGGGTTTAATGTGGTTTTAACTTGAATGTTTGTCAGGTTGGAGTTTGTCTGATTGTTGTTTTATACAAATTTGTATGTTGCTAATGTGATTAAATGTTCATGTTTTATTGTTTATTGAAATTGTTGTTATTAGATACTTCTGAGGACAGGGAGGTGTATTTTTACAAGATCGCTGATTGTGAGAAGAACATCCATCCAGCCATTGTCTGCTGCTTTAGGGTTGTGGGTCAATGGTGCCGATCCCAACTGATATAGGGTGAAAGGAAGGGTACATCCTGGACAGGTTGCCAGTCCATCGCAGGGCCAACAAATGGTGCTTTTCCACTATACAGTTCCAGCACGGCACCACTCTACTGCTCTGGTCATGCAGGAAGTACTGAACTAATCTCTTTACAGAACTGAGTCTAATGATCCGGTACACTTCAAAGAACTGCTTTGCTCGTGTTGTCACTAATTTCTAAAACGACATCACAGTAGTTTCTTGCAGCCTATCCTGCACACGTTCTGTGCTGTACTGGAGCTGTGTAGTGGAAAAGCACCAACCATTCACTCACATGTTCATATCAATGGGCAATTTAGAGTGTTCAATTAACCTCTGTATGTTTCTATACAGTACGAAGAAAAGGGAGTACCTGAAGAATACCCCCCCATACACAGAACATGCAAACTCTACAGGTAGTAAAATTGTTTTAAAAATGATGACAAACACCTGTGGGTTAGCTCTGTTGCCTTAATAAAAAAGACCCAAGTTCACCACACTGTCCAAAGAAGGGCCATTCTGGATGGAGTTTGCATGTTCTCCCCACGTGAGTGGGTTTTCTCCAAGTACTCTAGCTTCCTCCTTCAGTCACAAACATGCAGAGTTAATTGAACAGATTGTCTGTAGTTGTGAGTGTGAGAGTGAACACGTGTTTCTGCAATAGACTGGAGCCCTGCAAAACTTGTCGAGGATAAAGCGGTAGATGATGATGGACAAATGTGTCAGGGCCGGGCTTCCTGCCTCTTATTTTGTTAACCTGCCTATTTCCTGTGCAGCACTGGTTTTGTTTTGTATTTTCAGGAGGCTTGACCTGGCAGCTGGGCGGAGTCTCCCTCCACACACCTGCTTCTCATTCCCTGATTTGTTTGGTGCCTTTAAGAGCCTGGTCTTCGCTGCAGCAGGTGTCAGCATGTTTGCATTACACGACATGTTATTTTTGATTCTGATTTTTAACTCCTCGTTTCCTTTGTTCCAGTTATTTCCCGGGAGACGTTCGCCCAGCCAGCCAGTCAGTCTCCTTGCTTCTTATTTTGGCTAAGTACCTTTTGTTTGTTTTTGTTTTTTTTTTTTGTTAAATAAATTAACTTTGCTCTGTTTTTAAATGGCCTGTTTTCGGTCCTCCTTTTGGTCCATACATGTCCTGTATAAAATCATCACAAAATGCCTGCATTGTCTCGTTTATGTTAAAGTATCCAGTGGATTACAATATTTGGTCAGTTTGTTTAAATCATCCCTTTTAATAAGAATATTTTGTAAAATGATTTGTTTTCTGTATGAATTGTTTGCATTTCCTTTGAAGAAAAAAATGTCTCACTCATGTTCCTATTTATCAGCTGCTTTGAATAAATCATTGTTAACAATGTTCCCGATTCCTGTAGTTAACTCATTGAAAAATGTTTAATATATAATTGCTAAATCACAATAAAATGGTATTTACATTTTACAGTAGACTGATCATTATCAAAATGACAGTAGTTTACTGTACTGTAAACTATACCATATAAACTATACCATAATTTTTATTTTACAGGATAGACGCCAGTAGTAAATATAATTAAACTATTTTTCTATTTAACAGTAAGAATACCATTACTATGAATATAATTTAAATCACAGCCATTTATTTGTATAGCACCAAATGCATTATCTCAAGGCACTGTACATAGTAAGGCTGAAAACTTTACAATATCACAGAGAGATGAAAAACCCAACTGGCCACACAATGAGCAAACATTAGGCATCAGTGTAGAGAAAAAAATCTTTTTTTTTTTTTAACTGGAGGAAATCTCTGACAGAACCACACTCAAAGATGTGTGGTCATCTGTCTTGATCGGTTAAAGTGAGAGGAAGACGGGGAACAGAGGAGAGGTGGGGGACAGAAAGGGGGAGAGAAAGAAAAAGAGAAATTACTTTGAGCCGTAAAAGTTGATAAGGCATACACCAGGAATGGGTGGCATATACACGTTTCGTGAATCACACATGAGACTGTGCGTAGGATGATATTTACACCGGAATCTGCACCAGTTTCTACACAAGTTTGATGAATGTGGGCCAATGAGAGTAAACTTTTACTTTCTACTTTGGTCACTGGAGTGGCTGTGCCTTTTCTGTTTCAGTCAGCTACACACGAAGCAAATAGTTGGGACTGCCAGAGCCTACGCTGACTTATCGCCTGAATATAGGCTAGAAATGAAGCAGATTAATAACACAAGGTACTACATTGTGTACACATCACCACATATAAAATCTACCGGACAGTAACACCTATCCCACACAATCTGGCTCTAAGCACCAGTTACATCAAGTTAACACTCACAGAGTTCTAAGATTGCTGAACATCCCATACAACTTGGAGTCTTTCAGTTCATCTTTCCATGTTTTTGTCTGTGCTTCACATTTCCTAATATATATCCAATATATATCCGTACCCATGGTTAGATTAATACATAAACAAAGGTCTGCGCCAGTCTAGTGTTGCAGGTGTGTATACTTGATCTTGCACTCCATTCCAGAAGCAATTATTTCTCATAAAGTTTTCTCCCTCTTTTGTCAAAGGAGTTAAGTTGTAAGCAACTTGACTTTACAACAACTTCCCTCCTTTGACTACCATGAGCTGGATGAATGAGAATCTACACAGACATCTCCCTCTTTTGTATTTCCTTGTATTCTTTGAGTGCTAAGTTGTACATGTATGGGCAACAGGAAGCATGACAAGTTGTTACTTTTGGTCACCACAGACTAAAATTGGAGGTGTGCATGCAGGCATCAGGTCCATGCAGAATTCATGGATGCAGGAAATATGACCCAGGCCTTACGTACTACACAGTCTTTCACCAGGAATAGTATGTCTCATCACGAAACACATGCTGACACAATACACACAAGAGAACTATAACAAGAAAATAATGCAGTCAAGCTTAATCACGGGCACTGCTATGTGTGGTCTGTCACTATTCTTGATGTTGTATTATTCTTTATCATTTCACTGATAAACTGTTGATGTGTTTCTGTTCAGGCTTCAGCTGCTCTCATCCTGTCCTGGTCTCTGAGTGGCTAGAGTCGTGCCAGACTTAGACCTGAAATGGGAGTTGGAGACATGAACTTGAGTTGCACTTGAGTCGCACAAATGGTGACTTTAGACTTGACTTGGACCTCGATCTAAAAAGATTTGAGACTTGAATTGGACTCGAGGACAGTGTTTAATTATATCAGTAGGTATCAGTGGTGGGTTAATGACTTGAGAGATGTAAAAATTGGGCTGTCAAAGTTAATTGTTGCGATTAATACAGTCGAGATTAACACAATAAAATAATTTAATGCAGTTAACGCAAGTGTTTGTACTTCTGGTGTGCGCTAACCTCTGACATAAAAGTGGCAAAAAGCAGTCCTAACTGTTTGCCAGTCTACACTCCAGGAGTAAGAGAATGAATAAAACCGTTTTTGGACAGTTTGGATTGCCGGCGACTACTGGTCCATTAACGTAGTGGAGGACGGTGAGTTGACTGAGGTGATTTGAATTGTTTCAGGGGACACTCGTATGATTTACCGTCAAGGGGCACAATTGTGTCATGCATGCATTCACTGTATGATGGTGAGAGGGCACGCAAAATGCGCCTGCTTGAGCAAGCTGCTAACATCGCCCTTACTGGTGACCACTGGACATTGAGTAACAATGACAACTACATGGGTGTCATGGCACATTTTATTGACAATGGTGCGATCCTTTGCCTTGACAGTCCAAAAACAGAGGAGCGACTAATTTCTGAGACCTGCGCAGAGGAATTCCTTGTGGAAACTAAGTGGCAAAATACACCCATTTTAATTTATTTCTTTGGATGGATAAAGCACATTGTTTAACTGAAGAGAGAAACAACCTTAGTTTTTTTTGTTTGTCTCTAAGGACATTCTCAGCTATATACGTGGACATATTCTCTTGTGGATTTTTTTGTTGTGATGTTTACACAATTTATCTTGTTGCATACAGGATGGCAGTTATCCATGTTGCGCCTTTATTTTAAGATTGCCTGGCTGGCACCTGATAGGCCTGAATCTCTTTCAAACCTCATAGTTTTATGTGTAGTTTTGTGTTTAAAAAAGATACAATTAAACAATGGTGTTTGAAATACACACACTCTGATTACTCATAAATTTAGTCATTAGAAGAAAAGCTAACTTTGAATTGTGATTATTCTAGATTAAGGAATTTTAAAATGTGAGATTAATTAGTTATTTTTTTTTCAAATCTATCTTTTAATCTATTAACAGTATTAGTAAAAATGAATTGTGATAATCTCTGATTCAGATTAATTAAAATTTCAGCATGGTGGAAATGAGGTGTGGGTCTGTGACACGTCAGGGAGGTGTCATCAAGTTTTCGCGGGACAAGTCTTTAACCAATTAAGTTGTAATGACTGCAGACTGGTGATTATGTGTAAAATGATATAGTGTCCAGTGCATGAGCTTTAGAAGCCCAAGAAATATAGATAAATATTATAAGGTCTCAGCTATACTATTTAATTTAATTAATGTCTTAAGATAATGTATATGATTTGACACTCAAATAAAATTGAATTGACTGGTCAGATTATTGGTTTGTAAATCACCTCTTTCCCACTCCTTTCCCACTCCTTCAAGCCTTTCCTAGTTTAGTTTAATGAGTTACTTTGTGGTTAGCACTCTTGCCTTTGCAGCAAGAGGTCCCACAACCCGGTTGGAACAAGGGGCCTTCTGCATGGTTTTATTGTTAGTTTGCATGTTCTCCCCGTGGTGCGTGGGTTCTCACCGGGTACTCCGGCTTCCTCCCACAGTCAAAAAACATGCAGATTTGGGGATTAGGTTAATTGGACACTCGGAATTGCCCATAGGTGTGAATGTGAGAGTGAATGGTTGTCTGTCTCTATGTGGCCCTGTGATGGACTGGCAACCTGTCCAGGGTGTACCCTGCCTCTCGCCCTATGTCAGCTGGAGTTAGGCACCAGTGCCCCCTGCGACCCTGAGTGGATAAAGCGGTAGAAAATGAGTGAGAGTGAGTTACTTTGTTTGGTACTAGTGATGAAGACTACATAAAGATCCAATAAAATTCCCTGTATTGTCACTTTGTGTTATGTTACTGTTTTAAATGATTTAATCTTGTTCATAACAGTGCTCAGGCAGCCCTGTTATCCAATCCCTAAACTGTGTCAGACAAAATACTTTTTAAAAAATCAAAGAGGACAAACCTCCATCAGAGAAAATGAATTGCTGAGAAATACTGTACAAAGTTTACAAGAGGCTTTGCAATGCTTTTGTGTGTGTGGTGAGGATCCATACTTCCCTGGTGTCCAGAACTCTCAGTGACTTACAGTATATAGGTATGTGTGTTTTATAAGGGAGAGTAGAAGATGGGAGGAGAATAAAGGTGGGATAAACCCACATAAATATGCATAGTAATTGCTGATCTGTTCCCACCATTCACAGTAAATGATGGAGAGACTAAGGACAAGAGAGGCAGGGTAAGAGAAGTGGTGCTGCATGTTTTCAAGTGGACAGCCAAGACCGGGATGCAGACTGTGACAGTGAATTGAAAAGACAGATCGGTGCAAGCAAACATCAACAAGAGACAAGCTATGCGAGGAGTTGCCATACCTGACTCAAACATGGCCCCACTCCACAGTGACACACAAACACACACATGCACTGGCCTCAGCAGCGGTCCGATTGAGGAGCAGAGTGGAGAACCAGCCTCTTCAGGCAATAGCTGTTTGTCGCTAAATGAAGGCTGGCATTCTTTGGTTTCCCAGGGAGCTGGGTGCCTGCCAGTCCCCCAGCCACTGAGTGCCATTTTATTAAGAACAAAATGGAGCTCCTATGAAAGGAGCCCAGCATTGAGCATGCACAGGTCTCACTGAGCTAAGCTTCGACATAAACAAACACCATCTTAAAGAGACAGGCTTGCAGAAAATAAGGGACCACAGGGCTGTTCAAGAAACCTGTATTAGATTGAAACTGCTTTGGGTGTGGCAGCAATTAATGATGAGCCAGAATCATCTGAGCTGACCAATAATTGGTTAAGCCAGTTTTTCCTTGTGTTTCTGCTGGCAGCCATGTTTACACTGAGAGCGAGTGCCTTTCCCACAAGCTGATTCCTGGTACAAGGGCCTACACACAGCAGTGTCCTTGCTGACTGTGTGTCACATAGTGGAAGCAAAAATTAGTTTGGGCAGCAAGAAGACCCAGAGGATTACGCAAAATGAACACTCTAAATTGACCATAGCTGAGAGAGTGGATGGTTGTTTGTCTCTATGTGGCCCTGTAATGGACACAGAGTGCATTTAGCCCTATCTCAGCTAGGATGTAGAGGATAAAGCGGTAGAAGAAGTGAGGGAGTGAGTGTTCTAATATGTGGCTTACATTACAATAGTTATCAAACTACTGCAACGACAGAACACTTCCTGCCCCTTCAGATAAGAGCTATTTCAAAATAAAATGTATACTAACTTAAAATTTTTAGTAATTAACTGAATTAAATCACAACCCTGTCACTTCCTCCAATGTAAATGGCTTATTGTAACATCTCTCTCCAAAGTTTGAATCAATCACCATGAATCGCACTGAACGGTGTTTGCATCCTGAACCAAACAATTCACAAAACTATGTGTCAATATCTCATCAAAACAAATTTTGAAAACAACTGAACAATTCTTTTAATGTGTAGTGTCAGGGTTTGGTTTCTGGGTTTTTTTATTTTGGTAAGTTTCTTTGTTTCCTGTAGAGTTTGTTTTTCATGTCTTGTTTTACAGGTGGCTGGCTGGGCAGCTGGATGGAGTTTCTGAATGCACACCTACAATCCATCTACTCATCAGGCTTCATATTTTCAGATTCCTGGTTTTACAGTCGCCAACGCGTCATATTGTATCACACGGTAGAAACCAAGCTCTCTAAAGACTCCAATTTTTCTGCCTTTTATTCATGTTACTTCTGTTTTTTTACTCCTCGTTTTGTTCTCCTCCCTGGTTCCCTTGGATACAGAAGACTCTGTCCAGCAAGCCAGCCAGTCTCCTCACCTTTCATTTGTTCCTTGTTTTGGCTTGATTTTTTGTTTATACATTTTTCACTTTACCTTTTATCCACACATTTTTGTCTTCACTTTTTGGGGTTCAGTTACTGTAAGTTTGTTTAAAATCATCACAGTACGCACTGGCCAAGAACTATGGACCCCGCAGAGTCAGAATCACTGCACCAAGCGTTTGCAGCTCAAGGAGCAGCAGTTTCTCGACAAGAACAGTTACTAGGAGAAATCATGGACGCCAGCGTAGGATGCATGACATGCCAACTTGGCAGTACGTCCCAGCCATCTACTTCCTCCTTCTCATCTCCGGTGGTCCCTGAGGGCAGTAATCAACACCAGGAGTCCCAGTCTCCACTCTCAAACCACCGGGAACCATCGATCCCCACTCCTGAGAGTTACTGGGGGGAAGGTAGGAGACTATAAGCACTTTCTCAAACAATGTAGATTAGTGTTTGAGCAGCAGCCAAGCACTTATTTCTCTGATAGCTCCAGTCTAGCTTTTGTTTCAAATGTAGTTAGGGTCAAAGTGTCTCAGTGGGTGAAATCTCCTCAGTTCTAATTTCCTTTGTTTCTTTTACTGAAGAGATAGTTAAGGTGTTTGACACCCCGTTTAGCAAATTACTCTCTTTAAATCAAGAAATAACTCGCTGAGTTGCCTATTGATTTCTGGATTCTGGACACAGAGAGGTCTGGAATGATGCTTTAAGAACAGCTTTTCTTAGGGGCTAAATGATTAACTAAGGGACAAGCCTGAATCCCTAGAACCTAGTAACCATATAGGAGTTTGGCTATCAGAATAGACAACTGAAAGAGGGAAAGACTCAGAGACCAGGGGCTCCAGACAGGTCTCCTCCCCGGTACTCTCTCCTCAGGGCTCCACCTTCACTAGCTCCCCCTCCTACTACTCCAGTTCCTGAGGTCCCATCATCCACTCCCTCTACCGCCTCCGTGGAGCTTATGCAACCCAGCAGTACTTGTGCATCTATTGTGGACGCCTTCAACACTTAAAACGTGACTGTGGACTACCATGTAGGTGAACACCATTTCACACCCCCACTCTTCCAGTAGGACTCACCTTCCTGCCACACTCACTCACCAGGGCTCCATTCACACACAATAGGTTCTAGTCGACTCAAACGCAGACGACAACTTCATTGACAGAGACTTTCTGAGACCCCTAGACTTCCCCGTGACTTTTGTAGATCCCTCCAGACCAGTATACGTCATTGATGGTTCATTCCTCCTCTTTGTAACCCAGCAGACAGTTCCCCTCACTTTAACTTTATATGGAAACCATCATGAATTCATTTCTTTTTTAGTTATCAACATCCCCTTTGTCACCATTGGTTTTAGGTCTCCCTTGGTTAAGACTGCACAAACCTCACCTAGACTGGCCCACTTCGTCTATTCTTAATTGGAGCACATTTTGTCACTCCCATTGTTTATGTTCTACCACACCAGTGTCTCACCCATCTCTCACTCCTGACTCACATCCTGACTTATCCTCCGTCCCTCAATGCTATCACAACCTAGGTGAAGTTTTCTAATAACAGAAGACACTTTTCCTACCTCCCCACAGACCTGATGACTGTGCTATTGATTTTCTCCACTGTTCGACACTTACATCATCCATACTATACAATATTTCCCATCCTAAGAGGGAGGTGATGTTCGAAAATGTTCGAGTCCCGAGCTTCTGGTTTAATCAGACCCTTGTCAACCAATTTATTTTTATTTACTTAGATGAAATTTTTATTTTTTCCAGAGACATTCAGGAGCATCAACAACAAGTCAGTTTAGTTTTAAAAAGACTTCTTGAGAACTGCCTTTACGTAAAGGCTGAAAAATGTGAATTTCATGTATCTTCAGTTAATTTCTTTGGTGTTATTTTAGCAGGTGCCAGACCATGGTAAGATTGTGGTAGTTGTGAATTGGTCCCCCCCTCAGAACCGTAAACAGCTCCAGCTGTTCCTGGGTTTTGCCAGTTTCTACAGTTGGTTTATCCGGGGCTACAGTAAAGTGGCCTCTCCCCGGACCAGATTATCCTCTGTCTCGTCTCCTTCCCAGTGGACTCCTGAGGCAGAGGGCTGAACATTCACCCCACCTTCCACATCTCCCTCCTGAAACCAGTCAGCACGTGATACCTTTATCCACACATATTTGTCTTTGCTTTTCAGGGTTCCGCTGAGTGTGTTTAAAATCGCCATATGTAGCATGTTCATTTTCTTTTTTAAGTGTGTATGGCAACAGATGACTGGTGAGGGCTTTTCTGTAGCTGTCACCGTTAGCCCAAAAGGTTGTGCAATGAAGCAGAAAGGATGAAAGTGAGAGTGTTTGATCAAGTGATGGACAAATAGCTAAAATTAGTAATACTGACAGAGACACTGTACTGTTTGTATGAAAGCCTGTCAAATCAAAAATATATGATCTTTTTATATTATAGTTCCGTCCTTCCTTCTCTGTCTCTAATACTTAAAGATACTTTTCACATTTCACTGGTAGCAGGTTTTGACTCTGGTACTTCATTAAAAGGTGATATTTGCTAGAGAATAGTGTAAATATACATGTTTTTTTTTTCATAAGCCAAATTTACTAAGGCTTAGTCTGTGCATGTGCATATGGTTGCTTGATTTATCTTCTTGGGGACATTTTTAAAGCAACAAATAAGTGACATTTATCTGCACACAGAAAGATTTCCATGGAGACATGCTGCCATGAATCTGCACACACACACCATAAAAACACACAAAAAGCAAGATGGGACCTCAGCCAACATCTGTCTTTGATATAATTTAGCTAACCGCTTATTGTGGGAGCCCACCAGCACCACGGATGGCGTCTAACAGTGTGTGCATTAGTCTATGAGAGTTCTACGACATCCATTCAGACACTTTGGCAGGCGGCTGTTGTGTTGTTACATCCTTCAGGGGTGAGCTGTGTGTGTATATGTGTGTGGGTATTAGTTCAGTATGTGTGTCTGCATTTCTGAGAATGTGACTGCATACCAGTGTGCGATGTGTGTTTCCACAGACATGTGAGAACAGTGTGAGTGTGTGCGGTGTGGCTATGCCCCTCCATAGTGAAAGCCACAACCTCAAACCACATCAGAGAGTGTGTGGGAGACAGAATGACAAGGCCAGGAACCAGCTAGCGTCTGTCTGAAACCACCCACAGACACAGACACATGCTCACACACTGACACACACACGCCGGCACGCACACACAGATACATATTCATCATACTAACCCCTATTTAACAACACACATCAACTCTCCCTCAATCTCTCCCCATCACACACACACACACACACACACATTTAACACCAACAGTTATTACACCACAACTCTCATCCAGTGGTCCATGTTTAGGCCATGGATACAGTCTGCAGTAGCAGGAGATGTTTGTGTTTGCATACTTTCTCTCATACAGATGTTTTTGACACATGAAATGACTTGTTTTTTGCTTTTTGATATTGGTGCAATCCTGACTGATTTTACTCTCTTGGATGAATTAAAATAAGTACATCATTAATTGGGTTAGGGTTAAATAGAGATAAATAATAAAGCATACTTGGATGAATCATCTGCCCCTGTGCTGCTGCTGTATACACATAAATGCTCAGTCAGGTCTGATAGTATTGCTTGACAGACCCTTTTTGCAGATACTAAATATGTTACATCATTTCGGTTCAGAAAGACCAACTAGAGGCAGAATAATAACATCATTAACAAAACAAAAATCACCAAAGTTACAGCTTTAATTATTGTTATTATTATTATTAATTTTTGAATGTAGACAGTGAATATGCTACTTTAGGAAAACAATGATGTCATAGTCCCACTTCTCCCTTGTGTGTCTTTTACTGTCCCTGTCTTTGTTGCCATTGTCTTCATCATACTCTTGTGTTTGGAGATTGTTTGACAGTGTTGCCAACTTCTAAAACTAAAGTCAGCCTGAAAATATGTGAGATCTCACTAGAGCACATCCTATCCTCAGAAACTTCACACACTGGGTTGAAAAAAGGTGTTGACAATTAACAGTGAAACTGAATAAAAGTGAAATCAACAGAGGGTAAAACAAAACATTGTTTCACAGACAATAATTTTTACATGAATGAATGATGAGAGATGGTTGTTGCACACACAGTCAGCTGCTCTGCACATCCACAGATCATACTTGTTGCTGCTGTGTGTGCTGTGTGAGTGCAGCACACACAGCAGCGCCTGCATGTGTGTCCAACTCTCTTCCCGTAGTAAGAGTCACAGTTAGATGTTCACTCTTGCAGCAGGACTGAACATTTCCTTCTCTGAAAGTATTTAGGGTTATGTCAGAAAATCAGGGAGTCAGAGAAGTACAGCACCATTTACAGGCCTGGCATATGTACTACAGTATTTTGAGTCATTTCAGTGGGTTCCGTATGGACAGAGAAACCGAAACTACACTGTCTTTACGGGGAATTTTTTTAAAACAGCAAAGAAAAAGATTACATTTCGTGCTGTTTCCATGTGGATGTGGCCCTACTCCACAGGCCAAATATCTGCACACTCATATTAATGGAAATATTAGCAGCAGAGTAATGTGGTTTGAGTGTCACACACAGAAATCCCACACCGGTGCCAATTAAAGTCCATTCAGTTATTTGCTAATGCTGAAAAAAGAAAGCAAGCACATACACACACACACAAAGACAGCACAAGTGCAGGTCATCCATGGGTGAGTGAAAGCTAGAAGCTCTGTTTTTCCTTGTGGTGGACACACATCAATTTCAAGGAAATTGCCCACCCCATTATTTGAAAGTGTTACCGGAATGTCAATTAAAGGGGAAGTTTTTAACCTTGCACCACTCAAGTAAACACTGCACCCCACTCCCCTTATTAAAGGCAGTGTCAGTGCAGACAGAGAGTCTGGAGGGGGTAGAGGGGACGAAAGGAGGGATGGAGGGAGAAAGGGAGGCAGGGTTGGAGGATGGGAGGCCCAGGCAAAGGGACAAGAGGAGACACGAGATTTGGTGCTCTCAAAGAAATGCTTCTGGCCCCCAAGGGTCCTAGACCCTGGGAACCACTCAAAACCCAGGCTTTGGCCCTGTCTCTAGCCCACTTAAGGTTAACCTCAACAGGCAGGGATCTATCTGTTTGACAGCTGGTTGGATCCTGTAGGAGTAACTCTGCAGCAGAGCGATTAAGGGCAGGTCACTGGGTTGGGGGCACGGACATAGAGGAGGGAGGGAAAGGACTATGGAAGAGCAGATGGCAAAGAGCAGGGTTGGAGCAGAGAGAGGTAAAGTATATTTTATGGTTGCCCAAAAAAAGTGTCAACAATCTTCAAACTGCAGTGTGTTGTAATTAACATTAAGGGTTGAAATTATCAAAATATTAAAACTAGAATTCTAGAGTCGGTGGCCAAGCTGCAAGAGGTGAGAAGGAAGATGTAAGGGAGGAAAGAATATAAATTGTTGTGGAAGGAAAATGCAAAGAAGAGAGCACAAGAGTGGTTAGGAGAAATCAAAAGCATTTGTTCTGTATGAAATTACCTCACCACACTGAGTGTAGTAAAACAAATAAACCTTGTGGGAAAGATTGAAGTGAAATAGAGGAAGAAGAAAGGAGGGTGAAAATTGAGTAGGTTAATCAAAGTTAATCTTAACTAATAATAATATTAACAATAGAAAAAAATGCAAACAACAGAAGTAGATAATGAGAGAATAGGTAACAGACACAGCTAATGTCATGAATCAAGACTACCTATGCTGTGTGTCAAAACAAAGCTATTGAATATAGATAATCAGATCATCACTTAGCCATATTTCTAAAATAGAAAAAAAGATAATGATTTGTTTGATGGGTGAGCCTGTGTATGTAGCAAAGGTGGACAGAGAGAGAGTAAGAAGAACATAATAAAAACGTTATGGAAAACAAACAATGGAATTGTGGAAAAGCAAAAGCAAAGATTGAAAATGATATCTGAGAAAATAAGTTTCTGCATACAATCATTGGACCTTCCCCAAAGAATGATGCTAATGGTTATCAAAAAGAGACCATAATATAAGTTCAGCTGATCATTACAAGAAGGTAGGTTTAGGTTACCAGTTTAGTAGCACTGCAACTGATCATTTTTTACTTTATTTCAACCAAGAGTTTCACTAAATATTTTGATTTCACTAAATATCAACATTACAAAATATTTCATTATCACTGTATAGTTACAGCACTGTCAATCTCAGAAACCAATGGCTACATCTGGTTATTAGCCAGTGGGAGTAAGGGCCCGTATGTTTGGGGCTGTCTGTGTCAGGTAGTCAAGGCCAAGTCAAACAGGCAATATGAGATGCTAGAGTGGAGTTGCAAGTTTATAGACAACACCTACAAATGAAACATTACTTTCCCACAACTAGGCTTTGGCTTAGCTATCTACATATGTCAGCAGTAAATTAAAAAAGTCCATAGATTATGTGATTGGTCACACCACAAACAGAAACAAGAAGACTCACAACTCCATCTTGTAGCTTGCGAAGACATTCTGCAAAGGCACACATGTATGTACAATCTGCTGCTTAAATCAGCCACAGAACTGCAGCAGGAATATGAGATAAAGGGATATATAAGGGAAAAAAATGCAAAGAGTGGAGTAAGAGAGAGGAGAGATTGATGGAGAGTGAGAAAGAGAGACATAGCAGCTCATAAGAGGAGCAGCAGTGAATGAACATTAGCTTTTTGTCAAAGACAGGTCAATCAAGCACACTAAGTCTAGTGGCATTTCTTTCAGAAACACAGTTAGAGAGGACTGTGAATCCAGGGATGGACAGAAAAAAGACTGAAGAGAGCAGGAGGATCACTACAAGTGGGGAGGATGGTGTGAGTTGTTTGTTGGAGTATTGAGGTAATTGCTCTGAATGGACCCTAAGCAAACCAAAATTAGGCACAATCTGTAAACTAACTACCAAGGTGAAACATTACCTTCTGGGGGTATCTATACAGCCACTGATACTGTTAATGAGCAATAAATTCTTCATTTTGTCCAGGTTAGCGGCCATCTTTCTAAGTGGTCATCATCTAATCATTTCACTACAGCATTCATCCATCCATCTATCATGTACCTGTATTTGAGGGGAGTGGCAGTGAAGATGAAACATTGAGAAATATTGCACTAATATTTGTGAATCAGACTGAAACAATCCTATGTCCATCATCAAATATGTTGAGTGATCAAAAGTATCGCTGTTTTGTTTTTCAGAAGCAGCCCAGGATCTGGGCCTGTTTTATGCCTGCTCCTGTGCCTCCATAGATAGTGAATGTTGTTTGGCTGTGATGCAGTGACGGCACCTCTGACTGTCCGCTGTCAATGCGTCAGTAATTTCAGGGTGAATGAGTCACCAGAGAGAAGCACCACCCAGGTAACTGTTCAGCCGCACACATGCACACAGCTGAAGCCCTGACATGAGCTGAGTGGGTGACTTCCATAGAGTGGCATTATACTTCCACCATGTGGCCAGTAGAAAAATGACCAGAGAAAGACAGCTGCGATTGTCTACAAAAAATAATAAATGTATGTAACTTAAACTGTACAGTCAAGAACACAAATAACAGACTGTAGGCTGGACTAGTGAACTGTTGCACTCACAAATGTGTTTATTGTTATTACCTTTACAACTCTGTAGGTGCATTGACAATTGTGGCTGATTATTTACTTGTAGATAACACATAATTGACATAGCATACATATGTGAATGCAAATAAGTTAAAAAACCCAATTAGGCAGGACATTTTCTTACTCTTTAATCCTGAAACAGTGCTATCACACCTCACAGTGGACAGAACTCATTGTTTTCCTGATAACAATTTTGGCTTTTAGTTGAACTGAGTTCAAGTACGTTTATTTGCGTGTTTAAAAAGATATTGCAGTTTAAGTGGAAAATTAGATCATTAACTAAATGAGTGAATCCAGTTAAAGTAGCACTTTGTTCTACTGAGCCCTCCAACATGACCAATGCACTGCAGCTCTGATCTGAAATTTGATCTGATTCTGTGTCAACCCAAACCACCCCAACACAACAGCGGTTCATAAGAGAGAGAGAGAGAGAGAGAGAGAGAGAGAGAGAGAGAGAGAGAGAGAGAGCAATTATTTATTTATATGTTTATTATTAACATAATTTTTTTTCTTTTGAATTATGAATCTTATGAATCTGCTCCTTGGATGGGACTGCAATTAAGTGTGCCCTTTCTGGTAAGGACCTCACAATTACTCTGTAGCTGTTTTGTCTGTGTTGATGCCAGTTTTATTTCTCACTCAACATGTGATTCAACCAACTCAGTGAAACCCATTTGATACTTAAATTAGTACAAGAATTGAATAGATTTGTATTAAATTAATCCCCAAAACCATGTCTTCTCCTGACTCCATGCAAGCATTTTACCTCACTAATGACCCAAGTAATTACAGTGCTAATGCTGCACTGGCCTCCAAGCAGCACTCATGTATCCTGATTGGATAGAAGCCACTGGAAGTGAGATCGATAGAGGGAAGTGTCATTCAGCATCTGCCATTCCTGACCTTTCATTTGATGTGTCAAATTCAAGCATGTATGCTTATCAGATACCAGTGACATTCTCCAACAAATAGGCTCTCATAAGTAGACCTGCTCTAAAAGCCCAGAGAAACATCAGCATGTAAATAAGTAGAGTCGGGGATTGTACCCACAACAGATGCCTCTATGAGGCCCTTTACCCTAAATGGCTGTGAGTAGTCAGTTGAACAGAAAATAAGTACTCCAATCTGCAGGATTATTACCTACAGTACTTTCAACTCCTTGTCTAATTCACACATATCCACTTGCTTGAATAACCACTTTAAATGTGTCGCTGGTGTAGAGCCAGATCTTAAACAAGGTAAACACTAAAATTAAATTCACTGGAGTGAGGGAAATAGATAATGAACTGAGTTTAGCACCTCACCTAAACTTTGTAACGATTCTAAAAGTTCAATTCTTTGAACAGTAAAATGTGTACATCTGATTTACTGTGAAACAAAAACAACAGCAGAAGTGCTATTATGGGTTCCTGCTAACATACCTGAGGTGGAGGGGGACACGAGACGAGCTTCGAACTAAACTGTCTCTGAACACCGTGCATTTTCAGTGTCAACGTGGTGGAATGTGGACGTGTTTAATGAGATTACTTGTATTTCCACCTTTACGAGCAAAACTTTAGAATGTTTAGCTCTTTTCATTATGACTCAGTCGGAGAAGGTCAGTGTCTCTCTCACTGCCTATTTGTGTGTGACAGACAAACAGCCGTAGCCGTGGACTGGGTAGGTTACATGGAAAACCTGCAGTAGATATTCAGTGGTATGAATATTCTCTTAACGATCAAAAAGCGCAATAGTTGCAACGCTCATGTATTCAACATTGCATATTGAACCTTTACGTTTGTGAGAATTGTTCCAAAGCATTTCACTTTTTGTGATTTGTGGAACTCTATCAGATTGTGACTTTGCCAACGTAAAAAAATGGAAAGCCCAAAGGTTTATTGTGAACAAGCAGATGGAAATGGACAACTTTCAACCACAGAGCCTAAGTGACCCTTTTGTATCCTTTTGTATGTGACCAGTTGCACATCACACAGATTTTCACACAGATCAGGGGGTGAGATCAGAACTGACAGTGCTGTTTCTTAATTTAAATGTTTTACTGTACGGTGTACATGTGTATCTTTCATGTGTGTGATGTCCATGTTTATGACCAATTTTGTGCTTTGGTCTTCTGACCAAAGCAACAAGATAAATACATTTAACCTTGATGGACAAAATATCCTCAGGAGCCCTACATATGTGTCAGTATGTGCCCGTGTACATGATGTGGTGAAGACATGTCCTGAAGTGTTTCCTGTGTTTTTCCTTTTAGCCTGGAAATTGTGACAAATAGCTATTTGCAATCCCTGGTTTATGAATAATTTAAAGCATCAACTCCTCTTGTTTTGTGTAATAGATAAACTTCATGAGTCATTTTGCAATCAGTGTGTTAGACTGTAGTGCTATAAATAAACAAAGCATTATGTAGTTACAACCACCCAATAAGCAGAAAGGTTACAGTGATTATGTGGTTACTCAGCCTCTTAGCTTGCTGCTATGATGCTCAGCATGCATCTGCACACACACACATACATACATATTCACAGAAGTGTTTTTTTCTCAATCACTCTCTCAAGCAAAATTAAACAGAATTATACTAAATTAGGTCAACAGGTTAAATTCTGATTATTTTGATTGAAAAAAAGTGAATAATCATCATGATAATATGTCACACAGTTGGATAACAAGCTTTGCTTTAACACTATATCAATTCATATTAAATTAATATTATATTGAATAAATATAGCTAAATAATCGATGTATATTCTTTGTGAATTACTGCCAGAATAAAGTGGGATTTGATTTGAAGTGACTGATATTATCAGGTGACACAGAACAGCTCTTCAGCAGGCAGATTTTTTTAAAGTGCCACAAAAGGAAAACAGTACAGTCCACATTTATCTGATGCTTGTACTTTCTCTGCTTATATAATGTATGCATGCAGGCAGTACGATTATTTGTCTTCAAAAAATACAAACAAAAACGGGATAATTCATATTTTTGGAAGTGTAGTTACATAAGATACTTAAAACAGGAATCAGCTTGCAGCATAAATGCTTGCTCTTACTGGAAACATGTCTGCCAGTGGGAAACAAGGAAAAATGAATTTTAGCCACTTCACAAAAACGCTAGGCAAAAAATATCTGCACTATCTGATATCTGATTAAGCTTACAATATCTTAACATGTGTGCCACTTGATCTTGGCATTATAAAGCCGTTTACAGCTGGAAATTGCGATTTATAAACTGCTCACTCTCTGAAAACCATAGTTCATAGAGAAAAGTGGGACTTTAAGCTAAGCTGTTGATCTACTGCTGCCTTGTTTGGTAAGTTTTCTGTCATTTAGGTATATCTGCAGAAATTATTTGAAACCCAAGTCATAAAATAACACATTTGTACTTATAATGAAAGTATCAATGTATAAACAACTTTTGTGTAATATGTTGTAAAATAGCCAATGCTGTGTTTGGACTTTGGTGCGGGGAGTTTCCGCTGAGAAAAATTGCAAGATAAAAGGCAATACCATAGTATTGTCACCTGCACTACAGTACTGTCACTGTTTGCACTATGTTCTTATTGTTTACACTGCACTATTCACCCCTGTACTATTTTCCTGTAAACATTTCAAATACTCTCCATTTTTGTGTACATATATTTTCTTTTGTCTAGTTTATTATTTGTATTATTATAATTGCATTTATTTTAATTTATCTTCTTGTTTATTATTTTTACCTGTTTATATCTTTTTTCTTTCCTGCTACTTCCGCTGTTCACGGGAGTGATGAGGAAAAACATTTTGTTATAACTACAATGACAATAAAGCCTGTTCTTCTAAACATATTGCTACGATTTTAAAGGCTTGAACTGACGTGGATTTTATTTATTAAATATGTTTTTTCACTTGCATTTCTATTGGCAGCCATGTTTTCAGAGAGTGCCTCTGTGTCTCAGGCTGTTTTGGTGCATTAGCTCACTGGTAGAGGGAGTTGCCAGCTCAACTCAACTCAAAGGTTGTGGGTTTAATTCCTGTGTACATTGTTCAGATGGCTGTGCCAGCAGAATGTCAATTGAAGAGATTACGCCTGGAAAAGTTTGAACATAGTGACAAATCAAGCAGATTTTTAGCTAATCAACTTGAACTAAACAAAGAAAAAACAACTATTCACTCATTAAAAGACTCAGAAGGGAAATTAACCCATATACCTGAAGAAATAAATACAGTTTTTAGATATTTCTATAAAAAGTACATTCATTCATATTCATCTAACAACTAATGTAGTACTAGAAGAAGTAAACACATTTTTAAACTCTATAAATCTACTCAAGCTTAATAATAAACAGGTCAAGGCCATGGAGTCTCCTATCCCAATGACTGAACTCCATGAAGCCCTCCATCACATTCCAAACACGAAAGCCCCAGGACCAGACGGATTCCCAATGGAATTCTACAAAAAAATCAGGTCTATACTAGCAACTTTATTTTACAAAAATGGTAATACAAATTAAGGAAAGCAGCTCTCTACCCCTAAACATAAACACAGCGGTTATCGTCCAATCTCACTCATAATTATTGACCTTAAAATTATCTGCAAAGCCCTAGCAAACAAACTAGAAAAAAATACCTCCTTTATAATTCACACAGACCAGACAGGATTTATTAAAGACAGACATTCCACAAGTAATACACACAGACTAGTGAATATAATAGACTATTGCACAATCAACAACCTTAGAGCAGCAGTTATTTCACTAGATGCAGAAAAAGCATTTGATTGAGTAAACTGGAATTCCCTTCTTGCTACAATGCATAAATTTGGATTCAGAGAAAATTTCATTTCCTGGATCAAAATTTTATAGAGCCTCTGTCAGGACAAATGATTAACTTCTCCAAGCGTCACCCTCCAGAGGGGCACAAGACAAGGTTGTCCACTCTCTCCCTCACTGTTTGCCATATTTGTTGAAGCACTTGCAGCTGCAATTTGAGCAAACAGAAACATTACAGGTATTAAAACAAAAAACCTGCATCACAAAATAAGCCTTTATGCTGATGATGTATTATTTTTCCTTCAAAACTCACAAAGCTCTCTTTCTGAAACTATTACACTGATTGATAATTTCTCAGCAGTTTCAGACTACTCAATAAACTGGACAAAATCAATCATCCTACCCATCAAGTCTGACTTCCAGTCATCACCATCCACTCCCTTCAAGTCAGGTAATATTAGATACCTGGGTATTAATCTCTTCCAAGCTGTCAGATCTAACACAATTAAACTATACTCCTCTACTTAAGACAATATGGTGGAACTCCTTGCCCATATCACTCATGGGAAGAGTTGCCACCATAAAAATGATGATCGTACCAAAAATCAATTACCTCTTTTCAAGTCATTAGACTCTGCCACCTCAAAATTCCTTTGGAAAAACAAACAATTATGCATTAGTTTAAAAACCCTGGTCTGGAACTTCTGAACTTTTATAATTACTTTCAAACAAAATAAAGTATGTCCAAAGATGGGTCAAACCTGACCCACTAGGCAATCACTGGCTGGATATTGAACAAACATTTTGTCAAGAAATTCAAATCTTCGACTTGCCCTTCATTAGCACACTCATCAAATAACACCTGTCATGTCCCGGTCGGGCTTGTGTTGCCTCTCCTTTATTTTTCTTTAGTTCCTGTTTTATTTTGTTGTGCATTTTTGTTTCCTGGGGAAGTGCTGTTTTTGAGGTGAGGCAGGGAGACTAATCACTGCAGCTGTTCCTGCTTATACTGTGTTTTCCTGCTTCCTGTTGTCACTGTGTCACACTCAGTTCATGGGTAACATTGCGTCACATCGTTCGTCACTCTGAGCTACTCTGAGTTTAGTCATTGCTAGATCTGGTTTTCACGTTCCTTTTTCCAACTGCATTTTTCTCCCTTTTTTCCTAGTTCCAGTGTATCCCTCCCCTGAGTCCTGCCTTGCCAGCCAACCAGCCTCAGCGCCCTTAGTTGCCTAATCCCCGTTTTCTTTGTTAGCCCCATGCTCCTTTGACTGGCCCTTCTTTTATTTGTATTTTTGGTCCTTCAAATACCCCTTACCCTATAGACCCAATCGTTACAGTACGCACTGACCAAACATGGACCCTGCAGAGACAGAAGTGCTAATACAAGCGGTTGCTACACAAGCCGCAGCCGTTTTCTGACACGATCAGGTGTTGGGCGACATAATGGAAGCGATACAGCACTTTTAATTCTGGCGTAACCCACATCGCTCACCATCTGGGAGACGCAACAGAGCCCTCCTATGCTTCCCAGACCCCTCCTGTAGCCTCCGTTGACCGGAAGCAATCACTTTCCCAAGAACCCACCATACCTACGCCGGAGTGTTACTGGGGAGAGGTCAGTGCCTGTTCCGGATTTCCTACCGGCCTGGCTCCCACAACGTCAAGCCTGATGCCCTGTCCCGCCTTCATGACCCAGTCCTCCAGGAATCGGATGTTGGCCCATCCTATCCCCTTCCTGTTTCGTTGGTGCCACTTCCTGGGACATCGAGAGGGTCGTGTGGGAGGCTCAGTCCACAGAACCAGACCCTGGGAACAGTCCACCTAACTGGCTTATTGTTCCAGCAGCTCAAGTGCTACAAAGGGGACACTCGTCCAAACTGGCTTTCCATCCCGGGGCTACCAGAACCTTCCATTTGACTGGGGATGTACAAGAGTTTGTGGTGGCCTGTTCCATCTGCATCAGAGGCAAGACTTCACATTGACCTCCTGCTGGTTTACTCCATCCCTTGCCGATACCCAGCCGTCCTTGGTCCCACATCTCTATCGACTTCGTTACCGGACCCCTACCTTTCAACGGACCGACTGTAATCCTTATGGTTGTGGACCGCTTTTCTAAATGCGTCCACTTCATACCACTTCCTAAACTGCTATCTGCTCTAAAGACTGCTGATCTGCTGGTTATTCATGTGTTCAGACTCCATGGAATCCCCAAGGATATTGTCCCAGACCAAGGACCACAATTCACCTCCAAAGTCTGGCAGGCTTTTTGTCGAGCCTTGGGTGCCACCCTCAATCGAACGGACAATCACAATGGGCAAATCAAGACCTTGAGGCTGCTCTCTGGTGTGTGGCTGCTCATCACCCTGTGTCTTGGTGTCTCCAGCTACCTTGGGTTGAATATGCCCATAATTCCATGACCAACTCCTCCATTGGTATGACACCTTTTATGGCCTCCTATGGGTTCCAGCCACCATTGTTCTCCGCGCAGGAGGAAGAGGTCGCCGTTCCCTCCATCCGGGCACATCTTTGTCGCTGCAGGGCAGTTTGGAGAACTGCCAGGGCCACTCTAACCCGCTCCGCTCTCCACGGAGCAACCCCGCCGCAGTTCGGTTCAACGGCTCAAGCTCCCTCCAGCCCTCAAGATCCATCTGACCTTTCATGTCTCCCTCCTGAAACCAGTGGGAGTAGCCGTGGTTGGCTCCAGCCCACCCCCTCAGTGGACGGTCTGGGGGGCCTTGCTGGTGGTGGGCTGGCCCCTTGCCGGGGGCCCAAGTGGATGCTGGGTGTGAGGGTCTTGCTCTGATGTGGGGTGGCCTGTCGCCTCCTGCTCCATTGGGGCTGACCCTGGGTGGGGGCTTCTGTCTGGCACCCTCCTGCCTGGCCATGTGCGAGGTGGACGCGTAGCTATCCCTGGGATTGGTGGCCACGGGTCTTTACTGTCCCGTGCGACTGCTGGAGGCTCTATATGTCTGGATCCTTATCGGCCTGCTGCTGGGAGGCTGACTGGATGCGGGTGCAATCCCCCACTCAGATTCCAAACCATATCTAATAACATACATACACTGATGCATGCACTCACACACCAACGGACATACACACAATCTCGCTACATAAGATATCAATTCAAACTGATTTAGCTGTTGGTGACTCGGTCATCTTTTCTCCATGTGGTTGTTAACAATTACTGTATTTACCATTAACATACACTTTCAAATGTAATGTCAGTATTGTTACTATCTCTATGTTATGTTATGTTATGTTAACCTGTACTGTGCTGTTATTCCCTCGCTCTCTCTCCCCCCCTCTCTCTCTCTCTTTCTCTCACTCTCTTACTCTCTCTGTATCCCTCTTCTCTTTGTGAGTGAATGAATGGTAAAACTGTAGTTTTGGCAATCCACAGTATTCCTTTATTACAATCTGTGAGTCTGAAAAATATTTCAAATTTATTCATTCTGTATTCTGTGACTTACTCTTGAAAAAAAATAATTACAAAAATAATTCATACAGATGATTTTGACCAAAGATGTAATGTGTGCTCATTGTGACCTTGAACACAGAATATGCTTCTCTGGGAGTGTGATGTTTAAGCTGCTTGAAGACGACATGATACTGTTACACTAGACAACTAACTGCTACTCTAATGCACAGTGTTGTAGTCAGTCGCAGTCATACAAAGAGCATCTCAGTGTCTATTCAGACTGTCTAACACACAAATCTTCAGGGTATGTAAGTATGTACTGGTGCATCACTGTCCTGATATTAAACCATTATTGTTGTGCTCTGTCAGAATCGCTCTCCAAAGTAAAACATCTCAATGCCTTCATGTTGCAGCACAGCTGCTGTTGGTGTGAGCTGCCAGTTTAAGCTGCACTTGTTTCTCTAAGTGTTATTTTCATGAAATTAGTGTAAATAATGAGCAACAATGAGCTGCTCTAAATATATTCTATTTGCATCCATAACCAATACAACAGAAGTGATGTTTGACTTTTTTGGGGGGCATGCAAAAGAAGAGAGGACACAGATTGAATAAGACATGTCAAGCAGTCAGGATGGAAGACACTGCAGCAATGCAAAATGTTTCTCCTGTTTTAATAATTTTGCTTGTCACTTGCAGATGGAGATATACTGAAGATATAGCTGGGGATTGTTGTTAAAGGAAAACACTGTCAATTTTTAACACAGCCTGTCTCACTGATGGCCTTTTAATATGCTTTTTGAAAAATCTTCCAAATCTATTACTTTGTGTAAGAGTGCAAACAGTTTGATGAGGTGCTATTCGGAATGCAACGAATGATTATCTTTGTTATTCATTATTCTGCAAAATTATTTTCTTGATTATTCTTATTAGTTGTGTGGTCCATAAAATGTCAACATGTTACTAAACATCTCTATGTATGTCCTCAAATGTCTTCTCTGGTCCAGAAACTGATATTAATTTTCTGATTTCTTTGTTATAGAGGCAAAAAGAAAAGTAATTTATTAATTATTTATCTGTCAATTACTTAATGCAACTCTAAACTCTTTTTGATATTCTGCAGGAATAATACAATAATAAGACAATGTTGATACTTGCTGCTGATGTGACACAACGTTGCATGAGTTCTCACCCTGAAACACACACGGCAGGTCATCAGATCCAGAGCTGTCTCCATTTTGCCAAAGATGCTGCCAGATGGCCTTATTACAGTCTCTCTTTTTTCTTTTTAGTTCAGCGATGGAGTTGCAGATCTCGCTTTGTTCTCTGATTGTACCCATGAAGTGCTCTGACTACAGAGAGGGATGTTTAGTTCACAGGCCCGAATACAATTTCTTCACCGAAGTCCAGAAAGTTTTCTCAGCTATTTGCATCAGAGTGTTAGATCCCAAAAAATCTATTCTTCTTTGCAGACACATTTGGGTGCATGGAGAAGAAGAGTGCCACCACACTCTGTCTTCCTACAGTAAACGGGTGTCTTGTGTCAGCTGTGATACTGGAGAACCAATTACAACGCTCACGTTGGTAATGAGGCCTCCAGTTACCTGATCCACTGACAAAAGGACAATATAGAACTCTTCAATCTTTAATGTGTTTTTTCAAGCCTGCTGGCCACATCTAACATCACTGCCTTTATAAAATAAAAGCCAGTCTACGCTCATTTTTCAAACATCTACTGCTTTGGCATACTTTCAGCTCAGGACACCATTCAAATTTAAAAATGTAGTTTTTTGTGACGTTATCTGGAAGAGAAAAGTAATAGCACCCAGATATATTATTGGATGCACGTTTTGATATATTATCTGTTGTAAATGTTATTTGTGTTATTAGAATGTACGGAAGAAAAATAATAAGAAGAAGAACCGTAAGCAATAGCAATAGCATGATTATAATAGCATTTCATATATCTAGATTTTTTAAGGCACAGAATACAAAACCTTTAAAATAAGAACAAATAAACTGCAGTATTTAACACCAGCAGATACACAATACTGAATAGGCAAAAAAAATGCAGTATTAATATTTGTATGTGTGAGCATATGTCAGAATGTAATTATTTCTTTCGTGGTAAAATGTGTTAAAAAGCAGAAAATGAAGACAATAATGTACAGCAGGGGTCGTTAGTTAAAAGAGAGGTACAGATAGAGAAAATTCCTCAAGCTGAGGTCCAGAACTTCATAAAGCATAGTTGGTGGAGTTGGTTAAGTACAATATACTGTATATTTAAATATGTGCATCAGCATCTATATGCAGTCAACGGGAAATTTAAATTATACTTAGTATGATGAAATAAATTTGAATTTTCTTTGCAGAGTTGAAATAGATGGGTTATAAAAATGTTCTTTTCTAATGGGAGGTGACATATAAAACAGACGTAGAAATTAAATGAGGAATCAGACTTACAAACTTTCTCTTCAACTTGCCCTTACTGCCCTGGCTTGGTTCGCCCTCAACTGCTGCCACTGAGCCGTCGTACAAGCCCAGGTCCAGGTGGTTGTCTGCTGAGACACTCTTGCGTAGGTAGGCAGCTCGCGGACAGAAGTGTGAAAATGGTGACTGTGAGCGAGGGCGTGCCCCTGTGCAGCCGCCAGGCTCATCTTCACCTTCCATGTCATCTTCCAAATGCCACAGTTCTCCTTAAAGTTCAGCCAAAAAAAAAAAGACACATAAAAGCCAGACAGATGATTAACAAAGCAATTAATACAAACACACTCCACCAATTGTGGACTTTGATTCATTGATTACCTCTATAAATTATTCCTTGATTGTAATTGAGTTTACTTTTCAAGGAGAGGGGACAATTTCCACCAGGGTATATTTTGCAGCCTGACTCTAACAAGCTGGTTTTGACTTTAAAACCTGGACAGAAATAATTGCTTAGATAAAACTGAAAGGAAGAAAACTAATTTTGCAGTGATACTGATGTTTTTATCTTCCAGCTTTGACACGAACACTAAGCTTCCACAGTTGCAAAACAAAGATGGATGTGTGACTTCCAGCACTAAGCAGACATCCTGTCACAAACAGCTCTCACAAAGCTCACACTCATCTTCCAATTACAGAGAGACCCTGAGGCATTCTGGGTAAGCGACAGCAACTCCGTCTATGAAGGTGAGAGATGGTGTCAAGTCATTTATTGTAAAACTGTGTGGCATGAGACCATGCCTTTGTGCGTTTGTGTGTAGATACTTGCATATGTGCTATCACTTGGTCACTATCACAGTAGACTCTAGGGGCTCTAATTTCGTGACACAGCGCAAGGTGACTGCATGCATGTTGCGTGCTACACAACAAAGCATGCAACATGCAAGGAGAACAGCAGAGCGCACAAGAGAGGAGAGATCACCTGGCTGCACAGCTCTGTCCTTAAATGTTTCCGTTTATACATTTTTTTTGGCCACAATTTACTTGAGCACATTAAAGATACATAAAATCACTCATGAAACAAGATGGTATTAACATCAATTTTATTGATTTATTGAACTAGTCTCCTTCTTCCTCTTTCTCCTCACACGTGGGGACGTTCTGTGCTCCTGGTTGGATCTGAGGGTTAATCAAACATATTTACATCTTTTGTAATCCAGAGTTACATGCCAAAATGAGCATAATTCAGTTAAGACAAGTTAATTTCATATGGAAACAGTCGTGACAAGGGCCAGACCAAGGGCCAGGGCTGTCACTAAATTAACAGACTCCTCTGTTAAATATTGAGATTTTAGAAATTTCTTTGCTAAATGTTAGAGATTACCACATGTCTTCAGGATTTTTGTGTCTTATAACTAATCCACAGTGTGGCATTGTTTGATTCCTGTGTCATACATCGCACTCATACACAATGTCTGAACTTTATTAGTATTAAGACCCAAAACAAACAAAACACGAGAGTAAATTAAGCATGTAACACCTCACGTGACAACCAGGAGGCTTTCTGTGAGTACAATTATACAGAAGAATGAGCATAAGGACTGACTCAAGTTTCAGCTCACCTGTGAAGTAAAACATCTGGCTTCAAAATTGAATGAAGTGTATCTAGATTCTTTTTTTTTTTTTTTAGTGTCAGGAATACTCGGGGGGTATAAAGATGGAGAGAGAGAGAGGCAGACAGAGGGAGCAAACGCTGTGGTTGATGACAAGGGTTGCTAAGCAACAAGGACAGAAGTCTCTCTTGATTTGATATTTGCAACAGAGCAGAAACATAGCAAGAGGAAAAAGTCAGAGACAGACAATCTGACTCAGACAGGTAAAGTGAGGACATGTCTGTGGAGGCATGTGGATTAAATAAACCAGTCAGACACAATGCCAGGATCAATAGAGATAGTAAAAGTAAATAGTGAGTGGTTTAAAGCAGCAAGGGTTGGCACTAAATCAACCTTCATGTTATTTACTGAGAAACACAGTCTCTCAAAAGATTGAGTTCGAATGACTTTCCTATTTTGTCCAAGTGTACAGTAAATGAGTCATATTGCATAGGGTGCTGCTAGTCTGGATGAACCCAGCCGAGTCTGCCGGAGTTGGATTTCACTCTACAGACACGTCTGGCAAGGGCAGTGTTTTGCCTAACTACAGAATCGCCTACAAAAGGGGATTGGTTGTGGGTCTATCCTTTCCCTAAAATCAACTCTGCCCTGTCAAAACAAAACAAAAAAAAGGTCACACACATTTTGTTGAACAGACTTTAGCTGCCATTACTGCATGTATTCACGATGGAATCATTTATTGAGCTTATGCAGTGTGACATTTAGGTAAATGCACAGTTGCATTAATTTTTCACCAAGATCTTATATCTATGATGGAGCTGATCTGCTGCATTGTCTTCTCCAGCACATTCCAATCATTCTTAGTGGGGTTAAAGTAACACATTACAGACAGTACTGTCTGACACTCACTCTCACTCATTTTCTATCGCTTTATCCACTGAGGGTCACGGGGGGCGCTGGTGCATAACTCCAGCTGACATAGGGCGAGAGGTGGGGTACACCCTGAACAAGTCGCCAGTCCATCACTGGGCACTGTCTGACACAACTGTTGTAAAACATATGGGGCTCTAATTTTGTGGCGCAGCGTAGTGTAACCCCCGCAGTTTTAATTTCGTCAGGCACAACACCATGCGCAGCGAATTTGTGCGGATATTGTGAAAAGGATGACAGTTCATTAAATGCAACATACACACCCCATTAAAATAAATTTTATGTCAGATATCATACACTGGCTTGTTGCATTTGAAATCCTGAATTTTGAAGTTGGTAGACTCTGCCACCTTTCCCATTTGCATGCACTGAAAGAGAAGAAGAACATGTGAGGAAATGGTCCTCAGAAGACACCAAAAGGAACTGTACATGCCAACTGAGAATATAATCACACAACAATATAATCTTCTACAAGCTACACATGCATGTTTAATCATTTGTATTTGTGGTTCAGCAGTCATTGTTAGCTTTCATTGTTCTCTAGTCAGCATGCGAGCATGTTAGCCTTAAAAAAAAAAAAAATTCTAATATGTGAATAACTGTGAATTCTGAACATAATGACACAACTTTAATAACACCACCTGACACACAGCATCAAATGCACTATGTTTAGTTTGTAAGCAAACAGTGTCTACTTACTAGTCCAGTAGTAAGAGGACCAGGTCGCCTACACTTCAATATCCCTCGGCATCTCTCAGCTGACACCAGAGAGTGAAAGCAGGGACAATATCCATTTCCACTGAAAGAGCAACTCTTGTATAACCTGGTTGCTTTGCCCACTCAGTGTTTTCAGTGAAGGGACATATGACATATGCAGTTCAGACAGTGACATATGCCGTAAAGCAGAATTTTGTAGTTCTCTTCAGGGAGTGACCCAACACCACAAGTTACATAACAGTCGGTGCAGGTGATGCAGACCCTCTCAGGCTCTGACAGGGGTGCAATTCAAATTGTTTTGAGTTAAAATATGATAAAATATGCAAAATATAAAAATAAGTGACATTATTTGAAGGTTGAACTGCTTAAACAGTACTGAACATTATATTTTTACAGTAATATATTTAAGTATTCAGCTTTATTACATTAGGTTTCTGAACAAAGACATGACCATCTAAAACAACTGCAGATCATAACACTGCATCTGTAAATATTTAAATCTGCAGTTAATACTATACATACTGTACATAATCTATATACTCACTGCTCCGTATTGTATATACTGTATATACTGTATACATTACATTCTTGTAAATATCATACCTGTTACCATTATTATATTACACTTTATGTAATTTAATTTATGCTATAATCATGCCTTTGACAAGTTTAATGACAATAAAGTTGAATCTAGTCTAATCTAATCTAAATAGTGAAAAGTGTACTTTTTTTTAGGAGTCAGACTTGCAAAATGGTCAAAAAATGATCACATGATTATTACAAAATGATCACATTAGTGTCTGTGTCTGTCTCATCTCAAATGCAGGTACAGTGTCCATGCCCTGTGTTGCTGAGGGATGCTCACAGTTTAATAATGTCACTTCTTGAGTGCAGAAGTTCTGTGGCTCTGAGGTCCATCAATTCATTTTTGCTTCTTAACTGTTATCAGAACCTGCCTGGCCAAGCTGCCTTCAGGCCACAGGGAGACATCCTGGTGCTCTGGAGGGGTTTGCCCACCCTCTACCAACACATCAACACTGTAAAGATCAGGGTCTGAAACTCAAGAGACCTAACAGCCAAGGAACATCTGGTCTGGCTTTGAAAGGGCTGGTCAAGTGAAAAGAAATTCCAAAAGTTTGGTAAAGAAAAGAGAAATTGTTAACAAGTGTTCAGTAGTGATATTGCAGCATTTCACTACTAACTCACTACTTTTCATTACTATAGTTCACTTTAAAACATATTTACAGTATGATACACAATGAATTAATAAACAATAAAACTGACTGAAATAAAATAGAATGGATGGATGGATGGATGGAATTTATTGGTGGAATACATTTAATTAAAAAAAATATCAAATGTGTATACACCAAAGATTACAAACAATAATTTCCAAAGATCACCATTTATTATAATGGAAGTTAATAGCCTATAATCAAATTTCACACCAGCTCAGACCAGGTATGAGAAATTTCCATGGACTTCCAGTGCAGTGTGTTGCTGTATGGATAACTGTTATTTGATCATACTGACTTACAGTTAAATTAGATATTGCACACAAAATGTTGAATTTTCTAACTGTTAAAAGTAATGATGATTTTAACAATAATAATAACCAACAGCCGTAAATTCAGCACTCACAAATATTTATCTTAGGTTAAAGGATACCTTTTTTTTTATTAATCTACAGATTGTACCAACAACAGGTGGCGTAATACATACATACAAACAGCTAGTCTATGAGCAACAGAGAGAAAACCCTGATGTAAACACATGAGAAGACGTGTGACATCATTTTGGCCTGTGTCCTGTGAACAGAAATAAAGCACAGCCAGACGAGCCTCTGTCCACAGTGTCCGGTCCACTGACGCCACATCTGAGAGCCATACAGATGAGACAGTACTTTTAAAATGTAAGTATGAAATATTTATGTTTGGTTAATGGGTTTTTCACTCAGAGACACACACACTGTGCTACATTGATTGATTCATTTTTTTTTTTATTTCTTTACTGTTTGTATTATATTTGTTTCATTTATCTGTTTAGAATTGTGAATTTGGCAGGTTTAAATACACAGGTAAGGCGTCTGTGCCCTGGTGTACACCTGATTAGGTTTTGCAAAATGCAGCGGCGATGGACTGGCAACCCTTCAGTTTATGACACTGAAATGTGGAATACGACCAAGAAGAGAACTGTCAGAGGCTGAAAAAAAGCATCATAGCGTCAGAATTTCAAAATAACAAGGCGATTCCTTTTGTCAGCCTGAAAAGTGTGATCGAAAGGAAGTCAGAAAGCAATAGTGTGGAGCAAAATCAATGAGGTCAACAGCAAATGTGTTGACTAGTTGAACATTTAATTTATCATTTATCATTTATTTGAGGTTATTGCTTGATCGGACCTCAAAATTGCCGCCAAGAACACATGTAACTGACCTCAGCCTGTAGAATACAAATGTTTCTTGGCGTAAGGTGATTACACCGGAATCTGCACCAGTTTGGATGAGGAGATCACGGGCCAGTTTTCATTTCAACTTGATAAGTGGTGGGCCAATGTGGCTGACTCTATCGGCCACATTGGACTTCGCTTCAACCAACCACAGCCACTGTCAGCAGGCACCATCATTGTTTTAAATAAACTTTAAAATAATGTTTGTTTTGTGTGTCATTGCTAGTTTATTGGGATTTGTGCAAAGAAAGTCTCCTTCTTCATGTTGCATTCTGGTTTCTGGTTTCCCTCCCAAGGCCTGGACATGAACACCTCTGAACTAGTAACTTACAAGCTGAAAATATTGTTTTCTTTGCAGGGGATTGTAATAATTTGATTTTATGACAGCCACACATGTAAGTTTCCCACAACTCTGTTAATCGTGGATGCATTCAGGGAATCCTGCAGCTCTTTCTGAAAGTTCCCGCTGTGTCTCTGTAAATCCACTGAGAATTTGTTTTACTTCAGGAGGAACACTTTACCTTACTTGAATAAGTTCCCCTTCTCTGATGCTTGCCTCTTCCTTCCTCTCTTTATAGAGGTGTACATTTCTTTGTTGCAGGAGTTACACAGAGGAGAGAGCAGAACGCAGAGGGTGTTTGTGCCACTTCTCTTGTATAACAATACAATAAAAGATGCTTACACAGCACATCCTCTCTTCCATACAGCTCTTGTTATCTACCCAGAGTTGAGGAGCTTTGATTGAAGTGACAGTTTGCTGTAAATGAACCTCAGAACCTGAAGTCTGTTCTGTTTTCACACTACAGCTCTGAGTTCTGATGTGATTCTACTGTAGAGTCTTAACCATTAGTTTCATATACATTGGAGATACTGAAAAAATATGGACTAACTTGACAAAAATTACAAATAACTTAGTTATTGTTCAGTTATTAGTTAGTATTAAGTATTGTTGATTGAAGAGTAACCAAACCACTTTTTCAGTTTAAAACTAGTGATTCTCATACACTGGGTCAGGACCCACAGATGGGTGACTGGAATTTTTGGGGTCCCGCAGCAAATTTGCAGAATTTTCCCAAAATTTAAGATTTATGAACATGTCTTGGAAATTGTGATATTAGGTTTTACAGATATGGTTGAAAATTTGTTGTTTAGGTGACAATAGTTTGCCATCTTTAAAAACAGGATCTCTCTATAGAAAGTTATGGAAACACTGGTAAAGAGCTATTAAGTGGTATTTTGACTGATTCCACTTTAAATGATTTGCATTCATTTTAATGCAAATGTTTTCATTTATCACAAAATACACATGGTGATGGCTCTCTCCTAGTTGAAACCAAGCTACTGCAATTTAATTTAGCTATAGGCTGATCTGGAGGCAGCTTACATCACCACTACCATGCCCTCCTTATTTACTGATTAAGGGCAATGCAGTTTAACATAGTTAGAGCATGAAGTTGCACAAAGAGTTTATCACATTTGTTAATTTGCAACTCCAGTCCGTTGTTGGACTTTTATATGTAAAATATACATATAAAATGAGTACAGCTTTGTTTTGATTTGAGCTTCAAAGTAAATGATTTTATGTCTGAAATGGATTTGATTTCACATAGAAGCAAATTCCATAAGTGACAGCTTACTGAAAAAGCAGATTATCCAAATGATGTGGTTTTAATTATCAGTTTCTGACTGCAGAGTGTGGGAGACAAGTAATATTACAGTGGAGTGGGAGGGTTGGATCGATTGTAGTTCATTACATGTACTGACTTGAGATGCAGACAATCTTACGATATGATTTAATTTCAAATGTGATTTAAAACTGTCATCAAGTGAAAACTACTCCAGTTTATTCATGCATTCATTTGACTGCAGAGTGGTGCTTTTCTAGTGAAAAGGAAGCTCTGCAAGAAGGTAGTGAGACCTGCTATAATATATGGCAGGTCTCAAAGACAGGAGGTGGAGCTGAAGATGCTGAAATTTCCTTTGGGAGTGACCAGAAAGGACAGGATTACAATATTTAAGCATATTTGAGCATATTTAAGGGACAACTCAGGTTGAACAGTTTGGAACTAAAGTAGGAGAGTCAAGGACAAATATATTTATACAGTATATATAGAGTTTCATTAGAGTTAGAACACTGCTGATTGGCATTCTCAATTCTTGAACAACTTTTTTAATCCTTTTCCTGTTTTGTGAAATTCAACTACCTTCTCATGCAGAATCCAGCAACATCAGTGCAGCACTGGATGAAACATGTAGGGGTCTGTCAGGAGAAACTCACTGACTTCTTATACACACACACACACACACTGATTACAAGCAAACAGATTACAGGTGAGGATGGTTACATTTAGGAGCCATTTAAACCCGTGTGTTAACAGGCCAAACCCTTCAGGGAATGTAAATCAGGCTCATTTGGGTAGTTTCTGTTGTCATGATGATTTAAAAAGAGCAAATACAATTGTTTGATAATAAACGGCTTTGCCAAACCATTAACCATGAGTGAAAGGAAAATTTTGGTATTATCATTCATATTCTCTGAAAATTTGTCACAAAATCACACATTCTTCCCTTACTACGAAATAGCTCGGCTTCCACATCCTGAAGTATCTCAGATGTTCAGACATGGATGTAGTGGAAAAAAACAAAAAAACTGAAATTATTTTATTTTGACAACCTTACCGCTTAGATAAAACATTTACTTTTTATTAATTAAAGGTAAATATTATACAGTGCAAACTAACAGCTCTATATTCCATTTTAATAATATCACTTTTGTTTTCGTTAAATTCCTGGATTGTTAACATTCCACCACCAAGGATGGAATTTTTTTCAATTACAGAGAATAAAGTGGCAGGAGAAGTGACTTAACAAATCATTATTATTAGTTACTTTAATGACAATGGCATCCGGTGTCTTAAGTTTCCATCTTGACAGTGGTTGAAAACTCAGTTAATGTTTTGTTCATTTGGCTTCATCTCTTAAAATTCATGTTGCCACTCACACAGGAACACTCAGGGTCAGATGAAGCTGATAAATCTTCTTCTGATACACTGGTTCCTATCTTGTTTGTTGATATGTTTTGTTGTCTATTCTCTCTCATCTCTCCTTGTTGTCTCTCTCTTATTTTTGTCACCTAGTGTTTGCTCATTGTGTGAACTGTTGGGTTTCTCTTTCCTCGTCTTATCAGGCAAGATACCTTGTAATATTTGATTAGGCTTGTTTGGTCTGTTAAGCACTTTACAATATTTGTTAAGGACAGTGCTATACAAATAAAGTGTATTATTATTATTATTATTATTATTATTATTATTATTATTATTATTATTTTTATTATTATCATTCTCCAAAAATGTTGCTGTCACAGAACTTTATTGACCAAGAAGATAAAAACAAAAATACTTTTATCATCATTAAAAAAACTAGTCCACTGCATATTAATCATGAATACAATTCCTTTAGTTGTTATCTCATTGCTATGCTTTTTCGTGCAGCAATCAAATATTTTAGTAATCAAGTAATCTATCAATTATTCTGATGATTAATCGAGTAATCAGATAAAAACTGGGACATTCTGCATTCTGTACTGTGTTTGTTTCTCGGTTTAGTTTGTAGTGGTCCCATACTTTTGACACTTTTTGTTGTTTCTTACGCTGGGTATCTTCCCCTTGCTCTTAGCAGCAAAGCTAACTTCACCTTAAGTGATCACCAGGGCTCTCAATTTTGGAACTTGTGGAGTGAGATCGGGGGGTGTTGATGAGAGGGGGTGAGGGAGTTAGTTAGTGTTTGAAGATAGAGAGAGAGAATGAAATTCTAGTTTTCTGCTTCTTTCCTGACATCTTTAAATCTAATAAGAAGACACAAACAGTAAAAAAACAAAACAGGCAAACGTCGAGTTCATACTTACTCTTTACACTTCAAACGTACACTTTAATAAGCTTTTATAATAAAGTGATATAACTTAAGTGATTACCAGACCGCGCTCTTTCACTTCAATCTCGTTTGAAACCTGTGCACGCATCCACAGCGTTCGTGCGCGCTCGTGCGCTATCGTGGAACGAGTACTTACAACAGAAACCTAGTTTCAGACTTTACCCGGTAACAAGAAATACTTTTTTCTGATTGACTGATCGGTTGCTAATTCAAGACAGCTGTATGATTATGCAGAGCAATCTGTCTTCGCATCATACATTCATAGATTACTAATTTATGTGCGATGAGTTTTATCACTTAACAGAGTGAGAAATGTCATGTGGGGCGTCTGAACTTATTGAAATGCCCGTGAGACTTGAGAGCTTTGGCGATCATGTTGGTAACTATCCTGGCGGACTGTTGGCCAAAGTGAGTGCAATGTGTAACTGAAATAACCACTGCCCGGATGCGCAAAATGTAATACTATATTCAACAATTACTTGACTGAGATAATTTTCCTCGAGTAATGTTAGTAATCGAATCTGTGAAGATTCTCAGTCATCCAGGTCATGGTATCCAAAAGTGTAGTAAAAAAAGGCAACTGGACTTAGTTGAATTTCTTGAAGACGTTTCGCCTCTCATCCAAGAGGCTTCTTCAGTTCTGTTTGACTGGTGGAGAGTCTGGGACTTATAAACTCAGTCAGGTTCTTGGTCCATGGGGTGTGGTTTGGAGAGGAAGGGGGTGTGAGTTGTTAACTAAAAGGTTAGATGAGTCGTTAAGGGTCGTTGGATGTTGGCTTTTGTCTGATTTAGTTTCACCTGAGTCGTTAGTTATTGGCTATTGTCTGATCCCCAGTCCCCAGGACTCCCTCCCCAGGAGGTTTCACACACATTCACACCTAAAGTCAAATACAGTTGATGACTCAGGTGAAACTAAATCAGACCAAGAACCTGAGTTTATAAGTCCCAGACTCTCCACCAGTCAAACAGAACTGAAGAAGCCTCTTGGATGAGAGGAGAAACATCTTCAAGAAATTCAACTAAGTCCAGTTGCCCCCTTTTTTTACTACACTTTTGGTTAGTAATCGAATTACTCGATTTATTCGAGGAATCGTTTCAGCCCTAGTTCGAAAAGTGCTTAACAAATAAAGAGTTTTTTTTATTTTAATTATATTAAATTAAAATGTATATATTTATATTTTTATATTTAATTATATTATTATTATCATTTTGATAGTACTGAAGCTAGTTTATGTTAAAGTAGCTTTACAATTCCAGATTCTTTCATTTAACATGTTAATCTTAAACTGTAATTAATCTGCTTATCACATGTTTCATTAATTAAGACATCCAGTCATCCCGGGAATTGATGGTGAGGTGACCACAAGTCTCGCTGCATCACACTGTAGCACCATTCACAAGGCACGACATGGCCGCACTGTGTCACAACTGTTGTACACAGTTGTGACATCACTTGGGGAAATAAGATTTTTCTGGGCTTTTTATGACCTTTAGAAAGGTTTAAAAAAAAAAACCCATGAATCAAAAATATAAAGATCTGTATATGCCCATGTCCATGTCTCGGAGGTGTCCTTTGAACAATTCTACAGGTGTGTCTTTTACTATTCTGGTCAAAAAAAATTCTGCATACATCAATGGATGCAGGACATTAGCTACTGTAGTTGCTGATAGTTACTGTAGTATGCCATAATTTACTCCACTTCAAGGAATGCATTTTTTCTGATGTTACATATAGTAGTATGTCACTGTATGTGTGTGTTACCTGCAGGTGGCAGAGTGCAAGCCTTTTGGTGACTGGTCCCAGTAGGTGGGCTCTTCCTGCAGGGAGGACTTCCACCAATGACATAGGAGTGGTTGACCCTGGAGACAGTTGGTGACTGGGGGATGCTGGGTAGAGTGCAGGACTTAGCAAGTAGGGGCCTCTGCAGCTTCCTTTCCAGTGACCTGGTTGAAAAGCATGAATTATCTTATTTACAAGAGCACTGTGTTTCTTTGATCGTAACAGTAACAACAAGAGTGCAGTCCTTTTTTTCCATGTTTCCACTTGGTTTGAATCACAATTAGTTTTATCAAATATTATTGTTTTATAGGCCTTCAAGCAGAAGGGAATTGGCTTGTAATGGAAGGGTCAATACGAGGCAAAGACATGTGCTGGCCACTGCTCCTATGCCTACTTTTTGTGTGTTCACTACAGATGAGTTAGGAGGATGGATTAAATGCAGAGATCAAATTCACGATCACTAACTGATGTGTTTGCAAATAAAAAACTAATTCAAACTCTAAAGATGACTTATACAACAGGTTAAAATGTGTCATCTAAAGCTGTTATTCCAACCGATATACTTAATCTGTCTCCAGGATGAAAGAAAGAGTAATACTGCATATCAAGAGGTAAAGTCACAGTTCAAGCTTTTTTTTTTGAGGGGTGGTTGTATGAGGTGGTGACACATAGTCAACACTGGCTGTGCTGTTTGCTGTGCCCCCCTGTGCAAAGAACCAGTGAAGTACAGGCAGACACACTCTGAGTAAAAACATGGCTGTCAGCAGTGACATGCATGTAGCTTATGTCCTTTTCTATCTGAAAACTTTTTTGTCTGAAAACTAAAGCCTGTCAACCACTCGCTCTCCCATACCAAAGGTCATAAAGAAAATCAGTGTTTTAGTCCACAGGGACACAGAAGTAGGCCTACTGCTGCTTCATGTAGTCAGTTAGCAACACTTACGGAAATACAAACTAAGGATTGCAAAGAAAAAAAAAAAACAACAACACATTTTTGGATGGAAGCAGCAAGGGATCAACAACAATGCAATACAAACTTCCATAGGGTTCCATAGGGAAAATAGGGCCAAACAGATATACAGTAGATAAAGAAAGAAAAGGACAGTTACTTTTTAATCCCAGATTAATCCTATTTTGACCCATCATTTGACTTGTTTTTTTTTCTTTCTTTCTTTCTTTTTTTTGAACTTAGTTTTTATTTCAATTCCATACAAAAGGAAAAACATGTACACAATCATGTTCATCATACCTGCTGTTTCACACACAAGGTAACAGTTATGGTACAACAGGGAGACATAGACTGTAATGATAATGAAAAAAACACAAAATAGGGTTGAGTAGAACTAAATGAAATGAAAGAAACAGAATTATATCAGTATACCCTTAGCAGGGCTCCACCTTTTAATGAATATATGTTTTTGAAGTCTTAGGGAATACGATATTTGTTCCATTTGATATATTTCCTTTATTTTTTCCGTCCACATGTGTGTTGGACGGTCAGGCTTCAACCACCTTACTGTAATGCATTTAATTGCCATTGCTAGTAGTATTTGTAAGAGATATTTTTTGGCTCTTCCTTCAATGCCCCTTGGCAATAGCCCTAGAAGGGCCACCATTGAGTCCATTACAATATTTCCACCAAATATTTTATTAAGTGTTTCAAACACTTCTTTCCAAAATAAGTCCAGTTTTGGGCATAACCAGAGCATGTGGGTCTGATTACCAATGTGTGGGCCACAGTTTCTCCAACATTTATTTGAGTGTGTAGTGCCAAATTTAGCTGTAATTTCAGGTGTCCGAAAGAACCTCATGACTTATCCTTTGACTTTTTAAATGAGACAAGCAAAAAAAGTCTCTATACAAGAACCATCCTTTAAAAAACACAAAACACCAGCAATATGAGCAGCACAAATCAGTCATGTCTTCTACAAATAAACAGTGGTGACAGTAACTTTTTCAACAGTTTGTTTTCAATCATTTTTAGTGATGGTAGCATGTCTCTGAGATTGCTGCAAACAATCCAACTATAAGTTGTTAATTTATTCTACTTATTATTCTGCCATATTTGTCTGTTAACTCGTTCACATACTTTAACAGAAAAAATAATAATTATTCAAACTTCAAAATGTTTAGCTCTATTAGGACATTATTGCTTGTATTTTTCTAATTTAAATATTCAATCATTTTCTAATATTCACCGTTAATTGTAATTTTTATTAAATAAATTGAAAACAACAATAAAAAAATCACTTTTTACTAGTTCCACATATTTCAATGTAGAAACTTAATTCAAATTTCAAATTCAAACTTTATTCCTAATTGCCAGAAAATGATTTTTTTAGTCTTACAATATTGTTCACGTGAGCAGGTTTAGATTTTATTACACAAGTCTTGTGTAAAGTGGCAGTGATGAGTTTTTCCTTGTGTTGCCACATGTAGCCATGTTTTTTTTTTCTTAAAGAGTGCCTCCTTGTCTTGGACGCCTCTTTAAAGAGCAATCTTGTATGCACTTATATTTTCAACTGAATTCTTTGGTCTGCGCAAAAGCTGGTCAAAACACACTCTGTGGTATAACACCATAACACAGTTAACCTTTCAGGAGCAAAAGCAGAGCAGATGTACAGATCAATATTGTGTGACTTCCACCTCAGTATCATCAAGCTGCAGGCCATTTGGAGCAAAAACTTAGTTGAATGTCTGCAATGGGAGACCAATCAATGAGCACAATGGGAAAATTGTTTCATTACCACAACACAGTCACATAATGTGCAAATTTCAATGATGGAATGCATAGAAGTTTATAATTTTATTCTATAGTGTTTGAGATAGTTACTCCATTCATAATTAATTCCTGTTTATAGCCAAGACGTGTTGTGAGTTAATGCTGCTGACCTAAACTCAGCCACTTTATTAGGTACACATGTTCAACTGCTTGTTTGTGGAAATATCTAATCAGCCAGGCTCTAATTGTGTTTTGATTAGTGGTGAAGGTTGTGATGGAGATGATGTGACCTGTGCAGGCATGAGAGGAGACCTGGCACACTTTTATAATATGGATAAAATGGCAATAGCTGAAATGTTTTTTGTTTGATTTCCAGTTTTGTACAATAGATTTATAATTCATAATTTATACAATACATTATAAATTACATTATACATATAGCCATTCTAAAACATTATGGACTGAGGAAAATGTTTTGTTTTGTTTTTTTAACTAACCATGATTACTGTGTTAAACTTTGTCTTATTAAATCCTATTTGAACTGATTTTTTTTTTAATTTCTCCATGCCAGATGGATGTTTGCACTTCAGCAGCTGTGTTTCCATTTACACCACCACGTCACAGAAACAGAGGAAACTGTCCAGAGTAAAGATTCATCTGTGGAAAATTAATTTCACTAAGTTTTTATCTGTGCTCAAAGTCAGAATTACAGGAAAGGTACAGTGACACATACACAATACACCTCGAGATGGTTTGTGTTTTCTGAGAAAAGTTTGCAGTATGTGAGCTTGTTCTCTCTGATGTTATCTACCTACATGGTGTATCAGTGACACAATTACAGATAATCACATTTTTTTAGTTTTAGAGCTTAATACTGCAGTGTCAGCACCTGAGACAGATAACAGTTTGTGCTGTGGCCCACAAAGTTTTACACCAAGTTAATTTTTATACATTAAACCGAGTTTGAAAGTTAGCGTATGCATCCTTTTACGCACAACTGGAGAAATTATGCTATTGCTTAGGATGGTTTTTACACATAAATTCACACTTAGCAAGCCAGAGCAGATGACACTGACTCCTATATGAAACTACTAACTCAAGATGAATTTGGTTAAAGTTTTAGTCATGTCCTCAGTAATGACACATGACTATCAAATTATTGGACCGGTCAGAGGTTACAAAAATGTATATTAAGTGGGTGTGCAAATATGTCTGTGTAGATTCTCATTCATCCAGGTCATGATAGTCAAAGGAGCTAAGTTGTAAGCAACTGGAGCTTGAAGACATTTCACCTTTCATCCAAAAGGCTTCTTCAATTCTGGCCTGATGATGGGTAACCAGGAGCTATATCTCTGGACTACTGGAGGTGGAGCTGTAGACCACAAAGGGTCACATGAGTCACCCGTCAATGTGTGAATTGGAGTGAGAGTTATTCTTAATACCTGATTCAGAGAATGAGAACTGCTCTGAAGGTGAAGAGCAGTTAAACTTCCTGGGATGAGATCTCAAGGCAGGAAGGTATGTAGCAGATAGATGATGATGCAAACCCCCCCCTCTGTTCAAAGTAGGTTGTTCCAAATGGACATAGATGGCCTCCTTCACTCCTATCTCAAACCACCTGTCCTGCTTGCCCAAGATGTGCATGTCAGTGTCTTTAAAGGAGTGTCTCTTCTCCTTTAGATGCAGATGTACTGCTGAATCCTGTCCTGATGCGGTTGCCCTCCTGTGTTGAGCCATGTGTTTGCAAAGTGGTTGCACCAAAAAGTTTCTCCAAAATACAGATCTGGGCACTCTTCACTGCATTGTACTGCATAAACCACATTGTTGAGGTTTTGTCTTGGGGTTTTGTCCTTGGGGTGGACCAGTCTCTGTCTAAGGGTGTTGCCAGGCTTGAAGCATACTGGGATGCTGTGCTTGCTGAAGATTCTTCTTAATTTTTCAGATAGACCGGATATGTAGGGCACTACCATATGGTTCCTTCTGTTGTTTTTCTTGGTGTCAGTCGGTGTTTTGGTTTCTTTTCCCTGTCTTCTGTCAGTTTTAATGAACGCCCAGCTGGGGTAACCACAAGTTCTTAGAGCCTGTTTGATGTGTGCATGTTCCTTCTCTTTTCCTTCTGCTTTGGAAGGGATGCTGTTCGCCCAGTTTGTGTTCCAATGGGTGATGAGAGTCAAAGAGTAGGTATTGGTCAGTGTGTGTGGGTTTCCTGTAGACCTCTGTGACAAGGCCTCCATCCTCTCCGACAAGGACCTCACAATCCAAAAAAGGTAGTTTTCTGTCTTTGGTGTCCTCCCTGGTGAACTTGATGTAGCTGTTGGCTCAGTTGATGTCTTTAGTGAAGACCTCTACTTCTTGGTTTTAGATCTTACAAAATGTGTCATCCACATATCTAAACCAATGGCTGGGTGTTGCTCCTTTAAATGAGGTCAGTGCTTGGTTCTCCACTTCCTCCATGTAAAGGTTTGCCACAATGGGTGAGACTGGAGAGCCCATGGCACAGCCATGCTTCTGTCTGTAGAATTCCCCATTGTACTTGAAATAGGTGGTGGTGAGGCAAAGTTCCACAAGGGAGCAAATTTGGTCTGGGGTGACATTGGGCCTAGTGTGCAGCCATTTGTCATGTTGTAGTCTGTTTCTGACTGCCTCCACTGCTTTTGTTGTGGGGATGCAGGTGAATAGGGATGTGACATCATACGATACCATGGTTTCTTCCGGGTCCAGCTTCAGTTTGCTGATCTTGCTGGTGAACTCCATGTAGTTCTGGATGTGATGTGGGGTGTTTCCTATCAGAGGGGACAGAATCGTTGCAAGAAGTTTGGCAATGTTCTAGGTGACCGAGTTGATGCTGGAGGCAGAGTTGCAGACTTACACGCTTCTCTGTGTTTCTATTCGAGCAGTCACCACCTCAACCTAAAATAGTGCTTTCAGACAGACACAGTTCTCTGGAGTTGCAGAACCTTGGTACTTTCTGACAAACCAACTTAATTAGGAACAAAGGTGGAGGGCAAACCACAAATTCCTTTTCTCCATACTTCCTCTACTTCTGCTTATCTTTACAACCCAGAATATGACACGCACACTGTTGATGTCACGGTTCATGAAGAAGAACCAAAAATATTTTTGTTCCAGCTGAAAAGTAACTTTTCAGGTTCCAAACCAATTTTTGTTCGGTTTGATCATGACAGTCGGTTCAAAATTAGGTTTGGGAACCAGAACTGGCTCCCCCTGCCCGGGGCCAAAGGATAAGGACTGTGTATGTCCCCCACAAAATACCATGTAGCTTTGTTATCAACTGGTATTTCTGACAATGACTACCAATGGCTAGTCTGAGATACATTTGCAATTCTCACTCCTCAGCTGGAACACGGTAAACTCAGGGGTGATGTCACTCCCAGTTCTGAGTTCCAATGTGAATGGAACGTAAGAACGTATAATTCAAAGTGAAAGTGCTACCGTTATTTAACTATGTGCCACATCAACACAACTGAAGTTAGCAGTCTTGACTTTACACATACTCACTCACTCATTTTCTATCGCTTTATCCTCCACTGAGGGTCGCAGGAAGCGCTGGTGCCTAACTCCAGCTGCCATGTGGCGAGAGGTGGGCTACACCCTAGACAGGTCACCAGTCCATTGCAGGGGCACATAGAGACAAACAACCATCTAGTCTCTCATTCACACCTAACAGCAATTTAGAGCGTCCAATTGGCCTAATCCACAAATCTGCCCGTTTTTGGACTGTGAGAGGAAACTGGAGAAAACCCACATACACACGGGGAGAAAATGCAAACTCCATGCAAAAAGGCACTTGTTCTGACTGGGTCTTGAACCCGGGCCTTCCTTCTGCAAAGGCAAGAGTGCTTTTACAAATACTCTCATTGACAATCTTGTTGATAGTGCAGCAGCCCTACTGTGTAGTACACTAGATTCTGTTGGTCCTGTGAAAAACAGATTTATGTCCAATCACGATCATGGTCATCACCCCCTTACGTTGCCCCCCCCCCTCTTCTTCTGCAAAGATTTCCAGTCACATCATGTGTGTCTCTCTGTCAACAACAAGAAACTACACATGAAGTTGCGTTATTGTATAGACTCCTCTGTTTTTCAAATCAGGGGAAGAAGTCGTCAATTTAAAAAGTAGAAACCCAACAAAAGCAGAGGAAACTGTGTCGTTTTGTCACCACGTTAACATTTGCTGTGCTCAGAGCCATTAACTGTCACTCAGGTGGAGCGGAGATGCATTGAAGACGGATCGCATTTACACTTCTGTTAAATGTGTTCACAATCTCCGACCAACTCCCAAAGTGGTTTTGCAGATCAGATCCCAATCTGTCCTCAGATGTATCTACACCTGTACTTAAAAGTGGTCAGGCACTATACGATAATCCAATCACAGAAAACACATTTTAATGCCAGGTGTAAAGGGGCCAGAGTCACAGCTCTATTGCACTGAAGAATGACGACCACTCAGGTGGACGTCAACAAACTTCATTTTGTTTAAGTAAATTTAACATTTCTTTTAAGGGAAACTCTCTGTATTTAAACGTTTTGATAACTAGTTAGAGCTGGCTCAGGGAAACCTGAACCATCTCTTAGTTATGCTGCTATAGACCTAGACTGTCATGGTCCGGCTTCCTGCCTCTTATTTTGGTGAACTTGTTGTTTCCTGTACAGCCCTGCTTTGTTTTTGTTATTTCAGGAGGCTTGACCTGGCAGCTGGGCGGAGGCTCCCTTCCACACACCTGCTCCTCGTTCCCTGATTTGTCTGGTGCCCATAAGAGCCTGGTCGTTGCTGCAAGTGTAAGCGTGTCTCGCATCCAAAGTGGTACTCACTGAACTAGATCAGTTCAGCTCTGCACACACCTCATGTTGTTTCAGCTTTCTATTTTAACTCAACGTTAACTCGACGTTAACTCGACTCGACGTTAACTCGACGTTTCCTCGACGCCCAGCCTGCCAGTCAGTCTCCTCGTCCTTAGTTCATCTTCTTTTGGCTAAGTATTTTAGTTTTGGTTTTTGTAAATAACTTCTCATTTTTTCCTGCCTTTTAAAACGTCTGTCTTCACTCCTTCTTTGGGTTCATACATGTCCTGGTATTTATCATCACATAGACTGCTGATTTCCTGTGGTGCGCTCACACTCACTCCCTCAGTCAGTGTTTGCTCATTGTGTGAACTGTTGGGTTTATTTTCTCTCTGTAAAATGGTAAAGGTTTTTGCCTTACTATGTACAGTGCCTTGAGATAATGTATGTTGTGATTTGGTGCTATACAAATAAAATAAAATTAAATTAAAAAGTTAATTACAAAGTTCCAAGGATTAAACCCACACTCTTCACCCTATTCTGTGCATCATTCCTTTAGGCAACATTATCAGAAAGCACATAATTTGCTTCCATTGTTGTGCAGAGGACACAGAGCTATATTTATCGATGAGGAAACTCATGTTGTAAAACCCCAGGAATGTCTGACAGACCTATAGCTTTTTAGTTTTTAACTCAGACAAAACTGAGGTCATTTTTCCACAGCCCTAAACATCTTGGAAAAAAATACCTGACCATGTTGTCACATTGGATGGCATTACCATATCTGCTCTTTCATTGTGTTTTTTTACGATGTTATCAATGATAATTTGTAAACAATTGAGGAAGTCTTGATTGTGCCCGCATCATTTTTTTCCCTGTAATCATGCACAGTGAATTGAAAATACCAACAAATGACATATGTACAGTATGAGTCATATAAGTTCCCTTAAATCTCACAGATTGTTGGGACAGGATCTATTTGTCGGTCTGGCCCTGTACCACTATGGAGTTATGGGTAAACCAAAAGCACTTAGTCTGTACATCTAGTGACTGTACATCATTTGCCCACAGCCAGCAAATACCCTACTCTGCTGATAGAGAATGGGTGTGGGAGAGAACATGTGTGAATATTTGATCTGGGATCAACAATCCCTGGAAGTGATGGTCTGATGATAAATATGATTTTGTGTTGCTGAATAAAAGAGGAAGATGCACACCAACACACACACACACACTCTGATTTCCATGACTTCAGAGAACTTTGACTCACATTCATTTTCCTGGAGACTTACTCTAACCTTAACCATAATTACAAGTCCCCTAACCCTAATCCTGACCCTAACCTTAACCTAATCCTCATCTCAGCCACCTCAACCGCAAACCTTAAAATTTTGTAATTTTAGTTATGGGGACTTGATTTTTGGCCCCATAAGGACGTACTGTGACAATGTAAACAGACTACAACATATGAAATACCAGGTACAAACACATATACACAGGTTTGTGCAGTTATTCTAATAAAATGCAATAAAATGCGCATTAATACAGTAAATAAAATAGTGCAAACTGATTTTAACCTGCATTTCACGTGCTGTGCATATCAATAAAAAGTGCATTTTGTATCCCAATTTTGAATCCCTGAACATGTAAACAAAATCAAACATTAACATGCATTCCATCCAGCGTCTCATTTTAGAACATAAGGTGATAACCTTGCTGACTGTCTTTTTTCTTTTTAATTTTATTATATTTGTTACACATTTTGTGTGTCTACTACTGTGTCTCTAGCTTAAGTCATGCCCTGTTGCATACAGTAATGCCACCCTCCACACTAAAACCCTCTCTGATGGGAACTTGTCGAGACAGAGAGGTATTTCTTGGCCAGATTACTACATATTGGGAGGTTTTGCTGGTGGTGCTTCCACCATAAAGGTGGCTTAGTGTCTGGGTCTACCTCAGGAGTCAAAAAGTACAGAAGGTTGCCAGTTCAGTTTCTATTTTTGCTGCCTATGACGAGATGGCGCTGACACATTTTTCTAGCTAAAGTCATTTTCTTACTGAGGGGAGGATGTTCTTCTTGGCAGGGCATCAGTAAAGACGTTGTTTGACAGCTTTATTTATGGCTTCTAATACATCAGTGTCTTGCCAAGTAGGCACAAGATGATGACTTTTCTTGTCAGACCCCAGGACACGGACTATGGCCGCCTTCTGTTCCAGAAATCTCTCTATTATTTTTTGCCGTGAACCTTATCTGGTCAGGGACTCTTTTATTAGCTGATGAGCTCAGCCTGTACTTCACTCAACTCTTTTTTTTCCAGTTATAGGAAAAGGCAGCAACAGCCTTTTTACAAACCTAATGGCACGTTGGATCCAAGGGTCTTTAACACTTTTCTCTGAATAATAAATAAACAAAATACAAATTAACCATTTCTTTTTCTGGGACAGGAACAACATTTGTATATTCACATATTCATTAATGTGTCGTAGCAAAGCTTTTTACAAATATCAATACTTTTGATGCACACAAAGGACACACACACACAGAACATTCCAATATGAGAAAGTGTTGATTATAATGAATTATTTTCCTCATTATGTAATGATTTCAGAAATTGTAACAAATCTGTTTTCATTTAAAATGAAACATTATCCAGCATTTATTTTATACCATTTATTTTAATAAATGGTATGTCATTGAAAATCTAGGTCTAGGAGAAACAGTTTCAGGTCAACCATTTTTCCCACAACACTGAATGCATTATTAGCCATTAGGCTCTTACCCATGGCATTGTACAGTCTGTGTCCAAAGCACTGGATGTTGGGCCACCCCTTGTCTTGCAGAGCTTTGACAATGTTGGTGCGTGCTGTCTGTTATCATGCAGACAAATCAGTCTTCAGTAGGGTTCCAGGAGCTGAGAATATCTTTTTGTCCCAGGGCTATTATTTAACTCTTCTGGTCATTGGGGAAATAAGCTGTTTGGAGGCAGATGCTTCACATATCCCAGTTATGGTTGATAAAATGCACATTTAAACTCATGTAGGACTGCATAGTTCAGCTTTGCCGCTGGTACTGAAAGAGCGGATGCTGCAAGATTTCCTCCCGATAAAGCGAGTGCTTCCAGGATCGGGAAATCCCACATACAGAAAGCCTTGCCGATTTGTGATTACTTCCCTCATAGAAATGTTCCCTGATTTCAAAACCCTAACCGTAGTGGAGCTGGTGAGTCCAAGTGTGGCAGCAGAGCACAGTTTCAGTTTTCAGAACATTAAACAGCCATGAGAAATTGTCTGGCCAAGACAAAGATACAGAACCTAATGACAGCTGCAGTAGTCCCTCGGCCTTGATGCATTTGATTATAGTGAAGCACGCACCAAGTTTAAATTCCCGCAGAGAACAAGAAAGGATGGAGTGCATTCAGAGCAGGCTACAGAGGGTCAGCTGAGTTCAGTTTAATTTCTTGTAAATAGTTTGCTCACATTTTAATTGTGATTCTCTAAGTCTGTTTTGTCGCATCGCTCATATTTGCTGAGACATTACACTGCAGTGTTTTAGTAGCCTCCGCTGCCACAGCAGGCAAAACTAAAGCACTGAATAAAATTCTGTGCCCTGAAAACTTTAAACCCTGTAAATGTTTTTGTGGTCAGCTTCTTTTTGAAAATTAAATGCTATTAGATAATGAGACACAGATAAATACTGAGACACAGATAAATACTATGTGTCATTATTCTAAAAAAAATCAAAATGACGGGTTAAAATAGACTATAACATAATATTTCCAACCCTGTCCAATGTTCCTTTTATACCCAATCATGACACTGACCTGTTTTTTAATTAACCAGCTCACCTGTGGAATGTTCCAAACAGGTGTTCTTTGAACATTCCTCACATTTCTGTCTTTTGTTGCCCCTGTCCCAGCTTTTTTAGAATGTGTTGCAGGCATCAGATTCAAAATGAGTGAATATCTGCAATAAAATAATAAAGTTGTGTTTAAAGATCTGTTTAAAAGTAACTTGTTTTTGAAGTGTATTAAATTGAATATAGGTCAAAAAGAATTTGCAAGTAATTTTATTCTGTATTTATTCATGTTTTGCTTAACATCTGAACTTAATTTCCCCGAACAGTACAGTTTTGCTCACATATTCGTGCATTTATATGCACTGCTTTTTCTGTCACACATCTATCACACCCATTCACACACTGTAGACACAGCCCTCAGGAATAGCTTGAGGTGAAGTGTTTTGCCCAGGAACAAATCAACAGATAGAGATTAAACACAGAACTTATGGTCAGAGGACAAATTGCTCTACCACTGAGCCTAAGCAACTTCCTTTTATATCAGTATCATCAATATCAGTTGAAATCAGTTAAATGGTTTATTTGTTAGGAGAGGCAGTAAATACATTAATACATAACAAAGCAAGTTTCCCAGGAGGAAACTGATGTTCTGGTCCGGGAGGTCCAAGCTCGCAGTGGCCGAATATATGGTCACGCGAACAGACCTCCATGGGCTGATGATGAAAAAGAAGCATGGGAGGAGGTTACCAATATTGTTAAATCAGGTTTGCCCTGACATACTGAGAACCATTGCCCAGTGTAAAAAACGGTTCAATGATGTAAGAAGAAAGGCTAAACAAAAGCACTCTGAGCACCGGAGGCAGACAGTGGCCACCGAGCTGCGTATCAGAAGCCATGATGCGCGTCACCATGTGGACCACCTCACAGGATAGATGTAATCTGTTCCTGTGTCATGGAGTACAAAATTAAGTGACAATTACATTAGACATGGCAGTAGGCTATTCCACGCATTATTTGTCTGGTCCACCTGCATTCCTGCTCTGTCAAATAGGAGGAGCTTGCAATAATGTACTCCATCTTTGTAGGTCACGTTAAGCATAAAAAGTAAGAAAAAGAAATACGGGCAATCACAAGAAACAGGTAAATAACCAAACATGACTTACATTTGAACATCTCTCTCTTCTTTTCTTTTCTTTTGAATTTTATGAGACGAGAGAAGCCGAATATATACTCACGATCTGATGCCGAGGCTATTTGTGGTTGGCTGAGAGAGATGTGTGTCTTTAGTTCGCATCACAGTTTCACCGTTAATGAAATTCCATTATGCGTGCCAACCGCCTTTGATCTGATATCAGATGTGACAGGACAGTCAATATAGATATAAATTTATGTGCTGATTCAGATAGTTAGAATAAATAGTGGTCATTGCAATTATTAATATCATTGAAATGAGCCTGACATTCTGTAAATGCTGCGCACAGACAAAATTACCATTGCGGTGCCTGCGCTAGCTGCACCACCTTGCGCTGTGCCATGAAATTAGAGCCCACTGTCATTAAGTCATACATCATAGTAGTTCTCAATAATGTCTTGTAGATCCTTGATTTCTCTTTTGCTGCTATCCTTCTGCCACACATCATCCCTGACTGACTAGTCTCTACCCACTCCACCCTGCCTGTATTCTTTTTGCACTTCCCCTGTGCACTGTCCATTACTGTGGATGGTTGACCCGAGGCATTTAAATTCATCCACTTTTGCTACCTCTACTCTTTGCATCTTCACCATACCACCTGTTTCATTGTCATTCACACACGTAATAAAGTGAAAATAATTGCTAATCAATTAACCGTTGTTGATTGTTCATTCAACTAAACTAATGACACATTTTTTGAACAAAACAATTGTTAATCATTCATCAAATGGGGCAGCCCTGCTATCAACACTAAAGAAATAAGTCACCCGGATCACACAAGAATGTTAAAACTCCAAAGAGGGTGACTGTTGTAATTGTGGCTTGATTTTAAACTGAAATTATGAGCACAACCTAAGCTGCCCCAAATTAAGGACTTTTTTGGTCAACCATTGTCATCATTTGAGGCCATTCGTTGAATAATCATCAGCACGTTGAATATTTTATTGTATTTATCTATTTATTATTTTGAAGCCACATTAAGTAATTTGTAGGCAGTAAATAGTATTTTAAAATCTGTTCTGTATTTGACTGGGGACCAATAGAAAGATAGGAGCATTGGAATCATGTGTTTATTCAGAATTAATCAGATGCATCCTTGTGTCTTTAAGGGACCCCAGTCAAAAAGAGTGCAGAAGTAATGTAATAGTGTTGAATGAATACATGAACTAGCTTATCAGCATTTTGGCCAAATTGTTCAGTCATGGCACAAACAACAGTCATCCCCATATTTATTTATTGTATGAGCTCAAGTAACTACCAGTAAACGCAAATGCAAATGTGCAAGTGCACACACTGCCAGACATGCAACACGGTAGTTGCCCTCCCTCTAGTACATCATAATGATAACACAGCCAATTTGAACAGCCGGCACAGGCCACTGTGACAATCTGGGCTTCACCTCTTTAACAAAGCTGTTGCTAAGCTACTCTGTCTACAAAACAAAGGAGAGGAAAGGCTCATATTGGCTCCTCAGCGATTTGCATTTTTTATAAAAACAATATTCTTCCTGACTTCTGCCCATCAAGTATACAACATGTGTTCTGCTGCCAAATTTATTATCTCTGGTGCTACAGACAAGAGGAAGCAACTTAATTTCTTTCAGAACACTGTAGCTGCGTGTAGAAACCAACTAAGAAATGAGTTGTTTCCTCTGTTACCATTCAAAAAAATACACAGTGGAATACTCAGGAGCAGGTAAAATTTGGCAACATATTGGTGGATGGTGGATGGTGGATGGTGTGTGATTCTGCTGTGAAAATTCCACTACAGAAAACAACTGTAAATGGTCTTTCAGGAAGAACCCCTCCCCTCCCCCCAATCACTACATGCATCTGGTGATCAAAGATCAGGATTTTGAGCAGGTGGAACAGTACACATCCCTTGGTACTATTACTGACAACAAGGTGACATGTGATCGTTCTGACTAAAATCTGGTAAGCTTTGTAATTTTAGTATTGAGTCCATCTTTATGACAATATCCCTGCTTTATTGAATCATTATTTTCTCCTGAGATCTCCTAAACAAAACAACAGAAGTAGGTTGACCAGGGAGGCTGGTCCAGCGGGTACAACTCTTTTTCAAAAAAGTGATTAGCGCAAATCTTCTGGTGTTATTAGAGACTTTAGGAGACTCGTGATGCGTGAAACGTGATACGTATCGTTCTCAAGGTCTTCACACACACCAGACGAGTTGAAAGTGTGAATGATTGGATACAAATTATGACGCAGCCTGCTATGCCCAGTCAGTAAAGTGATCCGCTGCCCTGTTAAATGTTTGGACTGTACATCAACAACATTCATTGTGACATTAAATACCAAAACTGACAGAAGAACGTCCATTTATAGTTATAAACATGTTTGTAATTGCAAGGCCTTGACTTAAGGAAGGTAATTACACACACTCCCAGCCAGGGCTGTTGATAGACTTTTCGGTGCCCTAAGCTCAACTGCTTTGTTGTTGTTTTTTTTTTACAGCAAATGTGTTATTTTGTGTTATATATATATATATATTTATATATTAACATGCTTTATATATATATTGTTTTTTAACAAAGTGATCATACTATGATTATGGAGAATTTTTTTATGAGCCTAATTTTTTGGTGCCCCCCATGCACTTGGTCCCCTATGCACAGTAGGATGATCCCATGTGCAGAGCAATGGCGCTGGCCCCAGCCACAACAGCAAATGGGCATAAGCATTTCTTTCAGTGTTTCGGTTTCAGTTTTGGGCTAAATATTTCCTTTTCAGTGCATCACTACTGTATATGCCTCAGAATCTACTAATGATGAATCAGTTAAATTTTCTAGGACACTTAAAACCACCACAACCACTTTCCAGAGAGGAATTTATCACCAGGACAAGGTCCATGCAAAGCGGGAAGTCCCTGGATTGGATGGGTATCCGAACAAATTCTTTCAAAAAATATGCTAGCTCCCATGATGTTGACAGTCTATGAAGAATCACTTATCTCCGGCTCACTACCTGAAACAATGAGACAATAAGTCATCTCATTAATTTCTAAAAAAAAAAGATAAAACCCCCTAAAATGCAACTCATTTTGATCCATTTCTCTACTGAATGTCGATGAATATTGATTTATTAAAAACTGTCATTCTTTTTCTACCATATGCAGATTAATATTTAATGAATATCCTTTTTAATCCCACTCCACACGAAATACACAAAATAATCACTTGATCCTGAGTTATCACTTGATCCTGAGAAGTGTTTGATAGACCTTTATCACGTTACTGTTTATTCCTGGAAGTACCCCTCAAAAATCGCTAATGAAGTGCATCCCTACTTCTGGTTATTGTTCTCAACATGGCTGCCAGTTATAGCTGGCAGAGGTGGAAAGTAACAAGTTACATTTACTCTCGTTACTGTAATTGAGTAGTTTTTCTTTTGTGTACTTGTACTTTTTTGAGTAATTTTTAAAATCAGTAATTTTACTTTTACTTAAGTACATATTGATTTACTTCTGATTTAGCTTCTGTTACAAAGTAAAAAAAAAAAAAAAAAAAAAAAAAACAGATCAACCAGCACTGCGTCTATGTGTCAGTAACTGTCCATCTGATTGGCTCTGGACAACTGCAGCGCCAGAAGGTCAGAAACGTGGAGACGTTGGTGCCACAGAGGAGCTAGCTAATAGGTGATGGAGACGGATGGAGACAAGTGTATCGATGGAGAAGGGTTGAATTTGGAACACAGAGACGCACGGAGAACGTGTGGCCAATCCCTGGCCATACTTAAAGGACTTCTTTGAGTTCAAGTCCACGAAGGACAACAATTACATCATGTAACGTAAACTTTGTATGCCAAAAGAGATTGATGACATTCACTGTCAGTATGGGTTAACGGGAAAAGTTGTAAGAACCACACCAGACAGGGGGTCAAATTTTATCAAAGCATTGAGCGTGTTTGGGGAGGAAAGCCTGTCCACAGAAGCCGAGTCAGACTCTTCTGAAGAAGAGCCCAAGTCTGAGTAGAACATGAGTGGACTTATTTGATATTATAAAAATGACCACAAATTATCAATATTATCAGTAATACTAGTGAGATGGGTAAATAAAGCATCTGATTGCTGGTAATCCTTAGCACAGAGTGGTTTGGCTTTGGGGTGTTGACTTGAATTCTGACATTTTATGAATTTTGGTTGTGGCAAACTTTAATTTAAAACATGTCATATATTACATTATGTCATGGGTCCGGCTGAACTTGCCTTCTTGACCCAGTACTGCACAGTGATGAAGCCAGAGGCATTAAACATCCTTCAGTCAGAGACGAACACACACACATGGGATAGCTGCTGCCAGTGATCTTCCAGTTAGAGCAAAACTTGGACGACTGGAAGTATCCTGCAAGTTGTGCCTACCACTAATCAAAGCCATTCAGGTTGGTGTCCAGAAGCACTTTGGTGGGATGATGGGAGACCATCTTCAGCATAGACGCAAAGCAGTGTATTGCTGTGCACAGGGCCAGCAGCAAAACATAAACATTGCCATCTTTAAGAAGGCTTAGTCTAATATCATATATGCAACAAAATAATGAGCCTGTCTACATGAGTGTAGAAAATGTTTTGGTTTTTGTAATGGCAACATTATGATGAATTAAGTTGCCACATAAATGAAAGCCTAAATGTCTGATATATTCTACAGTATGTGTTTTGTGTGTATTTGTCACTTAACACAGGTTTGGCCTATGTGAAGCATCACATTGAGCACATGACAGAGATTGAGATGGAGCATGTTGGCCACTCATCAGATGAGGACGATTTCTTCTCATCACTGAAGTCCAAAAAGTCAAAAGGCATAATTGAGCTAGATGGGTTCCTTGCCTGTGTCTCAGACAAAATGGACCTACTGAACTCTTTTCCTCTCATCAAAAAGCTCTCTCTCAAACTCAACACTGGCCTGCCTGCTTCTGCTGCTTGCGAGCATCGCTTCAGCTGTGCTGGACTGCTGTTCACTGCAAACCGAGCTAGAATGATCTCCACTAACTTTGTAAACCAGCTCCTGCTCAAACTAAATAGCAAGTTCATTGAGTAATGAAAATGAGGAACTGAAGCAGAGCAGGAGGAGAAAGAAACAGAGTAAAAAGTGCTTCAAAAAATCAGTAAAAAAAATCCCAGAAGAAGAAGAAAGAATTGACACTCATCTCATCACTTTGAGATGGTTCATCCACAGATCTGGAGTGTTTTCCGGACGTTTTCCAGGTGTTTCTCTTGGTTATCAGTGAAAAGACAGAGCTGACAACTTTCACGTCAACTGAGTTTTGTTAACATTTAGTTTCATATGTGGGATAAACTTGTTCTGCTTCTATGTCTTGATGAGCTAAAGACAGCTTCCTGTTGATTTTCTGTTCTTATACAGTGAGATGTGAATGAAAGCTCAGACATGAATCGAGTCATGATTATTTTGTAAAATTTGGATTCATTTGTGCAGTTCTTGATGCATGTGTATCTCTGTACACCTGAATATGCGACAGGTGCGTCAGTGCAAATAGAAACAATGATACTATTTCTGATTATTATATCTGACTCACCTCATGGTGCCGAGTCCTGAAAACCAGCTGCTGTTCAAACTAAATAGCAAGTTCATTGAGTAATTAAGGAGGAACTGTAATCTGGATCTATCTGTGATCTATGTGTTTGCTGTAATAAAAAAGTGAGTTCGAGCTTTGTGTATGTTTTGTATAAGATTATACCCCCCCACCCCCCACCCCACCCAAAAGAAGTAACTAACATTTTAAATGGGCTATTTTTTATTTTTACTTGAGTAGACTTTTTCACCAGTACTTTTACTTTTACTTAAGTGAAATTTCATCAAGGTAACAGTACTTTTACTTGGAGTGAGTCTGTCATGTTCTGTCTCCTGGCTTTTTTTTATTATTATTAATTTTATTTGTAAGGGACCATGTACAGTTATTAACATAAATGTTTCCATTTGATGCACTGTACCAGAGTTAGCCTTAGGCTAATTTACATCTGCAGTACCCTGGCAGGGCACAATAAACAAAGCAGACAGCAGACACAGGACAACATTCAACACACAGACAATACAGACAATGCAATACATGAACATGGCTGTTGGAGCGTTTGCCTTTTTGGCTGGTGGAGCTTTTGCCTTTTTGTTGGTTTCCTGTTTTATTTGTGTTAACTTCCTGTTTCGTTCTAGTTTGTTTTGGTTACCTTTTCATTTTTTGGAAGGCTGGCTGCACAGAGAGCTGCACAGAGAGCGTAATCCTCACAGCTGTTCCTCATCTACTAATCAGATGCAGACTACTTAAGCCTGGGTTTCCGGTTCCTCTGCGTCAGCGCATATCAACTCAAATGTTTGGTAACTCCTCATCAGTCTGCGCCGTGCCTCTGGTGCTTGTTTTTTGTACCTTCGTCAAGTTTTTGCCTCTTTTTACTGATCACTTGTTTTTGCCTTCTTTTTCTAGTTAACCCGATCCGGAGCTTCGCCTTGCCAGCCAGCCAGCCTCAGTGCCTTCTGTTAGCTTTTATTCATGGACTATTCATGGATTCATGGATGCACATGTGTATCCCTGTATTCCCAAAGTGTGAGCTGTGTGCGTAAACTCAGCTGTAATTCGGACTTGTTCCCAGTGGGAGTTGGCCACTGCCAGGGATACGCTTTGTCTCTGATCCTGTTTGTGATTTTAATGGACAGGCACAGCCATGGTGAAGGAGGGTTATAGGTTGGGTACAGGTCATGATGTGCTTCTGATGGCACCATCGGCCTTAGATCTCCAGCACTCACTGGACCGGTTCACAGCTGAGTGTGAAGAGGCTGGGATGAGGATCAACACCCCTAAGTCTGAGGCCATGGTTCTCTATCTTAGTTCCAACCGTCTTCTATGGTCATGGGCAATGCGTCATGACTGAAAGAACATAATTGCATATATAAGCGGCCGAAATAGGTTTTCTCCACAGGGTAGCTGGGGTCTCCCTTAGATAGAGGGTGAGAAGCTCAGTCATCCAGGAGAGACATAGAGTAGAGCCACTGCTCCTTTACATGGAAAGGAGCCACTTGAGGTGATTTGGGCATCGGGCAGGGGATGTCACCGGGGCACCTTCCTAGGGAGGTGTTCCTGGCACGTCCCCAGGGCAGACCCAGGACCAGGTGGAGAGATTATGTCTCCTCACTGTCCTGGGAGCACCTTAGGATCCCTTAGTCAGAGGGAAGTCTGGAGCTCTTTGCTAAAGCTACTACCCTCGTGACCCGACTCTGGATAAGTGGTTGACAATGGATGGATGGATGGATGGATAATATACATTTTAGCATTGGTAAACTAGTTTAACAACTTTAACAAGTTTTCATTAATTCATTTTCTAAAATATACATTGTATCATTGTTAAATCAAACCATTTATGATGATAAAAGAAAAATATTGTCATTACATTCATCATTGCACATTTAACACTAATTTGCTGAGAAAAAAATGAGCAAATTTTGACGCTGTTAAATCCACATAACATTTATGTGGAGAACGGAAAAATACCATACAGTCATCACTGTACATCCCAATCAAGTTGTCTCTACAAATGTATTTTATTGTTTTCTAATTTATGAGACAAATAAATTCCCAAATCTTCACTGAGCAAAGCTCACAGCAATAATGAGCAGGAAACATTATTCAAAGAGAATGACTGTCTACCGTCCACCTGGCCCTTATTCAGAATTTTTGTATGAGTTCTCTGACTTTCTACCTGAATTAGTTCTCAGCACAGATAAAGTAATTATTATGGGTGATTTCAATATTCACGTAGACATTGACAATGACAGCCTCAGCTCTGCTTTTATGTCTGTAGTGAACTCAATTGGTTTTATTCAACATGTTAATAGACCCACTCATAGCTTTAACCACACCCTCGACCTTGTGCTGACTGACGGCGTAAATGTCGAAAATGTAGTGGTTTTTCCCCATAACCCTCTACTCTCTGACCATTTTCTAATAACATTTAGTTTTCCAATGCTCATTAACAGTGGCCATAGAGATAACTATTACTACAGTCAAAATCTGTCTGAGATGACTGTATCTAAATTTAAGAAACGAGTTCCACTGGCACTCACATCACCGCACAATATAAGTGTCATTATAAGCGAGGATCCCTGCCCAAACTTAACTCCCACTAAAATTGACGATCTTGTCAATAGTACAGTAATTGCACTACGTGAAACACTAGACTCTGTTGCCCCTCTAAAAAGGAAGGTAGTGAGTCAGAGAAGGTTGGCCCCTTGGTATAACTGCACATTACGCGCTTTGAAACAAACAACACGCAAGCTAGAAAGGAAGTGACGCTCCACTAATCAAGAGAAGTCCTTCTTAGCCTGGAGGGATAGTCTGTTAACATACAAGAAAGTCCTCCGTAATGCCAGAACATCCTATTGTTCATCTTTGATAGAGGAAAACAAGAATAATCATAAGTTTCTCTTCAGCACCGTGGCCAGGCTGACACAGAGCCATAGCTCTGTTGAACCAACCATCCCACTAACTCTAGGTAGTAACGACTTCATGATATTCTTCACTAATAAGATAACAACCATTAGAGAAAAGTTAATCTCATCCTGCCAACTAATAATACAGATCTGTTGTCCTTGCAACTGCCTGTCGCATCTCATTTAGATAACTTCTTACCTAACTTCTAAGATCTCTCTGAGTTAAACGCAATAGTAGCAGGATCTAAACCCTCATCTTGCCTACTCGACCCCATCCCCACAACAATATTCAAGGAAGTTTTACCATTAATTAATTAGTCCATATTGTATCAAATAAATATCTCTCTACTTACAGGCTATGTACCGCGCTCTTTTAAAGTTGCTGTAATTAAACCCCTACTTAAAAAACCTACTCTTGACCCGGATGTTCTCTCTAATTATCGTCCAATATCTAACCTTCAGTTTATCTCTAAAATCCTCGAAAAAGCTGTAGCAAGCCAATTGTGTGATGATCTGCTCAGCAACAACTTGTTTGAGGACTTTCAGTCAGGGTTTAGAAAACACCATAGCATGGAAACAGCACTACTAAAAGTCACAAACGACCTTTTGATGGCCTCAGATAATGGCCTTGTATCTATACTAGTACTGTTAGACATGAGTGCTGCATTCGACACTGTTGACCATAACATTTTATTACAGAGGTTGGAGCATGTTATTGGTATCAAAGGAACCACATTAAACTGGTTTAAATCCTACTTATCAGAGAGATCTCAGTTTGTTCAGGTTAATAATGAGTTTTCTCTCCCTATTTGGGTTAATCATGGTTAGTTCCACAGGGTTTAGTTCTAGGACCACTTCTCTTTACTTTATACATGCTCCCCCTAGGTAGCATTATTACAAAACACAAGCTAAATTTCCACTTTTATGCAGATGACACACAGTTATACATATCCATGAAGTCATATGACAGTAATCAAGTTATAAAGCTCCAGGAATGTCTCACAGACATTAAGACCTGGATGACACATAACTTCTTACTTATTAACACTGATAAATTATGTTGCTCGGCCCCAAACACCTTAGGGAAACTATACCTGAGCATTTAGTCACCCTGGACGGCTATATATCATATAGCTACTTGTTACTGCTAAGGTTAATTATTCTCATCCACCCTTCATCAAAGGCTTGTCCTCTATTGAGGGTCCCACGAGGAGCTGGAACCAACACCAGATGGTGGCAGCGTATGTCACACCCTGAATGAGATGATAATTGTTCTTAATGTTACTGATTCTTGAATCATCCAGGTCTCTGTCTTTCTTGTCTTTTCTCTCTGTGATTTTTTGATGCTTTGTTTGTAACTTGTAACTGCTGAACTTGTCTCTGTATATGTGACACCTACTGCACATCTGTCTGTCCTGGAAGAGGGATCCCTCCCCTGTGGCTCTTCCTGAGGTTTCTCCCATTTTTTCCCCTTAAAAGGGTTTTTTTGTGGAGTTTTTCCTCACTCGATGTGAGGGTCTAAGGATAGAGGGTGTCACATGCTGTACAGAGTGTAAAGCCCTTGGAGGCAAATTGTGTTTGTGATACTTTGTCCTTTTTGGGGTACAGGTTTTTTAAAAAAATATGTGTTCCTTGTCTTCCGTTACCTGGGATGGACTCATTTTAATGCTACGATGATAACCGTGGTTATATGAGTCAACTAAGTCTTGCAGAATGTCGACATATCATCTGGAATTATTGGCCGTTAAATATCTCCACATCTTAGTTTTTAGAGTCCTACTGAAACATTCAACAATACATGCCTTAGTCTCATTGGATGTGGTAAAGTGTACAATTTTGTAGTTTTTGACTAATGCGTCAAAAGTCCTTGTTTAAGAATTCCATTCCTTTGTCCTTCTGTAATTTCTGAGGTATCCTGCCTGCATCTAGAATATCTTTAAACACATCTACCGCTTTTATTTTTCAGACAACGCACCCAAGCATATTTTGAAAACATGTCAATACATGTTAATAAATAATGTACTCCTATCTATTTTGTTTACTAAAACCCTATTTCTCTTAAAATGCACGGGAGCAGTTTTGTGAAGAGTGTAAACATCTTGTTTTAAGAGCCGATTTTCTATATCAAAATCTGCACAATGAATACCGGTATTTTTGAACACAGCCTGTTTTAGCTTTTGTATGCCATCATATCCTCCTGCATTTTTCAGGTCATAGTATATTTTTTTCATAACCTGCTCCATCGCTGTTGTTATAAGAATAAACACTCATTGTCTTTGTTTAGGAATTTTTATTTAGGACACATAAGACTGTTTTTGTAGGAAAATCAGACATATTTTAAAAAGATAAGCTATTCAAAAACTCAAAACAAGCGTTATTAAAATAAGCGTAATTCCACAATATCCTTCATTACATTTTTAACATTCACGCGCTGTTTTCTGTTTAACATCGAAACACACAAATCTATACTAAAGGCACAGAAGCATGCTATGTGACCTCTGTGAAATTTATCGTCCTTTGAAGGAAGACAGTTTAAAACAGTTGAATTTTACATCCACGTATTTGTTGGAAACGGTCTGCTCCATTGAGTACCAATCATCTCTTGGTTGTCTTACACAGTCTGATTGTCTTTTAAATTCAGGACATCTTGTAACATCTATGCCATTTACAGCATTATCAACAGCATCACACAAAAAATCGTCAACACATACATAGTGTACTGTATCTTCGCATAGTTTATCACACTAGAGACTTTTCCCATTTTAAGGTTGTTTTTCACTCCAAATCTTCAGAGATTCTTGAGCTACAGCATTAAGTTTTTCACTTCCACTTGTTAACTGTTTCAGTCTTGTGAGAAACGGTGTTGTCAGCCACTTCTTCAAAATAGCTTCTGCAATGTCTTTGTGTTAGGTGAACCATACGACAAGAGCCCGAGGCGAGATAATACAAATGATTGCGCAGTTGTATAATTTTCGTTAAAAATCTTTTTAATTTCATCCAAATCACCTTCAAAACAATGTAAGGGAAGTACGTCAATGCGTGAACGACACTGACATTTGTACAGATCATCCAGATATATACAATATACACAGGTTTTTGCAGCTCTTTGTTGAAAAAAATTGTGTAGGTAGTAACCTATTATTACCTCTATAGCATCATAAACGGTGGGTCCGGGTGATGTATCGTTTTTAAAGTAGTCCGGAGTTCCGTCATTGTTCAAACAGTCAGGTTTAAACAGTGTTTGGTTGCAGACATCCTCAGAGGCATCCTCATTAAGAGTAAGAAATGTCAGATTTCTTTTACCCAACTCACACGCCAAAGTCATCCACCCATGAGTTATCCTAGCATCATCATGTAGATAACATATCACCTGTACAGACATATATTCTATGTATTATCATGCACAACCTCATCAACAGCATCCAACAATATTTTCATCATCATCGTCCTTATCAAACATCTTCATTTTGAGGACATTGTAGGACTTGTAAACTTTAACCCATCCCTCCAACAATATTTTCATCATCATCAAACATCTTCATTTTGAGGTCATTGTAGAACTTTGTACCCAAGTATCAATACGTACAAAAATGGCTAGAGTTTTCTGCCATTTGCTCCACTGAAGTACAAATCCGTTGGTGATCCAGAAAATGGCATACAGGCAGGGGTGCGGATCTTTTCTTTTTAGAAGCCATTAGCAGTTGAGCATCGTCAATATTTATGCAACCTTTTGGAGTAAAGACATCAAAATGAATACCTGTATTAGCCGTGTGTAGAGCGCAAAAGCAGAAGATTCTCGGTTTGAATTCTCAGGGTGAAAAAGTAGCAGTCTGGCGTTAAAATAGTTGTCTTGCAGTGTAGATATGATGCCTTCAGCGTGAGTATAAAGAGGGAATACGCAGTAAACAATGTCCCACAGTTGTAGTTTGAGGTAAATTGGGTACACCAGGACAACTAAATACTTGTAATTTAAGAAATAGACACACCTCCTACAATGATGTGATGTCTAGTGATTTTTAAAACCCTTATTTGTATAAAGTTTAGACCACACATATTTAAAAACAGAATAAAGTAAGAAGCTAATGAAACACATAATGCTTTAATCCCCGGTTGAGAACTTGTTTCACATTGTGAGAAAATGAATGCAGAATCTCACCCATTCAGACCATTACTAGCACCAAAGGTTGTGTTGAAAACAAATATATGTAAGGCTAAACTGATTGTATTTTAACATTAGTTTTAAGACAAATGTCTCAACATGTCTGACTCCATCTTGACACAAATTTAAAAACAGAGAAACTAAGAAACTAATGAAAAACATTAGTAACGATGTTTATCCATTCAAGCTGATAAGCACGTTTCACCTCTTAACCTTCAGTAAACGGACACACACACAGACCCCATTTATGATTTATGGCATGTCAAACAGCAGGGGTGGGGTGCGCGTGGGGGGCACTCTCATGCGCAACATGTACGCGCATTGCGTGTGCACATGAAAAAATGTATCATTTATATACTACTGTCACTAATGGTAATAGGGTGAATATATGTGTTCATGATATCCAATAAAATTGAGCTACTGTCCACGAAGAAATAAATTCATGAATAGGAACAGGTGAGAAGGAAGTGTATTCTTTGACAGCTGGATGAAAGGAGTGCCAACCATCACAAAGACCATAATCACTTATGTATTGTTTAAGTGTTTCTGTTGATTGCCAGCTCCATGTCGGCCATTGACAAGTTCTTGGTTTGAGTGCCATATTGAAGTCCCTCCCACTATGAGTGTTGTGTCTAGGTGGGTGGAAAATGAAAATAAAAAAGTGTGAAAGGAGGGGTCATTGACATTTGGACCATAGCTGTTAATGTTGCAGAAGTCTGTGCTATTGATTGATAGGTTAAGTACTATTAATCTACCTTCTGTCTATGATAGTATTTTTGTGTGTGACCTTTAAGTTTATATTAATCATGATAGCTCCTCCTCTCTGTCTAGAGTTGTAGCTTGCTGAGTATATGTGAGGGAGTTGTGATAAATCTGACTTAGATAAGTGAGTCTCTTGTAGTAAGACAATGTCTCCTTGTAGATTATTTAGTCTTTTTGTTTGGAACCAATGTCATGAACATTCCGTTCTGAGTGTAGTCATATTAACTTATCTTGTTATCGAATGTAAAAGCGGTGTGTATTCTTTGTGAGCAGGTGCGTGTGTGTGTGTTTTTGTATGTGGGTGCATGCACTTGTGTCAGTAAAGGCAGGGTCCTAATATGGTTATTAAGTACAAGATGTGTGTGTCGTGAAGAACAGTGAAAAGTACAAGACAACAAGAACACAAGAACATAATGAAACATATAGGGAAACATAATCAAAAACAGAGAACATAATCTAAACCAACCAAGCTAACTACTTTTACACTACTGAGATGTGCATGTATATGCGGGTTGTGTAATATTAAATAGAGGGAAAGAGAGGGGAACATGAATATTTAATTAAGGGTAAATCATTTTGATTTATCTGTGGCCAATTGACCTGTAGTTCAGTAGAGCCAGGGGGTTACCTCTTTCTCCCATTGCCCCACTGACTGCTTACATACAGTTTGTCATATATTTGTCCGGATCTGCCGTCAACAAACTTTTTCCTCAGGGGAACAGCCTCACTAACTCCTTCAGTTTAAAGTGTTCAAACTTGGTCACAATCAGACAGAGACACTCACTATCCTGCCACTTCCCTTCCAATCGATGCACCAGTTGAAAGGAGATGTTCCTGATGGTGTCTGCTGGGACTTTTAGCAATTTTTCAATGCAGTGTCTTTGTTTTTTGTGGAATCCCAGCGAAAACCAGCTTATCACTCACGCTGTGTGCCCGGAAAATAAAGCTGTGATGCACACACCATGCATCCAGAGTGAACCAGTTCTTAGGTGTGTGTAAACAGTTTCAACATACTGTGCACAAAGACACGCCATCAGCAGACGTCACCTCTCCAGTAGTATCTGCCCTCCAATATACTGTAAAAAGGTTAGCTCTGTGATAGTATCATAATTTTTGTTTCAAGGGTGTGCAAATTGACATAATTGACATATTTAAAAGACAAATGCCGCTGAAACACGCACGTGAACTCCACTCATTGGCTGAATGCGTAGAGCAGAAGTCCTCCTCACTGCAGCAGTGAGCATTGAGCAACAGGATTCAGTGTCACATGACCACTAGTAGATACACAAGCACTTTCTCTGTCACCCATGGCAGCAGTGTGGCAAAAACATGGAGACACCAGCACACACATCTCAAGAAAAACCCAGTAATTCTGAAAGGCACATGCAGCAACTGTATCATTCAATAGTTTAAATAGTTATGCAAAGATTTTATCCAAATTCAACACTAAATCCTACTTTCAATGACTGCAGTTTCAAAATTATCCAACCCCCTAAAAAAGAATTCCTCATTAGAGCACACATATGCAAATCACGTGTTGCCTTAAGGGCTTCATTTGTTGCATCAGGTTTGTTTGAGATAGATCACCTCAAATACCTGTATTGTTGACGGTGATGTTTGATTGCATGTTACAAATAACGCTAAGTCAAGAGAATTGTACAAAAAATTCAGAAAAGAGATCATTGCCTTGCACAAAAAAGGAAAGCATACAAAAAGTGAAAACTGAATGTTTCTAGAGATACAGTTAGAAGCATAGTTTGTGTGTTTAAAGTTGAAGAAACAGTGGCTACTCTGCCTGGATGTGGAAGCTATCAATGTCTGCTACCAGAGTCCTAAGGAGGCAGGTGGTCAAAAACCCTCGACTGACTGCAAGACCTGCAGCAGGACTTGGTGGCAGCAGGCACTGAGGTTTCAGTAAGGTCCATACTAAACTCTGAAGGGCTCCATACCCAAACTCCAAGACGTACACCACTACTGACACAAAAGAACAAGAAGTCAGCTCCAATTTGCTCAAAACTACAGTATATAAATAAGCAAAAGAAGTTTTGGGATTCTGTTCTGTGGAGCCTAAATCAGTGGTATGTCTGGAGGAGGAAGAATGAAGCATAGGCAGAAAAGAACACCCTGGGTTCTAATTTCGTAGACCAGGGGGTTTGTCCAGGTGCATTTAGCAGGTTTCATGAACAGCGTAGCTGGGCACAGTCTGGCACAAATACTCTTCTGTCCCGCCTTCGTCCCTCCTACCCACGCAAGTAGCAAAGAGAGGGAGAGAAGGCGTGATTGGGTTAGTCCAAATCTTCACCAATTAAATGAGCTCTTCTCCTCACCTTTAAATGTGCCGCGGGTGAGGCACAGTGCAAGTTTCATTTCACCAGGGACGAAGGAGACAGCAGCAGCGTCAGACGGAGAAAAAGTGATGTTCTGGTCTGGGAGGTCCAAGCTCGCAGTGTCCGAATATATGGTCATATGAACAGACCTCCATGATCTGATGATGCAAAAGGAGCCTGGCAGGGGGTTACCAATACTGTTGATCAGTACTGTTGATATATATATCACTCACCCCTGCTCTGAATCTATCTTTCACAGTCAAAAAATCCACAATGAATAAAGCAATGTAACATAACGACCATCCACACCACTGATTGGTATCAGTTCATCACTCCAATGCCAATCCCTTACTGTGAAGAAGCAGAACAAAGGATCTCCAGTCTCCTGACTCTTTAATCAGTCTTTCTTTGTCCATATTGCCACTTCAACCAGTGTAATAGAGATAATGTAGAGCAGCTGTTACAATTGCATTTGTAATTTATATTTTTTTTGTTAATAAGGAAATGTTTCTATTGTACTTTTTCAAATTTAGTTTATATTGAAATAAAAGTTCTTAAATCTTTTCCAGTGTTCCTGTTCATTTATTCAGTGATAATGTGCAGAGTTTAAAATAATTAAATTAGTAAATGCTGTTATGTTAAACCAATTACGTCAATACAATACAATTATGTTAATTAATGTTATACAAAGGTTCCCTACATGTTGTGACAAAAGAAATGTTAGGAGAACATTCTGGGAACCGAAAGAGAATGTTATCTAAAGCTTGTTATGAAGGTTGTGACAAAATAAGTTATGAGAATCAGAAATTGTTAGCTGCCTTCCCTCCATTAGTCATTACATAAAATCACTATATCCGTAACACTGTTGAACTGCAACACACAGACCTCCTATGATGATGCACAAAAATGGACGACACTCTCCCTCGCCTGGACGCAGGTCACAGGGGCCCCCCCTCTGGAGCCAGGCCTGGGGGTGGGACAAGATGGCGAGCACCTCGTGGCTGGGTCTATACCCATGGGGCCCGGCCAGTCACAGCCCAAAGAGGCAACGTGGGTCCCCCTTCTCATGGGCTCACCACCTATGGGAGGGGCCAAGGAGGTCGGGTGCCTTTTGAGCTGGGTGGTGGCCAAAGGCGGAGACCCTGGTGGTGTGACCCTCGGCTGCAGAAGCAGGCTCTAGGGACATGGAATGTCACTTCTCTGGTGGGGAAGGAGCCTGAGCTGGTGCTCGAGGTTGAGAGGTTCCGACTAGATATAGTCGGGCTCACCTCGACACATAGCTTGGGGTCTGGAACCAGTCTCCTCAAGAGGGGTTGGACTCTCTTTCACTCTGGGGTTGCCCCAGGTGAAAGGCGCCAAGCTGGTGTGGGCATTCTTGTTGCCCCCCAGCTTGGGGCCTGTACATTGGGGTTCACCCCGGTATACGAGAGGGCAGCCTCCCTCCGCCTGGATTGGGGTCTCTGTAGTGTGTTCCAACTACAGGGCAGTCACACTCCTCAGCCTCCCTGGTAAGGTCTTTTCAGGGGTCCAGGAGAGGAGGGTCCGTCAGATACATTTTAGATGTGAAAAATCTGAAAAGTTAGAGAGAATCACCCTGGTGTGGGGTAAGGTTTGATGACTGGACTCACTGTGTACAAACACACAGCAATGGAGTGTTTGTCACCCTACTCTGTTAATAATAATGTAACTATTAATAAAATTGTTCATAAATAAATCAAAGAAAACCATGACATTTATGGAGTATTGTCATGCTCAGCAGGATGTTGGATTGACAAATGCTCATGCAGACTGGTTGTGTTAGAAGCTTTTGCCGACTGGCACCACATGTTTGCAAAAAGAGCAAACGCATTCATTCAGTTCTGCTGACTTCTTTTGCAGCAGGTTTAAAACCAAATAGGGGATTTTATGTTCTTTTTTCGCAGTCTAAGCCTGCTAATGCTGTGAGGTGATTGTGTAAAGCTCCACCCCCATCCTGGTGAATACATCAGCAATTGCTGGTTGTTCTGCTGCCAATGACTGGAAGATATCCATATCGATCCATATCCATATCACCGATCCCCCAGTAGGGGTTAATTAAATCAAGTCAAATCTAATAAGTCACAGTCTGAATACTTTCTTAGGCTTATGATGGAATGCCATACACTCACAGCACACCAGAGACAACATGACAACAGTAAAAAATACTGCAAAATATAACAGTCTCCTGCATCACAACTGAAAACCTCAGCATGTTCGGCATTGTGACTTGACCATGCAATTTTCTTGACCATGCAATTTTCTGAGGAGTGAGATGTATGGCTGTACACATATTATCACATGCATTTAACAGTGTCAACAGTCACTTCCCTCATGTACAGGATTTTTTCTAAACTGGGTGTTAGATGCTACTTGTTACTCTACTGTACACAACATGCAGTCTTAAAGCGTTCATTTTTAAGACTAATGCCTTATATATTTGCCAGTAAACAATATTCCAATTTGGAAGACAATGACGAAGTGGAAACAGGTGAGTGTCATGATTGGATATGAAAGGAGCATGAAAGGAGCATGAAAGGAGCATGAAAGGCTCAGTCGATCACAATCCAATCCAATCCAACTTTATTCAGCCAACCATTCGCCAACAATGCAGAACCATGGACTCACACCGTTTCAAATGCAAAGGAGAACAGATGAGTCTTTAAAAGAGATTTAAATTTGACAAAGAAGGGACCTTTTAACTGTCAACCCACAACTTAGAAGCTGCAATTGTAAAAGCCTGATTCCCCCTAAGCTTCAGCTGTGATTTAGGTACAACTAAGAGCAGCTGATCAGCTGATTTTAGAGAACGCACAGGCACATATGACTGCAGCAGGTCAGAGAGGTAAGGTGGAGCAAGACCATTTAGACATTCATAAACAAATAAAAGGATTTTGAAATCCACCATATAATGCTCTGAGAGCGAGTGAAGGGAGGCCAAAATGGGGGAGAAGTGCTCCCACCTGCGTGTCCTTATTAAAAGACGAGTGGCAAGCTGAAAGTGGGAAAAGGAGGCCAGGCTGACCCCAACATAAAAGGCATTGCAATAGTCCAAACGGGTCATAATAAAAGCATGAACAAGTTTTTCAAAGACCCCAGTAGACAGAACACACCTAATCTTAGCCATTTGCCTCAACTGGAAAAAGCTGTTTTTTAGAACAGAGTGAATGTGTTTGTCAAGTTTTAATTTACAGTCTATTTTCAACCCCAGATTGGTAACGGTAATTTCACAGAATGGGCTAAGAAGCCAAGGTCAATAAGTTCAGTGTCTGAAGTTCACAAGCAAGAATAGGGCGAGGTTCACCACTTGAGCAAATAGTCCAGCTGTTTTCGAACAATGTTTTTCAACGCACAATTGCAAGGAGTTTAGGGATTCCATCATCTACAATCCATAGTATCATGAAAACATGAGAATCCAGAGAAATCTGCATATAAGTGGCAAGGCCGAAAAACAACATTGAAGGCCTGTGACCTTCAATACCTCAGATGGTGCTGCATAAAACCTGACATCATTCTGTAAAGGATATTACCACGTGGGCTCAGGAGCACTTTAGATAACCAGTGTCAGTTAACACAGTTCATCACAACATCTACAAGTGACAGTTAAAACTCTACCATGTAAAGTGAAAATCATATATCAACAACACCCAGAAACACTGCCAGCTTCTCTGGATGGAGTGACGCAAAGTGGAAAAGTGTGCTGTGGTCTGAGCAGTTCACATTTCACATTGTTTTTGGAAATCATGTGTCCTCAGGATAAAATGACAATCCAGTGTTGCAAATTCAAAATGAGTTTTTGCAAAAAACTATTAAGTTTATGTTTAAATATTGAATACCTTGTCTTTGTAGTACATTCAATTGAATATCGGTCAAAAAATATTTGCATTGTATTCACTTTTATTCACATTTTACACAGCATCTGGACTTTATTGGGATTGGGGTTTGTAGAAACAATAATTTCCCCTCAGAATGCCCCCATCCCACCTGCTGGGTTGCTATGTTCTCACACCATCAGTGTTGCCATCAAACTCTCTTTGGCTAGGAAAAACTGAACTGAATGTGAGGTATTGTCCTATTCTGTGATCAGTCATCTTTACCTTTGTGTGAGCTTTCCAGTAGTCGCTCCTGTTTAAATTATTGTCATCTCTTTTTTGACCAGTAAGTACATTGCAATAATGTTGATATTTCAATTTGATTGATAACCCACTTACACTTACAACACAGTTTCTGTATTAAAAACAATGATTTTTTTTCCCCTGTGGAAAGGGGACCTGCTTCATAAATTCTCCTGTCTGTGTGTTTGACTCCTCTTTAGATGTGGTTCGGAAACATGAGGTCACACATATCAATGGTTTGCAGAGACATACAAGTCCAGCATATGATCCAGGCATCTTGGCTGATGATCTTCATCATTAAAGCCAGTTACTTGTTTTATTGTTATATATATACTGTATATTATTTTTATGGTTTTGCAATTTTCTGAACATCCAGAACCACTATGTGCATTTTTAATAAAATGAACATTACTAGTTTAATAAATAGTAACTGGTTTTGCACTACATCACACTTTTTGTCTCCTGCAAATTCAAACCTGTCACAAATACACCTGAATATCTCCTGCTCTTCTATGATATAGTGGGAACTGTGAAAATAGGCTTCACAGAAAATGAGCTGAGGAAAGGTAAAGAGAGGAGTAGACCAAGCAGAAATGGAGGAAAGTCAAAGTAGAAGACGGGAATAGATGGAAGGGCGTAGGATGAGGGAGGCCTGTGAGAAAGAGACAGTGAGTGGGAGAGACTGAGACAAAGAGACTGTGGGGATGGCAGAAATAACAGCAGGAAATCAGCTCCTTTTAATACCACATGTCCACCATCCAGGCTACCACTTGTGCTGTGAGTGAATGATCTGATGGACATCATTTCACCTCTAGAGTGGTGTTGTTATCACATGCAGCTTCTAAAAATACGTGGGAGAAGCCAGAGGTGTTTTTAACAGAGGCATTTTTTGGGGTTGTGCATTTGTATCATCCATTCACACTAAACAATCAAAACCAGGAAGAAGCTGAGATGACTGAAAGTGAAACTCATAGAACAAATTCACACATTCAACTAGGAAAGATATCAAAACAATGACAATGGATGATTGGCGCTCCATTTCCCAACGCTGCTCTGTCAATCTAGCCACCATGTCTAGCTGTATCCTCTCCTTTACCAGCTGATTCATTTGAGATACTTACTTGCTACATTCATTAAAGTTGAAATATTTTTTATCTCTGTGTGATGCCGACACATCCAGAAAAACAAGCTGATACATGTCATAATGGATGTTCATTGTAACTGCATGTAAACGTCCCCTTAGGCCTGGTTCACACTGCAACGCATTGCATTTTTGTTACTACCGCGTTCCATCGTGTTTTGAATTTTGGTGCCCACGTTGACAGTGTGTTTACACTACATGTGGGAGACAAACATCCGGGGCATGTCTGATTTTGAATTTCAGTGACACACGTGGTTACCAGGAAAAATGGACAGAAAAAAAAGATGATATTGACTTTCCACCCACATGAACACAAAAAACTGCCACCTCTCACAGTAGTTTTGTTGTCTAGGCTGAATTTGAATACATGGTAAACCTAAATATTATAACAAAGTATTTCAGCAGCTGTGCTGATTCTTCCTCCAGCTCTCTCTCTCTCTCTCTCTCTCCTCGTCTGAGTGAACTAAAATCACATGATGTTTTTTCAGATGAGAGAAAAGTTAAAATCATATTTGTGGTGTGGGGAGACAAGCAAGGCACAGAGCAAGAGCGAAATGCAAAATCGCAATAGGAATGCACAATATTATTGGGACAATATCAGTATCAGTCGATATTGTCTTTGAAATAGAGATATCCGATATCAGCAAACACTTAAAGATCCTCCAGTAATGACTAAAACAGCATGCTGAATAGGCTGCTGCCTCCTGGACTTCTATGCTTGTGCTATTACAGCTATGTTTTTTTATGTTATATTTATTTTGCTCAATGAAGAACATTAATATCCACATGGGCATCAGCTGCAACGTGAGTGTGAAAAATGTTATGTTCTTTTCACTGCAGAAGAGAGTAAATTACCCCTGCATTTGGGGCACAGGATAAAATATATATATATATATAATGTATATCATATCAATTATTGGCCCAAGCACTCCCAATAGCTAGTAGCAAGTCTACACAGTTCTTTAAACCTGGGTAAACCAAGGGACATGAAATGTTTGATATTTCTGTTCCACTGAGACCTTTTTACTATCCCATGTGCACTGTAAAAACATGGTGCAACACACAACAGAGGAGAACACTGACAATGTTACCGTGGTTACACACAAATATGTTTCACTTCACTTCCTCTTTTAAACTCAGCAGTAATTTAACGATTTAAGATAGCTGCTTTGACCATGTGCATCACAAGGTTGAGATGGAAATGGTGCAGACCCTATGTATTAGATGGTGAAATTAATGGATTCACCTGACTCTCATATTTACTGGAGCTGCTGATAAAAGCTGGAGCTGATAAACATTGTGTTTATTGCAAAGTCAATTCAACCAGCAATAAACAACATTTTTACCTAATTTAATTTTAGACTAGAGCAAAATGTTTTAATTTGCACTTAAGCAAAGCACAAAATAAACCCTGCTGGAGGCGCTATGGTTGCCACACACTGGGAACCCATTAAAAAACATGTGAGGGAGCATGAGCACTAGTGTGAGCAATAGACTCATAAAATCAGCCTCTCCTTCTCCCCTTAGACTTTAGCCAACTTTATTGTTAGAGGAGGTTTTATAATATTCAACTGCATCAGTGGAAGGAATCCATCATAGCCAGCACCATGTCCAGCAGTAAACATCAACACACCTTCAGACTTAATGTAACGTACATGCTTGCTTGCACATGCATTCAGTAACAACAATAACAATGAATAACAATACTCAACAATGTATTTATTACAATTTTGCAGCTGGCATAAAACAACAGACAAATGAAAGCCAATCAATTAAATTGTAGCCTTTGTAATGTGCAATTCATTACATTCATACACTGATAAGCAGACTTTTTGTTAACTTGGCTTTCATTCAGATGTCCATACTGTGCTGTTTGAAACCAGTCTTTCACTATAATATATTTGATGGTGTCACTGTCTGTGTGTACAGTGATGGACACACGTGGACGTGACATAATATGCCATGCACCATGTCATGCCCTGTGGGCAGATGGAGACAAACACAAGACATAAACACAGATTACCTGGCCTCTGCCACAGTGCAGCAGTAGCTGCCACTGCGCCGCGAGCTCCTGCCCACCCGCAGCTCCTCTCGAGACTTACGCCGATTAAAGTAGTCTGTGAGTTTGCCAAAACTCGCCATCTTTCTCTCTTTTTCTCTTGCTCTCTTCACCTCTCTCTTTCCTGTTTGCCGTCTCGTCCCTTTGATGCGTAACAAGATGCTTCTGGTTCTATTTTGTAACGCTCCTCATCAGCTCACAGCTTCCTGACTTTCTGTGTGCCTTTCTCTACTTCCACCTGAAATGAGTGGCAGCGTCAGCCACAGGTCATATTTACGTGGGGCTCCCTCATGCTGTTAACACGCAGAAGAACGCGCTGGACCTCGCTCTGCCTTTCTCTGCTTCACTCCCCCTCTTTCAATCTCTGCTACAACATGCAGAGCACATACACTGACTCTCAAAATAGCAGCATTTGTAGCTGCCTTCCAATCGACACAGCGGGTTGACTGGCTCAGCGACGGCTGTTATTCTTATGTGCTAGAGAGAGCAGAGCTGGTGGGAGAAAAGGAGCTGCTATGATGCTGGTACCTAAGCCCACCCCCCTCTTTTTCTTCCCCTCACTCTCTCCATTTTAAGTGTTGCTTTCTCACTCTCTCTCTTTCCATGCATGCATTCTTTCACATGACCACTGATAAACATGCAACATTTGATCACAGCTAGAAAGCAGCAGGCAGCGGCTTAGCTGTCAATGTCGCCTTCTCCATACACTGTACGTCCTCCCTCCTTCCCTTCCTTTTCTCCTGTCTGAGAGGGAGAAGTACATACATGCACTAACAAACTCACATGCACCTGCTAGATGACTGTAATTTCCTGCTGATTTCATGTGTGTGTATGCGTGTATGTGCGTGTGTGTGTTTTCTCTTTAGTCCCAGTTTCCCAGATAAAGAAAAACAAGCAGGGAGGTTTGTGCAGAGAAAGACTGGATCAAAGCCCAATGTATTTATCTGAAGAAACACCACTCTAGAAAAAGAGAATGATGAGTATAAGGGACAGTAGGGGAATGGAGGAAGGACAGAAGGGAAATGTATTAAGAAGGAGGGGGAGTATCTTTAAAGCAAGGGCTGTGTGTGAAGAGAGTATAAGTTTGACTGTCTGTTTTTGTGTGTGTTCTTGTATTTGTTTCCTCTTTAGGACCTTTTCTGGCATACTGGCAACATTGACTTTGTCAGGACCAGTAGTCTTCATGGAGACCAAAACCTGGCAGAACCTCATTTCCGAGGAACTTGTTGAGTTTAGAACTAACATTTGAATTGTGGTTAGGTAACAGTTAGGTTTAGGCATTGACCTGTTATGGTTAGAATTTATGGTTTGGTTCAGTCATTCTAAGAAGATACTAAAGCTATGCAAACCTGTGTGTGTCCATGTGTCTATGCGTGTTGTGTTTTCTGCTTAGGTCTGCTGTGATATGATCCCACTTTGCAATGAGGCTGAGACGGAAATGGTGCAGACCCTCTGCAAAGACTGTCAAGTTATGGTGCTTTTCCATTATACAGTTCTAGCACTACTCGGCTTGATTTGACTCAACACTTTGCAGCTTCCGGCAGCTTCAGCTTATTCATTGTCCACTCATCTCTCTTGCTCTCTCTCACCATCAAAAATTACCATGATTCCATTTCTCTCTGTCATGATCTGTCCACCCCTTCCCCATCTGGCTATTGATCTGATCTAGTAATATTTGAGTCCCTAAATGGAGAAAGAAAGTATGGGAAGAAGACTTCCTAAGGCCTTTACCTCACTACTGAGTGCTCACACTGGTATCTTGATTTTTTATTCTGTACAAACCTAGCTAGCGGTGGGATGTGTGGCAAAAATATGATTACAGGTTTTTTTGTTTTTTTGTTTTTTTGGTTTTTTTAACAGTAACATCTCAATCACAATTTATTACATTGATATTAAACTATAGAGCTTGATGACAAAATGATAACAATATACGATATATCCGGATATAACTTTCCTCAATATAAAAACAAGATACACTTTGATAAAACTGATTTCCTCCTTATTTGGACAGACGTTTTCACAGACAACTCAAACAGCCAATGACATGGTGCTTTGAAACAAATATGTGGCATGGTAGTAAAATCATATAGGGAAAGGTCAATAGGTCAAGGAACCAGCAAGGTAGGTAAACTGAAGTAAAATGAAAAAATCGAGTTCTAGCTCCAAGAGTTTTCAACAATAAACTATATTATTGGCTATCAGTGCAGGGGAGATAAACTGGACGGCACCAATGTTTTGACTAGGGACACAAGCCAAGGGCAAGTTGACCTGTTCCAAACTAATGTATTTTTTGGGAAGTTGAAATATGATCTAAACTGTTCATTTAAGGACAGCTAAAGAAATACACACACATATAATTGGTAACAAGCACACTCACAGGGTGGCGTGTGCATTGCAGTATAAGAACTGATGGAAATCTCTGTCAGTGGCTAATCTGACTTGAGCTCCACTGCTGTGTAAGATGTAACTTATATAAAGTTTTGCTTCACAAAAGACTGCCAGTTATTTTCTCTACAATATAATTGCAGTGGTCAGCAGGATTTGGCAAAGGGTCTGAATGATGCCGCGCTTCCACGGTGTGAAATTCATAAATGGCACCAAAAATCAAAGTAAGAGAACTTTCTCTCTCTTATTCTAATAGTGTAGTCTCATGGTTTGAGGATGCAGCAGAATGTCTGACCCTCCAAATTAAAGAATCTGAGGAGGGGTGTGAATATTGTAGCCTTTCATTATCTGTATGCATACAGAGAGCTGTTTCAAGTGAACTCTGATAAAATAGTAGTTGAAATTGAGAAACAGTGAACCTGTTCATTTTGAATTTCATTGTGATAGGAATTAAAATCAGCTGATGAATGGCTGAAAAAACAGGAACCACACATTCACCGTCAAGAGGTGAGATGGCTCTAAGTTGTTGATGCTGTTCAGCAGCTTTTGATGTGAACTGAGTACTGCACTCAATTGTGGATACCGGCTCGTGGAGTCAGGTGGATGCAGTTCGAGATGCTAGACATCCATCCAGGCCTGATCTAGGCCTGATATCCAAAATCATATTTTTATGAACTCCGAAAGGCAAGAAGCTGACTGACTTGATGAACATACCTATTAAAATTACTGCTCTATTAAGAAGTGGCTCTGTTTCACAAGAAAGGAGGAGTGTGTTATGTGAGTTTTGCTGAAATAACTATAAACTGGCACATGAATCTGAAGGTGGTATTCCAGTCTCTATAGTGCCAAAATAATTTATGTTTTAGAATAATTCATATCCACATAGACTTATCCACATATCCACATTAGGCTCAGGAGATATCAGAGGTATAAGGAGAGAAAGAGGACATTTAGGCTCCACTCCAGTCTGTGTTACAAAACAGGGCTATCCCCTTCCTGACCTCATGAAGAACATGAACAGGACTAAAGGATCAGAATCTTCTTGGCCAAAAATAGGCAAATTTGTTTTAATTGTGTGTGTGAACTCTCAATTAAAGACAAAAGACAAAAGCAAAGAACGACAAAATGAAAAAAAAACTGACCTATTATTTCTAACTCAAATTAGAAATAATAGGTTTCAAAGCAGAAGGCCAACAATACAGAAATAATGTGAGAATTATAATGCAGCAAGAAATGCTTGCTGCATTAAAAAGGGAAAAACAAAAACAAAGAGGGATCAAGAGCATAATTTGTCTAAGATTGCAGGCCTGTATCCGTCCCTTAGGGTCCATCAACATTAATGGAGATTTTGATTTAAAAAAAAAAAACTAAGAATCCCTCGACTCAACCTGATTCTCATTGATGCCATGCAGAAATAAAAGGTTGCCTTGGATGTTGAAGTGATAAAGTGTAGTATTTGATTCCAAATTTTGCAGCACTGCCAAAAAACCAAATACATAAATATTAGATTGCTATGCAGCACATAAGGAAACTTTAAAGGGAAAGACAGGAGGGCAGTCATATTGGATAAACTGGATTAGGCAGGCATAGACCTGACCAATAAGATAAACCACACAGTAAATCAAGACTTAGAGGATACTGATCAAAGTCATGTGAAAATGTATAAGTGGAAAGCAGGGTCATCAGAGATGTAGACCAAAATACACCCACCCGATAGATATTTTCCTTGTCAACATACACTATTAATTTAAGGCACTCAGAGACATTACACACTATGGCAAACACTTGACCTTGTGGGACTGATGTCCAGGCTGCTGCACATTCATGAAGGGGCTAACAAGTGGATAAGAGCATCTGAGCTGGAAACAATAGCACTACAAAAAATAGCACTAGGACCCATCACAGCTGTGTGGGCTGCCTTGGAACAACAGCACTCACGAAACTGCTGCACTCCAGTGGAAATGGCTGGATGTTCCCATGGCAGATGGGGCACAGTTCAACACATATCGAGGTGTGCCTAGGAAAGCATCTGAATTAAAATACTGACATAGATTCAAAGGCACAGAAAGGGGAACATCTCTCTGAGATGGACAGTCCAACTGCCTACTTTTAAAACAGCTGAAAAGACGGAGGCAAGAAAGTGAGGAGGGAGTTGAACACAGTCAGTATTAACGATACTGTTTAGAAACTCAGTAGTTGAGGCTCTCCCTCTGCCAGCTTTAACTTCTCACAGAGAATTTTGTGACCATGTGGTGCATGGTATAGAGAAATACAGAAACAGTGAGCAGAGACTTAAAGACGCACCACATCGCCAGCACACACCTGTGCTGAGGACTGGACACATTGTGAGAAACTGCCCAATTACACAAGCTGGCCCATGTTTGGTGGAACATGGTTGAGGACATCAGGCTGTTCATGGTGAAGATGTAACGAACGCTATTAAGGGGGAAACTTCTGAAGATATGAGGACCAAAGTTCCAAATTTCTTTTCTGTACTCTGTACTGATTAGGAACATTTTCTGAGCCACTGATTAAAGCTGTCAAGCAAGGGAAAAGGTTTATTAAATAAACTTTTTAAAAAGATTTTAATAATGTCAAAAATGATTGATCCAAAAAGCTCACAGAGCAGCAAGATGGAGCGAGATCTGAAAATCACTGAATTTGTTTTATTTACATTTTACACAGCATCCCAACAATTGACAGCAGGTTCTAATCCTTCATCATCTTAATTACACCCTTAATACAACGTATCACCACCACTAAATCACCACTAAATCTCCGCCAGCAATTTGGTTTTCACTCTGCAGACACATCTGGCAAAGACATAATTTTGCCAGATCAGAGGCAAGATTAACAAGATGACAACAGAGAAGCAATGCCTAGCAGCTTTTGTATACATCATCTACTTCCATTTTAAGCTACTTGCTGCACAAAGCTCCCTGGGCATAAACCTTTAAACGCCATTACTGGATAGCCATCGCTCCTAACTTCATCAGCCACATTTATTGACATGTTTCATATCACTCTGAATATGTCATCCGAATCATTGGTCTGATTGGTTGTAGTAAAGTCTGGATTGTTCCATAGTGGCTTTTGGGTTGTAGTTGAGAAATTGTTTTTTGATTTTGTTATTCTTCCACCAAGCTGAAAGAGATTGCAGTGTTTTTGAAGCAGTTGTGATGTTTGATTTTATAACTAATCAACGGTAAGCCTTTGATTTAAATGTCTTCACATGCAGACTGTTCTAAATCCAGCCAAGGGTATCTGGGCTAACTGAAAATTTAACACAGAAATATCAACATCCATTTGGGGTCATCGCAGTTAAAAGCTGCTTTCACCAAACTAAAAGCTGGACAATGGGAATGATTCATGTATAATTTAATCATTCAACCTGTCTGACTTTAGCCCCAACCCGCAACTCTCAAAGGTAGGATAAAGCATGGATAAAGAAAATCAATGGATGGATTTAGGATTCAGGTATTCAGTTTGATTTTCACTCACAACAGCAGGCAATGACTATATTTAAATGTACATATTTAAATTTTCTTGTGTTGTTTTAATATATGTATTTCCCTTTTAAAACACACACACACGTTTATGCAGATATTCTTCTTAGCACATTGCACTGAATTTCATTCAGGTGAACAACCTAAACAAAGCATTATACCTAACATTAACCATAAACAGTCAATGCCTAACCCTAACCTTAGCCTGGCTCTGTCTCATTAGGACCAGGTTTTGGTCTACATGAGGACCACTGGTCCTGGTCATTGTTTATGACGGAAAAGGTCCTAAAGAGGTTACGAATACAAGGATGCACCCTCCACCCCAACCCTGCCCCACACACATACACACCTGTCAAGAGGTGTGTATGTGTCCCACCAGACCTTTACACAGCTCAAAAGTTGTCTGTCCTCCATCTCTGTGTGCATGTTTATGGTATAAGCAGAAAGATCCATTGCATTCACCTGATTGCACTGAGATCTGTGAAGTATCAGCTGATTAGAAATCAGATTAATATCACAATCATATACTGATTTTGATATCAACATACTGTATATAATCACATTACAAGCATGCACATTATGTAGTTTATGCTACAAGGGGTCTCATGGTAGTGATATTATATTGTCTCAATTTGCAAGTTCAATAGGTAGCATTACCTTTCTGGAACCCGTCTTTACTGGCATTATACTCACTACAGTAGACCACACAACACCACGGTACATCCAATGCACTGTGATCTGTCAAAAGCTGAGTGTGACATTTCTGACAGCTCAGAAAGGTCAAAATGAGCACCAGTTGCATTAAAACAGACGTGGATGTCCCACAGCAGCAGTGTTTTTGATTTGCAGTCTCAGGTTTGCATCACAGCTTGGTTAGCAGGTACATGCTGATTGGAAGGGTGTTTCAGCCTAGTTTTGATGTTAAGGATAGTCCATCTTTTGTCTTTTAATACACCATTTACCTTGGTGAATTTCTCTCACCCTCACACCCTCTCTGGGTGTGTCTATACCTGGTATTTCTTATGATGTGGGAACCTAGATATGTTTACGAAGTCACTTTATGGAGACTTGTTTTCCTTATGGGGACAAAAATCAAGTCCCCATAATGTAAATTACTAAGGTGAGGTGAGGACCTTAAGGTGATGGCATGTTTTAAAGTTAGGTAAAGGTTAGAGTCAAGTTAGGATTCCAAATGAGTATGGGAGATGGTTTATTCACCGATAATACCCAGGGACGGCTGAATCACATTTTTACTTAAATTGTCTGGGCTCTAATTTCGTAGACCAGGCACAGGTGCAGCACAGGCGAGGCGCTATGCAGGTGCGCCATGCCAAGGGGGTGTGTCCAGGTGCATTTTGCTAGTTCCGTGCACAGCGCAGGGGGCGTAGCCGGGGTGCAGATGCGACGGACAGTCGATATAGATAGAAATGTATGTGCTGATTCAGATAGTTACATTAAAAAGTTGTTGTGATTATTAATTGCATTGAAATGTGCCTGACATTCTGTAAACCTGCCTGTGAGGTTTTGGTGACGTGTGCGCACTGTGCGCCAGTCAGGCAAATTACCACTAGACCATCTGCACTTCACCTTGCGCCGAGAGTAGACCAGGTTGAAGCTGGCGAGCATTCAGCGCACCTTCAGCGCAGCCTTTTGACACAAAATTGTCACTGCGCCAAGCTGAATCAGTCGACACCTCCCCCTTTCGGCGCACCTCGGTCTACCAAATTGCCAAATTCGCTGCATACGGTGTTGCACCTGAAGAAATTACCACTGCGCAGGCTGCGCTTCGCTGCGCCATATTGTGCTGCACCACGATATTAGAGTCCTCTATAACTACATGGAATATAATAATAATAATGTACCTTTGTAATGTAATAATGTACCTTTAAAACACCTCCTGCATAACTTGGGTCATATAATCAAAATGGGATGCCATCAAAACACTAATTAATGATCATGTCACTTCTAAGACAAGTAAGTGAGGACCAAAGGGAGCAAGCTGACAGAAGGTTGATGTAGAAAATTGTTGGGAAATGTTTGCAACAAAGAAATAATAATGTTAATCAGTTTGAACATTAAATATTTTGTCTTTGTAGTGTTTTCAATTGAATATGGATTGAAAAAGATGTCCAAATCATTGTATTTTGTTTTTATTCACGTTTTACACAACATCATTGGAATTGGAATTTGGGTTTGTCTTTTCTTTGATTCATATTATGTAATAAGCTGCAGTTTGTCAAAAAGGCAACACATTATCAAAGTGCCTCTTCTGCAAAAGCCAAGAAGATGAGTGTTCCTCCCTGTTCTGTCTTGTCTGTGCAAGATTAGCTTTAACAGTCAGCCTGCTTGTGGTGACACCAGTACCTTTGAAGTGAAATATAGTCAGAAACATTTCCAATAAAGGGTATGCAGGTTTTTGGTGGTGGATCATTAAAAATCTATTTACACAGCTACTTTCAAATTGTTTGTGTGTGTGCGTGTGTGTGCGCGCGCGTGTGTGTGTAACTAATTATAGTATGTCTTGTTTCAGTTGCTTTAACTTGTCTGATCTACATACTCTTTAGTTTTAGTCTCTTAAAGGTGCTTAAAGTCTTTAATTTACTTTTTCTGTTGATATATAAATGTCCCTTTAAAACTTGGAGGTGTTTTGTGCAAATGAGAGAATACATTACTTTCTTGGGCAGCTTCTCCTGTGTTGGGGAGGAGCTCTATGTACTAGACTTTCTTTTAAAGGTACAGTAGACAGGATTTTTGGTGTCATGGATTAATAGTTCTGTAACAACCTTTGAGCATAATGTACATAAAGTGATCAGAGAGAACAACACTTCTGCCTCTACAATCTATTAATTACATCTGTAGCATCGTGCAAAACTTAAACCAATTACTTGAGATGGGTGAATCCCACCTCCTCCACAATATCGCTACGAAGACAGCACATCACCTGAGAGGCAAATCATGGTGCTCCTTCGCCACACACACCCAAGAACTGTTCCACACACCATCTAAAACATCTGAGGCTACCTGGGTCAAGGCAAGATGGAGGGACCAGTGGACATCAGTAGAACCATTAAGGCTCCACCACTACATAAAAGACCTCACATGTTTCCTGGCCAGCACCTGCCCCAAGAGCAATGACTCTAGACCACCTGAGGACAGGTGAAAAATGCTTCAGGGGCAGCAATGCAAAAACTGGGTATCGTGAACAGTGCCCACTGTGAAAGCAGGGATCCACAGAATAGTGATTGTGGTCTAATTGACCTGCACAATAAAACAATAAAACAAAAGGACATTAGGGCTGTCACTTTTTCCAAAAAGTTTCCAAAGTTGCCAACCTTACACCTTAAGAAATAATACAGACAAAGTGAAGGAAAAAGAACTGCCTGGAGGTGTCTTTTCATATTTTGCGTTGATGTCTACATACCAGAAAACAACAAAATTAGTCATGTGCTTATGTTGTTCTTTTAAACCATTGTAATCAGCAGGCTGAAGCCACACCAATGACATGTAAGCAATTTCTGTCATTTTCCACCACCAAAATATATAAAACTCCCAATAAGTCATGTCACTGCTAACCCTCCAAGTCCACACTGTGAAACCATGTCATGTAAAGACTTCATCATATTCTTCTGAAATAATACTTGCCAGATTTTTCAAAGAGGTTCCTCTGGATGTGTCCTCTCCTGCCGTCAGGATGCAACAGTGCACCCACTTCTCAACAAAACTCATCAAAGTGACATATGACCTTTACTTCCAGCTGATGGTGATGATGCTTGATTTTAAGTTGACACTGTAGATCATTTGTTGTTCTCTATTATGATACAGTACATGCTTCAGGCCACATCATGATAAGTGCCACATTCAGTACCATTGTTATGTTTATGGTATGCAAATACACTCACTCTAAAGACCAGTGAACAGGGTAACTATGATAATGTTTTTTAAAAACCCCATAGCTGGTGAGCAGCTAGTTTGATGTTTATTTGCTGGAATTAGGATATCCAGGATATCCAGAAATGATACCAACTACCGTTCTGTCTCAGCTCCCTAGAGGCTGCCCATTTGTCTCCAGTGAGTTTCATCATTGGTTGTCGTCAGGTTACATCCTCAGTCAGGGCTCTGTTGACAGTTCCTGTGTCATGTCTCATGACAAAAAGTGATCAGGATCACTTCTGAAAAACTTTCTTGAAAAGCTTTTTCCTTCATATTGTCTTAGCAATATTAGTTTTAGTGTATTTTTATTAATTAAACTCGTTAATTTTTTTTGTCGTTTTTTTCCTAAGCACTTTGTAACATTATTTTGGAAATTGGTTTATGATAAAATATAGTTATTATTATTGTTGTTGTTACAGTTATTATTAAAATTTATTTTTAAAAATGATGTGGATACTTGTCTGTTTTTACCAGTGTGTCGTTAGTTGTTAGACATTTTCTTAAAAATAACTCTAGCTGGTATGAAACAGGCCAGAATGAGAAGTGTTGAGTTTTCTCTTTCAGCTCCATTTCATTCATAATCTGCAGATATAGACCCTGTACAAAAAGTGTATGGAGTCTTCCATTTCTCCCAGAGGTCAGGGGAAATATTCTGAACAGCCACAAAGAAGCCTACTCCACTGGGTGGAAAAAAACATCTGTTTAAATGGAAGTTCATGGTAATCTGATTCCACTACTACTACTTGATTTGTTAATGATTCTAGATTCTTCCAGAGTGCAGATTCTTATGTTTGAGATAAAAACCTGTGTCACGTGATGTAAAAAGGGAGCAGATATTATCTTCTGCAAGTGTTTGTTTAGTTTCAGAAAGTAGAAATAACGAGGACAATAACTGTTAAAATTAAGTAGGGAAATTGGCAACAATGAGGTGAAACCTTCACAGTCAAACTAATCACTACTCAAACAGCACCAGCAGTGTTTTCAAAGTTCACTGTATTATGGGCTTAAATTTGTAGGGGTTTCGTGGACAGCAGCAGTATCCAGAGTAAAATTGATAGATTTTCATTTGAAAATTGAGTTGTGTCAATGCAGCTTTGAGATTCTCGAGCAACCTCAACTGTAAATTGAGGGTTTCTCCAGGTTTTCACACTTTGGGCTCTAATTTAGTAGAGCAGCTTGTGCAGTGATAATTTCATCAGGCGCAACACCGTGCGCAGCGAATTTGGCAATTTGGTAGACCGAGGCACGCCGAATTGGGTGTGTTGACAGATTCAGCTTGGCGCAGTGACAATTAGATGCCATATTTTTTTTTCTTCATTTTTATGCTTAACGTGATCTACAAAGATAGAGTACATTATTGCGAGGAGGAGGAGGAGAAGAAAATATGGGGAGAGAGTACACCACCAAGTTCCTCCTATTTGGGGATGACAGAGCAGGAATGTAGGTGGACCACACGAATAATGCCTGGAATAATTTACCGCCGTGTCTAATGTACTTAATTTTTTACTATCCATGACACAGGAACAGATTACATCTATCCCATGAGGTGGTCCACGTGGTGACGCACATTGTGGCCTCTGATGAGCGACCCAGTGGCCACTGTCTGCCTCCGGTGTTTCTTCTTACATCACTGAACCATTTTTTACACTGGGCAATGGTTCTCAGTATGACAGGGCAAACCTGATTAACAATATTAGTAACTTTTTGCATCATCAGCCAGTGGAGGTGTGTTTGCATGACCATATATTTGGCCACTGTGAGCTTAGACCTCCCAGACCAGAACATCAGTTGTCCTCCCTCTGACGCTGCTGCTGTCTCCTTTGTCCATGGCGAAATGAAGTTTGCACTGCGCCTCGGCTGTGTTAAACCCAGTCACGCCTTCTCTCCCTCTCTTTGCTACTTGTGCCGGTAGGAAGGATGGAGGCGGGACAGAGGAGCACTTGCACCCAGCTGCACCCCCTGCACTGTGCACACAACTTGCAAAATGCACCTGACACACCCCCTTGGTGCAGCACACATGAGCTGTGCCTCTCCTGCGCTGCGCCTGCACCTGGTCTACGAAATCAGAGCCCCTTAACTCCACTTTCTCATTCTCAGTGGTGTCCTTTGTCTATAAGACGAGAGAAGACTGACAGCTGAGTCCTTGACAAAGGAGTTGGCTGTCCTGTGTTATTCCATGCTTATGAAATAACATGGGCTATGTGTGTTTGTACACAATGCAGAAGACTCAATGAGAAGACATTTTAATTGCCACTAATAAGGAATGACACCAACTGTGATCACACAGCAGCTACATCTGTCACTGCTGAAGCCTCTCACAGCAGGATGATGATCATGTTGATGATGATGATGATGATGATGATGATGAAAACACTTCTACTGTCCTTAAAGAAACATTAATCTCCTACTACTATTTTTTTTTTATAATCCTATTAGAAAACAAAACATTTAGTTGTCTTGGAAATTATTTTAAATGGAAATGTGTACCCTCTATATGAATATTTGATAACTAGAGGGAAACTGTATAACTGTTTTTTATCAGTGGCAACTGGTGAATTGTTTGGTCAATCAGCAGAAAACAGTTTTGCTAGTTTCAGTCACTAAGAGCAAAACTGCCAAATATCCAGTGGTTCCTCATGAAACATTAAATACAGACGTTGACACACTACTCCTACTAAATATTATGTACTAACTGAACTCATTAGACATCCCTTGGAAAATATCACTAATGAATGTGAGATGCAATACTGCTTTGATCATTTCTTGCAATTTCACAAAAATAATCTTATCTTATCTAATGATTTTGTTGCCCTCTAGAGGCTCAATAACCCCATCTTCCCAACATCATCCATCACAGAAATGTGATCTATCTTCGTCATTTTAAAGCTCTCTCTCTCCTAGTAACTGAGAGCAACAGTTCTTGTGTTATAAAAAAGGGTGAGAAGTCTCTGACAATAAGCCTACCTCTGATTGGACAAGAGAGTGATGAAACAGTGAATCAGTGATGCAAGCAAGGTGTAAAATAGCCAATGGCAAAATTTTACACTGATACACTGGTTTTCACCTGAAATAATTGGTATTGATTCTATACAGTGTATATATAATTGTATATATTGTTACCAATATACGTTGGTTAGCATGTTGTGTAGCTATGCTAACCACAACAAGACTTGTTTGCAGTCTCTAGTACATGCTGTACCATAGACTGGTCAATGAGGATTCCCAGGCATTGAATACTTTTTCTGACATGTCTGCACTGTGTTGCAGATAAACGCATAATAATGTAAAATGCCTATAGCTCAATTACACTGATATCTATTGTAGTACAAGTCCTCATTACCTGTATGTGAGTGTGCACTGGCATGTGGCTGCATTTATAACCACTGTCCCAGTTGCAATGAGTCATCGGTGAGTCACAGACCAGGAAACAGACCCCACTCTGCGTTTGGAAGCAGCAGGTTGGTGGCGTAACCTTATCATTAATGGACAGCTAGACATGTTAGTTGAGGAGATGAGGAAGGTGATTCATTACTTATTGTCTCAAACATGAATCAATGAGATAAAGTGAGTGAGTGAGTGAGTGAGTGAGTGAGTGAGTGAATATAAATAAATGCTTTCACTTGACAGGTTGAGTTGCAGCAAGCTGAACAGAAAGCATGTGGGCAAGTGTCTGTACCTATGCACTTTACAGGTATGATTAATACTGTACAGGTGGCATCTACCTGTGAGAAATAGGTACAATAAAATGACAGGGAGTGTGTGACTCACACTCAGCCAACATGTACTGTATGTGCACACACATACCCCAGAAACACAAAGCTAATGCTGTTTGTGCTATATCTGCAAAGTGAAGGGAATGAGACATGTAAAAGAGCCAAGCCAATAAAAGTCCCATCACTCTGAGCCGAGCAACAGCAGCCACAGCAGCACTGCCAGAGAAGGGAATGCGTGGAGTTGCATAAGAATAGATGTAGTGTTCTGGTTAGAAAAGTTAATCCTTGAAAGTAGGATAGAAATAGACGTTAGCCACCAGGGGAGACTTATTGTAAAAAAGAAAGAACTCAGTTTGAATGGAAGTCAATGGGAAAATAAGCTTATAAATTTATAATGTCATTGTCAGCACACAACCTGTACTGGAAATCCAATCTGTTCTGCACATGTGCAAAGTGCAGCTACTTCCTCCCAAAACAACTGACTATTTTCACAATCACTTCCTGGTTTTCAATAAGCCAGTCTGACTATTTCCAGTAAGCTGTGAGCCAAAGATGCAGAGATGTTCCACACTCTCTGTGTCTTCAGAAGCTACCAAGAGTATATGATGATGAATTATAGTGGAGGCATGGTGCAGTGTTCACCATGCTGAAATTTAAACACCTTTTCATTTTGGGTCATTTTAAATCCCTCAGGGCTAACTACTAAAACAACTACTAAAATACATTTTTGGATCAGTATTGGAAGTTTTAAATGCTAACGTTGCCTTACAAAGTCCAAGTTTCCCCTTAGTGAGAATTGACCGGACGTAAAGCTGGCAGAAGTTGCGAAGAAGAGTAACACCATACATATAATCCATTTACAACATACACATGAGCATATCACACCAATTCTCCAGACATTTCATTGGCTTCCTATTCACCTCCTTACTGAATACAAACAACATTGCATCTAAATTGCATCCACAATATTTCAAAGAACTCCTCACACCATAGTCCACCATCAAGACACCTCCACTCCACAAATACCCAACGTCTCTGCCCTCAGGACAAAACTAGACTCAATGGGGGATTGAGCCTTCACAGCAACCACTCCATGGCCCTGGAATGCCTGGCCAGAGAGTTTGCTGGTAAGTGAGAACTGCTAAGTGAATGCCTCATGCAGCAGAAACCCAATGAGTGCAGAGGAAGAGGAGCAGACAACATGGAGGAACAAACCCCTACACAATATGTACCACCGTCAAATTGAAGAAGTGGCTGATGTCAAGAAGACCTACCAGTGGCTGGAAAGGGCTGGACTTAGAGACAGCACAGAGGCTCTAATCATGGAAGCACAAGAACAGGCCCTAGGTACAAGAGCCATAGAGGCCAGGATCAACCAGAGTAGATCATACCCAAGGTGCAGACTGTGCAAAGATGCCCCTGAGACAGTCCAGCACATAGTGGCAGGGTGTAAGATGCTAGCCCGGTCAGCGTACATGGAGAGGCACAACCAAGTGGCTAGTGTACAGGAACATCTGTGCCCAGTATGGAATAGAAGTACCCAAGTCGCAATTGGCAGCACCACAGAAGGTGACTGAGAACAGCAGGGCCAAGCTTATGTGGGACTTCAGCTTCCAGACTGACAAACAGCTCCTGGCCACCCAACCGGACATAGTGATGGACAAAGTGCAGAAGAAGGCAGTGATAATAGATAGATAATAGATGTTGTTGATGCCAACATCAGAAAGAAGGAACACGAAAAGGTTGAAAAGTACCAAGGGTTGAAGGAACAGCTGGAACAGATGTGGAAGGCCAAGGCAAGCGTGGTCCCTGTGGTAGTAGGAGCACGGGGACCACGCTTGCCTCAAAGTGATGCAGGAAAAGAAATAGTTTGGCTTTGGCAAGTTGTCTTAATTGAAAGAAGCTTGACAACTGAGCTAATCCGTGCATCAAGTTTAAGATTACTGTCTAGATGTCAAGTATTGACCTAAAGAACTCAGATCAACACAAACTCTGGAGGTATCACTTATCCCAAACAACATGACCTCAGTCTGTGAAGATTCTCAGTCACCCAGGTCATGGTATCCAAAAGTGCATCAAAAAAGGCAACTGGACTTAGTTGAATTTCTTGAAGACGTTTCGCCTCTCATCCAAGAGAGAAATGGAATACAATGCCATGTTTTTGGAGAATTGATCCAAGAGGTAGTAAGTAGAGGGAGAAGAGAATAGGGCCAAGGATAGAGCCTTGAGGCACACCGCAAGTGACAGGCACTGGAGAAGATTCAGCGGTACCAACACGGACATAGAAACTCCTCTGTGTTAAGTAGGACCTAAACCACTGTAAAGCACCACCCTGAATGCCCACCCAGTTCTCCAGGCGAGACAGGAGGATCTGATGGTCCACTGTATCAAAGGCTGCTGTTAGGTCCAAGAGAACTAAAATAACACAGTGACCAGAGTCAGTGGCTAAAAGAACATCATTAAAAACCTTCAATTGTGCTGACTGTACTGTGACAGGTTTTAAATGCAGACTGGAACACTTCGAGAATGGAACACTTTTAGGAACAGGAATGGGAGATTGGCCTGAATTTTGGAAACATGTGTATATATGTGTATTTTAACCTGTTAACTTAGGTTAACAGGTTAAAAAAAAAGTCTGATACAGTATTAAACTACCAAGCTGATTACAACACATTTTTTTCTGATGTACTTTATTAACACAACCAGCCATTTTAAGAACATAATTCTCCAAAGGTGTGAGAAATAGTCTGCTTCTATTAAAAATAATTTTACATTTTTTCAGTCCACATATGTGAAATGCAGGGTTTTTGTATCATATCAGGTTTGACATTCTCTCTCTCTGATATCTGACCCACTGATTTTTAAAAGTACTGGACTAATATTGATACTGATAATATATAACCTGTTAACTACGTATATAATTTAAAGATCAATCCATGCAACCAAGCATGATCATATTAAGGTTTCTTTTAGGGCTGAACTGATATGATACTCAGTATCAATGCCAGTGTAAAGAGGAGGTAGGGAGTGAATTTCTGTTTGAAAGATTTAAGTAAGCAAGTCAAGAAGCGAATGTGAGGTACTGCATCCTCATGTGGTTTTCAAAATCAAACAGAGCCAGCAGCCTTTTTAAACTACTTTGTTTTAGGGTACATGATACATAGTGGTGTACCCAGGGTACGTACTATGGAGAAAAGGCATAGCCAAAATTCATGCAAATGTAAATGAAAAGCATGTAGTATGAACAGGTCTCTAAACAGTTGCAGCTGAAACAGAATGTTGCTACTCTTTGAGACTCATCAACACCAAGACAGTGAATCATGCACCTCACAATGACTCCATGCTCTTCAACTTAAACACCCAGCTGTTTGTTAATAAAGCACTGAACAGTTAGCCCTGATCTGGTGTTATGTTCTGAACCATCCAGACTCCTCAAGTTGCCTTGGACAGGTACAATGTCTGTTGTCAGAATCAAAACCAAACATAAAGAATAAGTGTTCAGTCATTAAGACCCAGATAATTGCAGATCTGTGGAACTCTGTTCTTTTGAATCAATGCTGGTGACTTTCCTTTTTACCACAACTTTTAACTAAATCAGAAAATGAGTCATTATTTATGATGTACTGTTACCTGTATTATCTCTTATTTTTTTTGTTCTTTTTAATGTGTTTTTCTTTGAATCATCTTATGTCGCTTTTGTAATTTGTCATGATGTTTTTTTTAAATACCTTGAATTGCCTGGCTTTTGATATGTGCTTTGTCTAATAATCTGCTAATACTGTATATCTGTATATATCACATATCTTCTCCAGTACTGCAATGCATGCAACTGAATCCTGGGCAACAACAGTTCCAGGAAGCCCCAAAATAGAGACAGGATGTTCATGTTAAATAACTTTGTAAACCACCGTCATGTGAGACAAATAAAGACAGAATGTCACTCACTTTATGTGCTGTTCCATACCAGCACCTGGAAGCCCAGTGGACCCAGAGTTTGGGTTGGTTCTCCTCCTTTTATACTGTCCAGACCTTGACCTGGTAACACACAGAAATATGTATTAATATAGAGTATGTATTAGTTCACATCTATGTAAAGAGGAGAGAATGAATAAGGCAAATAATGCTATTTCTCTCATTTACACTATCAAAGTCATTACTCATTTCAAAAGAAGAGGTTACATTTGTTTTTTGAGAGTATACAGTACATTCAAGTGTGAGTAATCACTAAAACTGTAGCCTTATCTTTTGTCTGTCCTTCAAATTAACCTCTTTAAATGTGCTTTTAGGACCACATTTTCAGGACTGTGATTTCAGGACTGCGCCTTCAGGAAAACACTTTCAGGACTGCACTTTTAAGACCACATTCTCAGGAATGTACTTTCAAGACAGCACTTTCAGGAGTGTACTTTCAGGACTGCTTTCAGGAGTGCACTTTTAAGAACACACTTTCAGGACTGACTTTTAGGACCACACTTGCAGGACCTTACTTTCAGGACCACACTTTCAGTACCGCACTTTCAGGAACCTACATCTACACTCACACACTAATATTTAGTATCAACACACAAACACAGCTAAACCTGATTTAATGAAGTTGCATACATCCCTAGAGAAAACACATCACACATGTAGTTCATATTATTCATGTTAATTTGATGTAAATATGCTGAGACGCTGCACAGTGTATGAGTGGTGACACTTCAGTACACAAAGCCTGAGTGTTAATTAAGCAGAACATCTGGTGAGAGAGACACAGCTGAAATGGGAGGATGCTCCTTGATCCACAGACAAGCTTGGGATGTTCTCACAGCTCATAACTAGAATTAGATTATGAATCATTATTAATTTTTACCACCAACAAATTTGAAGATGTTGCATTTATCTCTCTTTCATCCCTTTTTTTTAGACAAATCCAAGACATTTTGAAATGATAAGGATAAAAAGTGTTATCAAGTGTTTTTATGAATTATCAAAAAGCTCAATGTGTTTGGCACAACTGACTTAGTTTGAAGACATGCGGATGAACATGGAAAACACAGAGCATGCTCTGGAACCCTCCTTTATCCTTCCAAAATATTAACAGTTAACAATAATCAATCAACTAGTTTGAAATCCTGTTGCGATGGGATCAGCACCTTATCATGGTGGGACACTTTGTTAGTCGCCATGACCCCTGGAGCTATGTTGGTGGGAGTACTCCTGGAAAGGTCACCCATGCCTAATTAGTCGAAGGGTAGAGGCCAGACAAAGATTGATCCCTCTGGCCCTCCAGGTTGGAGGTTGGGCTGATTGACCATGTGCTGATAAATAAACGATTCAGAAACTCTGTGAATGACATTAGGGTGTGTAGATCTGCAGACATTTGAAGCGACCACTGTCTCATGTGCACAACAATCAAAGACTGGGTAGTGAAGCCACCCTTAAAACCTTTGTGGACAGCCTGAGAAACAGATACAAGGTGCTGTGAGTTGAAGAGTCAGAGGGTGAGGTAAAGCATGATTGCAGAGTCATTGGGAAAGCCTACATAGAAACAGCTGCATCAGTCCTGGGTAGACCACAGAAAAAGCCATGGATCAGTGAAACATCATGGAACCTTGTAAAAGAACGAGAAAAAATCAATACACAGCTCTTGGGAACACATTCCAAAAGAATTAAGAAGAAGATAAAAGAGACGTATGCAGAGACGAACAAAGAATCAGACAAAAGTAAATAGACCAAAAGACCTAGGCAGAGCACAGTAGTAATGGATATAGATGGTAACCTCTTCCAGATCCAGAAAACCAATAACTATCAATGAGCAATGTCAACTAGATGAATTGAATTGAAGATATCACTGTAAGTGAACCAACATTAAGTGAAGTCAAAGAAGCAATAAACAAAAGCTAAAGAATGGGAAAGCACCATCGTCAGCTGCTGGGGAAGATATGGAAACATGAAATGATTCCCAAAAGCTGGAACAGAGAGCTTTATCATCAATCTAGCAAAGAAGGGAAAATCTAAAAGAATATAAAAACTTAACAGGCATCACCCATCTTTGTGTAGTGGGAAAGATACTTGGCAGAAACATCATAGATCGGATCAGGAGTGGAATAGACTGCAGGCTGAGAAAGGAACAAGCAGGATACAGATAGGGCAGGGGAACAACACAACTAGTCTTCATACTGTGAAACATCGTTGAACAGGTTAATGAATGGCAAGCAACACTGTACCTGAATTTGATTGATTTTGAAAAGGCTTTTGTCTCAGTACACCATGGAAGCCTGTGTTTGATCATGAGGAAGTATGGAATTCCTGAGAAGGTAGTGAGAATGGCTAGAGCATTCTACAAAGACTTTCGATGTGCAATGGATGACCAAGGACAGATGTGTGATTGGTTTGACATTAAAACCTAGTGCAGCATGTCAGGCTTGTTGTTCTTGATTGTCACGGAGTGGGTAATGAGAAGAACAGTTGGACATGGCAAGAATGGGATCAGATGGAAGTTTACACCAGATGGAAGTTTACACTGGACAACTTGGACTTTGCAGATGACGTGCTACTGTCATCCACCAAACAGCAAATTCAAGGATAGAGGAAGAAGCCAGAGGAGTGGGCCTTAAGATAAACACAAGGAAAACAATAGCCATGAGAATCAATGCAAAAAATCAGGAAGAAATTAAAATAAAAGGCCAAGAATTTGATGATGTAGGAGAGTTCACTTACTTGGGAGCCACAATCTGTAAAGAAGGTGGTGGTATGAAAGACCTAAAAAACGGGGTGCTTTCATGAGATTAAAGAAGACCTGCATGTCGAACAGCATCTCAAGAAGAACCAAGCTGAGACTGTACAAGACACTGGTGGTGTCAGTCCTGCTATACGTATGTATTCCACAACAGATCCCTGAAGAATGCCGAGAATACATTGGGAAGATCACATCAGTATCAAGGAGTTGCTAGAAGAGCAGCAATGAAGCTGCTGTGTCAATGGAGGATGATACGACACATACTGAAGCAAGACCTAAAATAACGCCTGTAATATAGCCATGATTTGGACGCCTAAAAGGAGGAAAGAAAAGAAAGAAAGAAAGAACAAAGACCACCTGGAGATGTACAGTGGAGAAAGAAAGGAATTTAGCATTGCAGCAGCTGACTGTGAGAAGTGGAAAAGCTCTGTGAAGGCCTTATGTGCATGAAGTGAATAGGAAAGATTAGGTAAATTTGAAAATTTTTTAATAAAATTATTTTTTTAATAAAATAAGATATCTGATTTCACCTTCTTAAGTGTGGATGGATAATTTGTTTGTCATTTGCCTGTCAGTTTTATAGAAAAAAAATCAATAACTATATAAATAAATAAAATAATTGATTAATCAAGGAAATAATTAGGAAAAAAAAGGTCTGCTATGTACTGCTATGTGCTATGTACACCTTCACTCAGTCTTAGCAACACTAACTGGAGGGTTTATCAAAACTATTATATAATAAAACTAATACTGGTACAACACTAAACTAGAAATTACTGAAAAAAATGCTTAATGCTTAATAAAAATTCTATTACTATTAGTTCAGTAACTATGTTGAAAAAAGGAAATGCATTTTAGACATATTTATTTTACTTTACATCAGATATGGTGTATACAAGTATATCAGATTTAAGATGTTTGGGCTGATTAGGGGTTAAACCAGCAGTCAGTCTTCAAGGGGTAGGAAGAACTGTGATTCAGGACTTCCCACTGTGGAGGGCAGCATTTACACTCTGTACAGACTGCCAGAATTTATTAGGAGAAGAAGAAGGGGAACTGGTGAATTGTGCACTTGTGAGGATCCAGACAGAGAATTGAGACACACCTATACACTGTAAATAGACAACATGAAATTTGGATTATCTTGGTTTGTAAAGTGGCAACACTGACATGTTCTTGACATACACTACCGGTCAAACGTTTGGGCACACTTTCTCATTGAATTCAATGAGAAAAGTGTACCCATGGTGTACCCAAGGTCATGGGTTACTGGTGCCAGTCCTAGCTGACATAGGGTAAAAGGCAGGGCACACCCTGGACAGGTCGCCAGTCGCAGGGCCAGCACACAAGGACGAACAACTATTCACTCTCACATTCACAGTGAATTTAAAGTGTCCAATTAACCTATACATGCTTTTGGACTGTGGGTGGAAACTGGACAATCCAAAGAAAATTTACACAAACACACACACACAAGGAGAACATGCAAACCACACAGAAATGCCCTTGTTGCCCAAGGCAACAGCCTGGTTTATACATAAAATGTATAAACCAATATTATTGCTTTTAAAAAGGCACTCACTGCTTTCCAAAATCTTGTGATGATCCAAGAAATAAGAAAGCATATCCTCTCCTTTAACCACATGAGTCCATATCCATATGTAAAATGACCCTGACATGACTCATCAACCCCCAACTACCACACACACACACACACGCACACACAGACACACACATCTTTTTCCTCTTTTGCTCACCCTCTATTATGGAAGCCAGTAATTTCCACATGTGCGCTGAACATAAAGCAGCAAAAAGCTGACTAAAAGCATCCCTTTCCTGAGCAGCAGGGACACAATAGTCTCAGATAATCCCAGGACACACCTCATTTCAACACCAACACCAACACACACACGTGCACACACACTCACTCATAGAGTTACTTTTCTAAGTGCGTGACACGGACTTCCTGAGCATATCATCTGCTCAGTAAGAAGCTGATGAGAAAAAAAAAGGTTTTTCGGGGAAAAGCATCTGTTCATTAGGGGAGTTCAATGTGAGTTGATGATTAAATCACAATATTCTACCATGATGTTGCCATAACAATATTTTTGACAATACTTCACAGAATTTCAAAATAAAAGTGCCTTTATTTACTGCATATGGAATGATATATACTTGAACGTTATATACAGAAATAACTTCTTGGAACTTCATATTAATTGGTTGATAACTACAACCAGTTAATGTGTAACCCTGATTTTAACCAAAGCACAATTCAAATCTGTCCTTAATTCAAGTTCCTCTGAAATTAGCTTCATTAGGACCAGGTTTTGGTCTCCATGAGGACTAATGGTCCTAATAAGGTCAGTGTTCATGACAGAAAATGTCTTTAAGAGGTAAGAAATACAAATACAAACACATACACCCTGGTTTCCATGACTTCAGAGGACATTACATTGACTTCAATTCATTTACAGGAGACCTACTCTAACCTTAACCATAATTACTTTAAAACATGTCTTCAACTTAAAATGTAGTCATTTACGTTATGGAGACTTGATTTTTGTCCCGTAAGGAATATATATATATATATATGAGTAATATATGAGTAATTGCAATAGCTTGGCTCTTGTTTGTAAACCTTTATAGTAGGACAGTTCAACTCTGACGCCGGTGTCTTTTGTGCCTCCCAACGTGCCTCGCGCCGGGTTTCCCTAGTATTGTCATGACAACAGTGTGGACTCACAGAGACTGGCCTTCGAAAACAATACACTTACAAAAAAGTTGACTAGAGTGGACAAAGTAGAATAAATCCTCACTCTTCTGAAAAAGAAGACGCCGAAACCGTGACTTGACTGACGCCTTCTTCTTTAAAAGCAGCAGCAAGTGGTCAAAGTGTCTAAATGAAACACGAAAAGTCATGTGCGGTGATGCATTCAGGGTCCTACCTCTTCTCCGAGGAAATCTTCGTCCTCTTGTTGAGTGTCCCCGGCTCGTGTGTGATCTGAGCGTCCTCACTTCAGCCCCCCTGTTAATAAATCGAACATCGTCCCTTGGTACTAACTCTGTATGTCAGTATGAGTCCATATGGGAAACTCTTTCCAGCGGTAATGGCACTTTCTCCGACCAGACTCTCTCTGCCTGACTGTTCCAATCACAGGATGATTCGCTCCGCCTCACTCACTCACTCACTGCTGCAAGCAGAAGTTTTCTATTGGTGAGTTTTTAATAAAGTTAATAAAGTTGAACAGAATTGAATTGACATTTCAGGTAGAAACAATGCAATTTGCACGTTTTTAGTTAAAAAAAAAAAAAAGTTTGAGTTATTAATATATAGTATAGTATATAGACATGAAACTGTACAGTTTTCAGTCTGTTGCCTGGTCACATGCATTGTTATGCTTTGTTGAGTTTAATTTATTATGTAGAGCTAAAAATGAATTAAATATCATCTCATACATCAAACCAACCAAATTCTGTTTTCGACAGTTCTGTGTTCTTTGCCAATTATTTGAGGGCCCTGAAAATTCAGCGAACCATCTGATCAATTCTGGTGGTTGACTGCACACAAGGACACTTTGTTTAATACGAAGAACTCACAATACTAAATGAACCATCACAAGGTAAAATTGTGATTTGTGTTAACACTGTAAAACACTGTAAATATTTGGCTGAGGGCTTGTTCAGAACCTTAACATAACTTAATATGCTAGCAAGAGGGAAAAGGGTGTTTTAAATGTTTTATTATAATGCATTTCTAAAACAGGAACACCAAATTAGCATACTCCTTTTAAAATTCAGTGTGTAAATTAATCGGCCCTTGCCGACAGACATTTATGCCTCATGGATAAGGGGAGTACAAGCACTTTTTCCACTTTTTCATTCTTACAATTGAGTACAAATATATAAATCTATGGTTCAGTTTTTGGCCACTAGATGTCAGCAAAGTGTCCTTATCTGAGTAACAGGCCTGCAAAAAGACTACCAACACTGCGATTCAAAAATAAAGACTTAAACAAGTGATAACATGGACTTTTGAGCATTAATGTCAGGGAGAAGGTAAATAAATAGTAAAGTTACAAATTAAAGTAAACCATGTTTAATAAAGCACAAAATGTGTGTTTTTGGCATGTACATGCGTCACTGATGACGTCTTCCTAGTTGAAAATGCCCGCGGTGAACACGGGAAATGTAGTTTTCTTATTCTGATATTCTGAAATTGCTTTTACGTACATTTACATGCGCTGGGGTGCGGCAAACTGCACTCCCTTACGTATTTAGCGTACGTATGTTCGTTGCTCGCTCAATGGAGATTCCCCTTGACTTCCTGGCTTTTTGAGATAAACCATCACGATCGCTTTATTTTTGATACATGGCGGAGTGAAAAGAGACAGCACTGTACACACGTTTGTCACTGATGTGTGAAAGCGGCCGCGGTGAGTGTGAACCTCAAGGTTGGAGAGAAGACGGTGGTTTAAGAGGAAACCGATAGCAACTTGTCGTCTCTATGGCTGTGGAAAGTTAGGGCAACTGTCAATAATTCCTCAGAGCTGAGGTAAGAACAGTCGGTATCTGTGTGTGTGTGTGTATGTGGTAACTGTTTGTTTAACCGACATTAAGCCACTGACTCCTTCGCTGGGACTGTTGAGTTTTATCATGTAGCTAATGTTAGCGTAAGTGACAATACATATAGATGTATATTTATAATGTGGAATTGGTCTCTCTATCTCTCTATCTCTCTCTCTCACACACACACACACACACACACACACACACACACACACACACACACGTTTGCGCTTCTATCAGAGTGAGGACCCTGATTGACATAATGCATTCTCTAGCCCCTTACTCTAACCTTAACCATCACAACTAGATGCCTTACTCTAACCCTAACCTAAACCCAATTATAACCCTATCCCTAAAACCAAGTCTTAACTCTGAAAAAGCCCCTTTAAAGGGGTAGAAAAAATGGGGACTAGCCAGAATGTCCTCAATTTGTCAAAATGTCCTCACTTTGTAGGGTTTATACGATTTCTGGTCCTCACTCTGCAGCAAGTACAAGAACACACACACACACTTGTGAGTTCATGGGAGCTGCTCAGGTCAGCTACATTCACAGAAGCTCAGAGAGAAGAACCTGTCTATGTTCACTTCAACATCAGAGTAAAATCTATAAAGAACTGACTCAGAAACAATCATCAGATAACTTTCTTCAAAAGCAATAATAACAAATGTCTGAAATATCTGAATATCCGAGAAAGTACTCAGAGAGCTCAGTATATGCTTAAATCCGGATCTGTGTCCCAATCACAACCAAAATCAGTTTTTTTCCCTCTTTAGGCATAACATACACTCCCAAAGACTTAACCCAAAATCTATCCATTACGTTTATAGTTATGCTGCTCATAAATAGTCAGACAAATCTGATCAAAAATTAATTGATTTGATTTATTTGATGTGATCACACATAAGTGCCCAACCCATCCTGTCCAGGGTTTACCCCACCTTTCGCCCTGTGTCAGCTGGGATGGGCTCCAGTGTCCCACGACACTTGTGTGGAAGATAAAGTGGTAGACAATGGATGGATAAGTCCCCAAACCTGATGTCTTCACAAGACACCAAAAGTGAGGCTGCAGATTTTGTCCTTTTTCTCTGGGCTGGAAAATAAATCAGTTATAATGAAGCATCCCTTATTATAGCACAACTCAAGTTTATGTTCATCCAATCAAAGGAAATCAGCACAGAGGACATTTTACCAAAAAGAAGATTCCTTATATTGTCATAAATATGGCAGTAAAGCTGAATGTAAATTTAGGTCTCAACCTTATCAATTTCACCTCATCAAACACAAGCTGTGTTATTCTTACAGTTCTTGTATGTAACTGTGCACCTACAGATTCTTGTCTTTTATTTAAACTGTAAATCACATAAGGTTCTAATGTTACAGACTTCAGACAGGATTCAAACATGCATACATTAAACTAGGGCTGGGTTAGGTTTTAGTTAATGTCTTTGTTATATGGAGCAAAGACACCAGAAAATATTCACATTTAAAAACCTGCAAAATCAAAAAGCTTAATTATTAAAAAGACCCCAAAAAAAACACCCAAACCAGTGAATAGATCAAAATAGTTGATGAATAATTTGGTAATCAATTAATAATCGAGATATATTTGCAGCCCATATCTATCTTACATTTTAGCAAAAAGATGTTTGGTTGAGAGGGTGAACTGTGACTCTTTTTTTGGGTGGCGCACAAATGACAGCTTAAAATGTAGCATGAAATCGGCTCACATCCTTGCTTTCCCTTCTTCCGCCCTTGTGTCCATTGAGATTAGAACTGAAATCCAATCTCTCCCTCCCTCTTTCTGTCTCTCAGGCTCTGACTGTGTCAGCTGCTGGTGCTCACTTGCTCACAGGAACAGGTGGCACTTGGACAGACAGATGCAGCGAGAACAAAGGCCTGCAGTCCTCAAACCTCTGACCTGCTTTAAGTTCAGTGTCTTAGTCTGTATAATATGGTACTTTTTGGTTTCTCTCAGTAGTGCAGGACAGTAACTCAGTAACACATATTATGATAAAATTTTCTTTACTATCGGTTAAAGAAAGGTTCTTTATCAAGGGATATAATGTTTATGCATGGTGTAAACACAATCACTCAAACATAATTGCAGAGTGATTGTTTTCTTATGCCGTGTTCCATCTGCATCAGAAGTCAGAGGTGGGAGCTGCTAGTTTTGTCACCTCCAAGTTTACGTTGAGAAGTCAGAAAAAAAAAAAAAAACATGGATGCGAAAGTATCTTATGCCAGACAGTGTTAGCAGTACCAGTTGCAGCGAGAACAAAGGCCTGCAGTCCTCAAACCTCTGACCTGCTTTAAGTTCAGTGTCTTAGTCTGTATAATATGGTACTTTTTGGTTTCTCTCAGTAGTGCAGGACAGTAACTCAGTAACACATATTATGATAAAATTTTCTTTACTATCGGTTAAAGAAAGGTTCTTTATCAAGGGATATAATGTTTATGCATGGTGTAAACACAATCACTCAAACATAATTGCAGAGTGATTGTTTTCTTATGCTGTGTTCCATCTGCATCAGAAGTCAGAGGTGGGAGCTGCTAGTTTTGTCACCTCCAAGTTTACGTTGAGAAGTCAGAAAAAAAAAAAAAAAACATGGATGCGAAAGTATCTTATGCCAGACAGTGTTAGCAGTACCAGTCGATAGCAACACTCTACATAGTATTTGGTGTACACAAAGTATCTTCGGACAAAATTTAATGTGTGTATGATGGATTTGGTTTGAAACAAACGGAAGTGCTATGGTTGGTCTTGGCAGTATATGGCAGTAGCCATGTAGGATTAACTCTGGGTACATGAAATAGTTCCAAGTTTTCCAGTTGGAAATCCGACTACAGAGGGAACATTAGATTTGCAACACGTTTCTGTCTTGTTCTTTTCACTCAGTCATTACTTATCGGATGTTTTATCATGACAATTATGAACTGATTTGAAATCTTTTTATTATGATACAGTTTGTGCCCTACGCATAAGAGTATTATCTGAATGCTAGGTCTCATTGTTTTTGTTTTAGTGAGTCAGTTTTTATGAGACATTGCAGTACAATTGCACAGCCTGCTTGTGTTTTGGAGTTTATTGACTAATATATGTATCTCATTTTCACTGTAATACTCTCCACAGCTCCAGTCCCTTGCTTTGATATTGTGGTTGGTTTTATATTGTGCAATAATGGCAACTTTGCTCTGGAGCTGAAGCCAAGTTTAGCAGCAGACAAACCAGTTTTTGTCTCAACACCTGTATGCACGGCAAACACACCTTTCCTGCAAGCCTTGTTAACTTGTTTTATGAGCTTTAGGCAGATTATTGTTCACACAGTCAGTGTGGTCGAGCTCCATCCATTGATGGATATTCATTGCTGACTGACTCAAGTGAGAACTATCCTCAGACATGGAGGCTCTCACTGTAAACATGGCTGGAAGCAGGGACATGCATGCACACACACAAAAGGCTCATCTAATAGAATCTAAGATACCTTAAGGATATACTTGGTTCTTTATCTTTCTGTTAGACTTTCTTTTTTTTAATGTAAACTTTTGTTTGTGTCTCTTTTTGAAACTGCACCAAATTCCATTGATATAATCAGCAATTTTACCCACAGAAGTCATTAATTGAGTTCAAATTAGGGCTGAACGATTTGGGTAAATTATCTTTTTTTTTTCTTTCAAATTTTGTATTGCAATTTTTTTTTTTTGCAATATATTTATATTTTTGGGTCAATGTTTAGATCAGTATTTACTAGGGGTGAAACAATTCCTCAAATAGCTTGAGTAATTTGAATAATCATTTGCATCAATGCGGTGTTTGACTACTGTTTAAACAGAGCGGCAGTAATGCCGCAGCACGTTGAATGCCAACTGCAGCACACTTATGGAAGAAGAAGAAGAAATGCAATACATGAGGAGTAAACGTGGGCACAACAGTGGAGAAAAAAATGCAGAACACTATCAAGTTCTGTAGTTGTTGCGGTGCATTCCTGCAACCTCCACATTCCCAGGGTGACTGTTTTCTGCAGCAGGAAATATTGCATCAAAGTTCAGGGCAAGCCTGAGATCGAAGCATGTTTGTATGCTTACTTTCCTTCACTTTAACCACATGCTTATTTAAACATACTCTCTCACACACACTCACATCCACAAGCACCCGAGCATTATACAAATTTTTCAGACTGTAATCTCCAAGCAACAATTTGATATTTACTGTTTCAAAGATCATTTAAGAACTGCAGGAAGCATTAAAAGAAAAATCTATAATTATCAACATTTTCAGTTAAGATAAACAGTGACAGCTGCTGCTATACCAGCACTGCTTAACTGTGAGAAGTTTTCTGTTTATTGGTTTTGGTTAGGTTTTTGTGTTTCATCTTGTGACCTAAATGTTTTAAAGTAATACTTATGTTAAGCTGAGGAACTGTTTCTCAAAGATAAGATGCACAACCTCTTTTAGTTTAGGTTATGCCTTGAATTCAGTTACTATTTATATTTGAAAATATTTGATTTAAACTACATTTAAATCAAATTTGATTTTAATGTTGTTTTTGTATTTTTATCCGATTACTTGATAAATCAATGGAATAATTGGTAAATTAATGAATTAGAAAAAATAACAAGTATTCACTGTGTAATAGATTAAATTACAGCCTTAGCAATTTGCTGAGTATTTTGCTCCATATTGTGATTTTAATTTGCATACAGTTACTTATTACTTATACACTCGTAGTTTAGATTTAAATGTATAATTTTGTAATTTAAGGGCTTGAATTCCTTCATGAGCTCCTGTATCGCTGTGGCTTTGGTGCAGGAGATTTAGTGGATAGAAACTTCAGTTTCCATGGCTTCAATAGCTGATAATGTAGGAAATATATTGTAGACTTCAGCCGTGTACATTTAGTTAAGTGAGCTTGTTAAGTAGCTAAAATGTTTTACCGTATGTGTGCTCACAGACATGCTGTTGCTGAGAGTGATGCTGCACGATTTTTTTCAAGGTCAGTGGACAGATTTGAGTAGACACGCATTTAGTGTTGGCCGGGTGGTGCAAATAGAGTGGCATGTTTTCACAACATTTTCTCCATTTGAAAAATTTCAACTTTGGTGAAAACTTCCCCTCACACTATGACATGTAAACCAATCAATTCCATGACATGTCATGTCCATGTCCAATGGCCATCCAGACTAACTTGGTTAGTTATGGAGGAACCAACTCTGTGATTCTAGAAGTTTTATCTACAGAGACCATTTTTTTAAAAAACAAAATAAAGTCAATGAGGATGACGGTCAATCGCCAATCTTGTGATAGACATAAATACATATAAATGACATCTTGCAGTGTGATACGAAAATTTGCAGTGTGACCACAGCATGATTCTTCATGTCTCAAGGTGGTTCTTGATGCAGGAGGCACACACAGTGATGTGTCAGTGCTGTATACGTCTTCTCATCTTTTCACTATTTATAATACTTGATATTTTTTTTGTAATCCTCCTGAACTTTCTCTGTACATGTGACACCTACTGCATGTGGAAGAGGAATTCCTCTGTGTTTCTTCCTGAGGTTTCTCCCATTTTTTTTCCCTGTAGAAGGGTTTTTGTAAAGTTTTTCCTCACTTGATGTGAGGTCTAAGGATAGAGGTTGCCACTTGCTGTACAGGCTGTATAGCCCTTCCAGGCAAATTGTGTTGTCTGTGTACAGCACTTTGGTAAACTGTGTTGTTTTAAAGTGCTTTATAAATAAAGTTGGATTGGATTTCCATTGCCAGTGGTATATTTGCCCCTGTGATATCACGCTTAGAGGTGCAGCCTCAATTCAAGAAGTCTCTTAAATTCACTTCTTCAAACATACATTGAGCCCACTAACTAAAAACTTGCCATCTTGTGATAAGAGATGCACCACAGATTAGGTCTTCATTACATGGAATGATTTGTTTTCAATTAAAAAAATTTGTTTTGTATCTTTTGAGCGTATTTTTAATGATTGAATGAAATTGAATGATTGAGTAGAACAGACAAAGAAGAAATTAGCATGTTCACCACTTTTGTTTGATTGGAGCTGAAGCTGATTAAAACCTGCATGTGTTGTTTCAATTGACCCTGGAGTGAATGCTGATTATACATAGTAACAAACCTGTATAAACCAAGGATTAAACTGTTGACCAGTGAAACCGTAAAACCCACACAAAAAATGCGGATAGCAAAAGTATCCCTTTAATGATTTATCCTCAGTGCTTTCTCTGTAACATGCATATGACGCAGAATAATTGCTGTATGTGGTGTGAAAGTGAGGTCAGTGCTTGAAACAGTTTTTTAGTGGACACAGTGAAGTGAGGGGAAGAGGGGAAAAATGACAATTGAGATCAGAGCAGTGATATGAAGTGGAAGAGAGGGAGAGAGAGAGAAAAAAAAGGGGAAGTTTTCGGGCTTTTCTCAGTGATGTGAGGGGACAGTTGAGCAATGATGAGCGTTGCAGTCACCACTGACTTTACTTAACCCTTCACTGCCTCCTCTGGCTGTGACCTTCTCAGAAAAACGGCAAAAATATAGGATAATTTCAGCAGTTTCCTGATCTTGTAAACAACAAAAGTGTTTACTGACAGTAACAGAACACGGTGTTTCCGATTAGACCCAGCACAGTCATCATTACCTTGGGATACTTCTCACATTGAAGAGTGAGGCAGTCTTCCATCTCGACTCCGCTCAGCAGACCACTGCGCATGCGCCATGCTGACTCTCCACTAATCCGCTGTTGGGAGGATATTGCATCCCCATCCACTGCGCTCCGGCTCAGCGAGGAAGAATTAAAGCCCCTGCAAGAATATGTAGCTGGGGAGTGGGTGATTTGGAGAAGAAAGCAGGAGCTACATTCTTAAACACACAGGAACGGAGCGGTTGATTCGTGTTAATGGATGGAGCAGTTTTACATTTTGAGCGCTGTTTAACATCCGAAGCCACAGTGGTGCTGCCGGGGCGAGGATGTCTCCTGGTGTATGACAACAATACTCAACATCTTCTGGCTCATCGCAGGAGGCGTGAGATGAACGTAGGCTGGACTGAAGCCAGAGGAAGATGGTGACATTTGCGGGCTGAGTGCTCCGTCCTGGAGGATCTACTTCATGGTTATTTCCACGCTTTCTAACCGCGCATGTCGCCCCCTGCATAGTGCTGTGACTGGCTTCTGTACCGCTCTGTTGAAAGAGACACTGAACATCTATTTTTGTTACAAGTAAGCGGTGAGCGGTGCTGTTATTGCGGTGGACATGAAGCCCTCGTGTGAATGTGTTATCGTTCATTAAGCAGCATGTAACGTTGACTGAACGTGGACAGCAGAAGTGGGCATTGAAGTCCACGTGATTCATGCAGCGGTACCATAATAATAAGCTAATGATGGTAAATGTATATTAAAGGCAAAACAAAGCATGGGATGATGGAGCATTGAGTGGGCTAAAGCCTCAGACCTTTTAAAAAGCTATTGATACTCAAGTGCATGGAGATGTGGTCACACTGGCAGATATAGGCCTGCACTGGAATGATACTTGTTTGGCCTGTACAGATTTGCTCTCACAGGCTGATGGGTCCACATAAATCCAAGCACAAGTTGATGAACTACACTAGGCAGTGACTGACAAATTCTTCTGTGTCAGAAACAAGGAACATCTCTTGTACTTGTTCTGGTAGATCTCTGCAGTGTAAAAAGGAACAAGGAGAAGGGAACAGGAATAATTAGACATTAACATACCTTGAAGCTGACCTGTAAACATCTTCATGTTGTGGTTGTTAAAGTTTGAAGAGCACCTACCTAAAGACCTAACACCCTGCTCTGCTGTATGGGGCTGTTCTTCACATTTAATTCTCCTTTGTTTTTTGAAAGCCTAAATTTGGCAAGAACCAAACTCCTGTGTCAGGGGATTCAAACATGAGCTTTTTTTTCCTGGTGGAAGAGATACAGCTGGGCTGTTTTACTGCTGAACATCCACAGCAGCTGTTCGTCACACTGAATATCTGAAAGATGAGATGGGAATATTAGCATGTGTGCAAGTTTGCCACCATCCTACCCAGGAAATGCAGTGCACTGATTTTCTCTTGTACCCACATCACTAATAACTGAGTGGATATATTATGTTCCATGCCTGTGTTAAGCAGTTTCATCTGTGTTCATGGACCTTAATGGTGCTGTCATGCCCTGGATTTTTTTCTATACTTGCCTCCTGAACTTCAAGTTTTCCCAAAGGTGTACTGCGTGGTTGCTGATATGCCTAAAAATCATGAATGTCTTGAAAGCAATGCTGTACTCACACATTGCTGCTTTTGTTGAACATCTGAGGAAACAGGCATGAGATTGAACAGACTGTCGGCACGTGTCCAGGGGAACGCAGGAGGAATTATGAGTGGCACTGTGGAAGATATGGTGCAGAGCTGTCCAGGCTTAAAGTCTTCAAGAGAGAGAATTATGAACCTTCGCTGTGAGAGAAGTGTTCTCTTTGAATCCAACTACTGAACTGGAATTACTGGTCAGCACAAACAATTACTATTCGGATTAACACAGTCTTCTTCCATGTACACCCTAAACTGTATATTTGACAAAGTGTAAGTTAGACACATTTTGGGGCACTCTTTGAATCTCCTGGATTGAAATATCCTTTGTGAGAGCCACTTCTTTCTATTTGAAGCAGAAATGCGTAAACTGAAAGTTGACAGCAAATAGGAACACATGTTTGCTATTGTTGTCCAAACATGCCCTTTTAGTATCCTCTCAGTCAGTGTGCCTCACTGATTACAACTGTGGATCCCTTGTCAACTTATGTGCTCTAGGGACAAACAAAGCAAGCAGAGTCTAATAACCTATCGCTGAGGCGATGGGTAGCTCAGCCTCATCTCTCACTGCAGAGACCGAGTCAGACCATGGCTTCCGCAGCACCCCCTACCCATCGTCACCCCCTGTGGGCTGGCTCAGGAACAGCCACAGCAGCCCAGTGTGGGGCTCCAGCTTCATCACACGTCAGCAGCAGCCCCTGCCTCATCGAGAACGCAGGTAAGAACCAGCACTGGAACCAGCCAGGTTACCAACACATCTCAGTGGAGGGCAACAGTGAACAGAATGGCATGGTTTGGCCATTTGTTAGGCCATGAGAAGTTAAATTGTACTACATAGGACTGATGCTATATTAAAAGGCATAGCTTTGGTTTTTTGAAGTGTATGAGGCACTGACGTGTACGCACCTTGCACTGAGAAACTCCCTTAGATACGGAGGTTTGCTTTTACTGAAAATGTGGTTGCATACTGGAATTTCATACTGTGGTATTAGTGACCAAAATTAGCACGGTAATGAGTATACACCTATTAATTTGAGATCGTTTCACCAAGATTTATATTTTAATAGATTTTAAAGTGGAATCAAAATCTAAAACATTAGCAAAACACTGCAAAATAAACATTAAATACAGTAAAAAATAAATGTATGTAAATTGTACACTATAAACATGCAATGTTAATAATAACCACAGTACTTGAATAAGTAATTCAATTATACAAATAAAACAACAGTTTTTATTGTAAACATAATACCTCAGTAACAATATATGGGTTAAACATATATTAATAAACATATCCAAATGTTTAAGTAAATTATAAATGTGTAAAAATAACACACACACACATATATATATATATACATACACTAGGGCTGGGTATTGCCACCAATTTCACGAGGTCTCAATTCGATTCAATCCATGATTCGATTCATTTCCGATTTAATTATTTAATTAGGAGTATTTCAGTTACAATACCTTGGTATGAAATATTTTTGCAGAATTAATACTGTTAATTATACAAAGATTCCTCACAGCTGGCATATGGAGAATATGTGTTTACATTAACAGAATCCAAAGCAGTTACAATAATGTCCTTTTTATTTTACATGACCAGCACACTGATCACATGACATTCAGCTGATCCATTTAGTACCTAGACAGAATGTGTCATAAATTCCATTACCTCCATTAAACAAAATACATGTAATTATTAAATCTGAACAACTGTCCAGTCCCTGAGAAAGACAATAGGATTCTGAAAATGTAAACAAATGACATATTAACCAGCAAATGCATTTTCAGTATGTCACAAACACCCTAGAATTCCAATTTTTCCAAGCAAGCTGTTATCAGCTGTGACTGTTTACATGGAAAAAGTGCAAGAAATCTGCTTTTAGTTTATTGAAAGAACAATTTTGAAAACAAATTCAAACTCTGGACATTAACAAAATGCAAAGTGTGTAAATAAAACTGATTCCCTTTCACATCTTTGAGATCGTTAGCCCAAGGAGAACCATCAGTGCAGAAGATTTTTTTGACCTCTTTTGTGGAGGGGCATCATTTGCTGCATCACTTTGACCAAAAGAGCTGTCTTCCTGCTGTGCAGCCAGCTCCATCACCACCAGATCCTTGCTGTTATAAAATACAAATACAAATTCACGAGATACATTATTTGGTGTTAATTCAAATATTATAGTGTGCTGTGCAGGAACATGCAGTTATAGTTATACTTCTATAACAAGATGCCTTCCCTTTCTCCACACACCCAGCAGCCTCTGTCACCAGTCTAGAGAGTGTGCTGTTCCGGGTCTCATCAGACAAAAAAGGCAGCAACTTTAATCAAGGATCCAGTGCTAATGTTTTATACAGCTTGCTCTTCAAGGCCAGATATCTGGAGACATTCACACAATTAAATTAAATGTATTGACAAATATTTGTCAATATACATGACATAAACATACCATGCATTACATTTGTTTATATGCAAAGGTTAATTAGTCTACTGCACATTGAATTCAAGTTGTTGTACACAGCAGTCTTTGAAGTCCTTTATCACAGTGGAGTCAATGGGGGAACTCATCATCTTCTCCAGCAGTTGTGCATGCAGGGGAGAAATGACGGATACAGTTGGAGACTTTTCTTCAGACATCACTAGATTATCTGCTTTGAGTGGCTCAAGAGCTTTCACCACATCTTCTGTGTTAAATCGACTTCTGCCAAAGTAGAGATATTGTTTTCGTTCCTGCGCAATGTAAGTGATAGCAGAGAAGCCAGGATCGCTGGTTACTGCACCAGGAAGCGTTCTAGCATCTCCAACGCGCTGTTCCACCTAATCACCACATCAATCACCAGCTTATGTGAGAATTTAATGGCAACTTCAAGGCAAGTGCCTTCTTCAGTGGAGTTTGACTAACATCAGGTGGTGTGTCTTGATGATGTCTCTGTAAATGGTTCCGGAAATTGGTGGTATTTCCACAGTATGTTACCTTTGTGTTGCAAAGCTTGCAAATAGCTTTGCTCTTGTAAAGGCTCCTCGCTGTCGCTGTTATTGGGGTATTTGAATAAAAAATGCTGCCAAACATCAGCTTTTAGCTTAGACGGTGCTTTCAACTGTGCAGGGCCCACCATATTGGTAAAGTCCTCTTTATGCGGCCAAATGTCATAAAGGTTTGTATTAAAAGATCGATCATGGATTTTATAATCGATATATTATTAAATAGCAGATAGATTTTAATCTTCTTTTAATATTCTAATCTTTAATTGAAATCTTTTTAAAAAAAAATTTGGACCCAGCTCTAACGTACTGTGTGTGTGTGTTCATAATTTATTATTACCTAATACTCAAGGTGCAACCAATAGATTACAAAACTCATAAATTAGATTATTTTTTAAATACAGGTAGGATATTTTTAGATCTAAATAAAAAGTATTATTGTCAAATTTAGAAATACTCTGTTTTGACTCTTATACATGGGTTATCATCTTATCATGTTTACCATTTAATACTTTTATTACAGGTATTTATATTTTTAATACTAGAAGCACTCGGAGAGCATCGCTCAGCAATCAAAATCTAACCATCTGTTCCTTGTCCCATTACACACCTTTCCTGAAAATTTAATCAAAATCCGTTCATAACTTTTTGACAAACAAAAACAAATGTTGGCAAAAACATAACCTCCTTGGTAGAGGGAATGAACTGCAGTACCACTAAATTGCTGCAAGTTGGCAGGACATGTACATAAATGAATGTAGTGCTGCATGTGTGTCACGTGATCAGGCTTTGCAGCAAGCACTTCAGCATATAATGATAAAACCATTCCTGTAGGCAGAAGGCGTTTCGGCTCAGCACCAAAATCTAACCATCTGTTCCGTGTTCTATGACACACCTTTCCTGAAAGTTTGATCAATATTCGTATAAAAAGTTACTTTTTGAGTTGTTTTGCAGGCAGATAGATTACCTCCTTGGTGGAGGTAATAACTTATATACAGTATATTGGCTTGCTGTCTGTCTCTGTCTGGCTGCTTGTCTGTAGTCACTAGATTCAGTCACTCTGATTGGTCATCTGACCAGCAGACTCTGCTCCGGTGAACAGAGCCTTCACTCACTAACTCAATTTGTCTTGACTCCTCCTCACTGCAGCTCTGCATTGATATTTATGAAATGGTTAGGTCGACTTTAAAAAGTACAATTAAGAGTTAATTAGCAGTTCACATAAGTCAAATCCCTGCTTAACTTTGTTCAGTTATACCACATTCTGGTCCGTTTACATTAGTGGTGACAGCAAGTTAGAAAAAAACTCAACATACATTATGCACTCAAGCTTCAGGTTAACTTACATTTGGATTTTATCCTCTTAAAAGGTGGAAAAATGTCAGAAGGCCATATGCTCTCATATACTCATTCCACTATTAACTTCTTGACTAAATCACAAATGTGTAACATGTGGAATTTCTGTGGTTATTGACCACAGTTACCATGGTAATTATAACTATTACGGTAACCTTCACTGTTTGGAATTTTACAATGGTTTACTGTGACATTGGTAACTTCCCCTTTTTGAGAGCAAGTGCACAACTGGTCATTGTTTTCAGGGTCTTGAGCTGATGTTATTGTCAGCCTCACTATCTGGATGATGTGCCCTTGATGTGGTAAATTGACAGCTTTGTTCAGTCAATGTTTTTAATTTTGATATTTTATCTTTTGGAGACTATTAAAAGTATTTTTTCTTCCATTTAAATGGAAATTGAACTTGGCTTATATCTGGCACGTTGCTGGTTTGAATCCCCCGCTAGATCAATAGGACTGGGAAACCCCTGAGCAATGTACCCAACACCCATTGCTTCCTGGGCTCTCCTCAGTGGATGCCCACGGCTCCTAATTCTAGAAAGGATCCTAGTTGAGGATGGGTTAAATGCGGAGAGGAATTTTCCTCTCTGCATTTATAAAAGGTTTATAAGCATTTTATAAACCTTTTATAAAATGCTTATATTCAATAACACCACAACTATCGATGGAATCCAGTGTTATATCAAAGCTTATCACATGAAAGTGCTCCTGTGATGCACTCAAAATTTTGCTAAGCAGGATTTGTAAACCAAAATCCCTCCCATACTTGTTCCTATGAGCACATCAGAGAAGTGCTTCAGTTTAGTGCTGCTGTCCTGTGCTCAATGGATTGCGTGGACTGATGAATTCACGTGAGCCCAGTGAAAAGCAGCCCAGAGGGTCATTAGAAGATGAGTTTTGCTGGTGACTTAGTGTCAGAATTTTTTTTGGGATGTTTCAAACTACAGCATCTTTTGAGTTTTTTGGTTTCTGCTTTAGCAGATGTGTAATAGAGCAAGATATCTTTCCACCAGGACAATTAATAGAAGAGATTTGCTGTTCATACATACAATGGATATCATTATTGACAACATGAATGATAATTTAAGTAATTGCTTTTTGAATTATAAGTAATCATAGTGTGGCTGCAGCTAAGGATTATACTTGTACTTTATTTATCTGCTGATTATTTTCTTAATCAATTGGTTGTCTGTGCATAAAAATGCAGATTATTGAGTTGATTAATGTATTCCACATCCTCAAATGATCTACACTTTACTGTCCTAGTGGAGCAAAGAAACCAGAACATATTTGCATTTAAGAAGCTGAAACCGATTAATCATCACACCTACATCCCTGTCAACAGCGTGTATTAAATAAGCTCGGGTTCAATGTTCCACTAGTCTATAACTTGTTTTCTTTTTTTTTTTTTTTAGTTGATCTGCTTCTCTGCTGCACTTAAAGTGTTTGCAGTTTCCTTTAGCTTTTTCAGGACCCGTCTACCATAACAAGAACAAGTAGTTGATAATGACTACTTGTAGCATATTAAAGTTGTTGCTGAGTCACTCGGGGCTTTATGGTCTGTGTGTTAGTTATTGACTCTCAGAGAGACTGATCGCATTTCCCCTCAATGGATGTCATTATTTATTCAGTCTTCAGTTAGGCTTTCATCTTTCTTGATTGCTATCCATGGTCTTCTTGCAGTCGCTCTACATTTAACTGTCAAAGCAGTTTTCAGCACCCGCTCTTAAGATACAGTCAGTGCTAGCTCATTCTTATGTAAGTTGCCATCAAACCACAGAAACATGCATGAATGAAATTCATTGTTAGTCTAGAATGCATTTTTTTCCTTTTAATACAGTTATTCTGTATCTCAGTAGCAACAAGCCCATGTCACTTGTCAGACTACAGTCATGGTCAGCTGACCACATACAGTGCATCCGGAAAGTATTCACAGCGCTTCACTTTTTCCACATTGTGTTATGTTACAGCCTTATTCCAAAATGGATTCAATTCATTTTTTTCCCTAAAAATTCTACACACAACACCCCATAATGACAACGTGAAAAATTTTTTTTGGAGATTTTTGCAAATTTATTAAAAATAAAAAAACTAAGAAACCGCATGTACATAAGTATTCACAGCCTTTGCTCAATACTTTGTTGATGCACCTTTGGCAGCAATTACAGCCTCAAGTCTTTTTGAATATGATGCCACAAGCTTGGCACACCTATCTTTGGGCAGTTTTGCCCATTCCTCTTTGCAGCACCTCTCAAGCTCCAGCAAGTTGGATGGGAAGCGTCGGTGCACAGCCATTTTCAGATCTCTCCAGAGATGTTCAATCGGATTCAAGTCTGGGCTCTGGCTGGGCCACTCAAGGACATTCACAGAGTTGTCCTGAAGCCAGTCCTTTGATATCTTGGCGTTTAGATGGCCGGCCAGCTCTAGGAAGAGTCCTGGTGGTTCCGAACTTCTTCCATTTACGGATGATGGAGGCCACTGTGCTCATTGGGACCTTCAAAGCAGCAGAAATTTTTCTGTACCCTTCCCCAGATTTGTGCCTCGAGACAATCCTGTGTCGGAGGTCTACAGACAATTCCTTTGACTTCATGCTTGGTTTGTGCTCTGACATGCACTGTCAACTGTGGGACCTTATATAGACAGGTGTGTGCCTTTCCAAATCATGTCCAATCAACTGCATTTACCACAGGTGGACTCCAATTAAGCTGTAGAAACATCTCAAGGATGATCAGTGGAAGCAGGATGCACCTGAGCTCAATTTTGAGCTTCATGGCAAAGGCTGTGAATACTTATGTACATGTGGTTTAGTTTTTTTATTTTTAATAAATTTGCAAAAATCTCAAAAAAAAAATTTCACGCTGTCATTATGGGGTGTTGTGTGTAGAATTTTTAGGGAAAAAAATGAATTGAATCCATTTTGGAATAAGGCTGTAACATAACACAATGTGGAAAAAGTGAAGCGCTGTGAATACTTTCCGGATGCACTGTAAACAATGAAACCAGGGGATTTGTCAGTGAAGCAGTTTAATTACACACAGTATGCTAATTTCTGTTTTTAAGTTAATTGTGAATGGGAGTAATCATTAATTATTCATGTGAGTGACTTTAAAACAGTTTATTTTGGGGTTCTCCCTTGAGGGACTGGATTTTTTTCCAGTCATTCCTGGACCTGACAGTTTGAAATTATTTTGTTTTTAATTTAAAATGTGCACTGAAATATGTTTCCTATCTCTAATGCAAAAAAACACATTTTATATCACAATATAAAGAGATTTCAGGTTGTTTTGTAGCCTTTTTTAAAAGTTACAATAATGAGAATCACTGTTATTTTCATGACATATTTTCAGATAGAGACTCCCTCTTCCACTGCTGTATAGCAGAGAGCTACAAACACACATGCACGCATTGTGACAACTAACATGCCTTTGCAGCAACACTTTATGCATGCCCTCTCATTTACCCCAGTCCCTCTCTCACACTATACATTCACTTAGTAGTCGTTTTTATGCCCATAGTGTTAGTGCATTAAAACACTCCTGTGTGAGTTGATGGCAGCAACTGAACAATATGAAAGCTTAAATTGAGATTTATTTACAGTTAACTATTGAAAATATATAGTCCGACCAAACATTTTATTTTTCCAGTTTTCCTTAGCTGGTGGATCAAAGGACCACTTGTCCTTGAGTACAGAATTTTTTTTTTTTTTTTTTTTTTTTTTTTTTTTTTTTTTTTAAATTCATGTTTGTGCGCAATGACATCAACAGCCTACCCAACCTTAGTCGGCCTACATCTCTTAAGAAGACAAAGATCAGCCATAGAGATGTAGCTGTGTGACCTGAGTATTTCATTACTTTAGAATTTACACAATATTAAAAAAATTTACACAATAAAAATAAAAATTAAAAATAAAAATGTACACAATTTTTGTTATTTAATATTTGTTTCCCCAAGGGGACAAATAAAGTATCTCTCTAGCTATCTAATTTTACTTAATATAGCTTTATCTAAATGCTGTTGTTGTTAAGCTTAAAGTGATAGTTCATGTTTTTTGAAAGGAGGTTGTATGAGGTCATGATATACAGTTGTGCTCAAGTTTACATACCCTGGCAGAAGTTGTGACTTTTCAGAAAATACGAAAGATAATACCAAACCTCCAAAAAATGATCACCACTAACCATCAGTCATGGTTAGTGGTGGGGTGAGGCAGTTTATTATCAAACAATTATTGTTTCTCTTTTAAACAGTTTTATTAAACCATAAATACAACAGAACCTATTCAGATGACCCTGATCAAAAGTTTACATACTTAATACTTAATACCTTGTATTGGCCCCTTTAACATCAATGACAGTCTTTTGTGGTAGTTGTGGATGAGAAACTTAATTTTCTCATCCTCTTGGTAAAAAAGAAAGCCTCCAGTTCTTGTAAATCCTTGGGCTGTCTTGCATGAACTGCATGTTTGAGATCTCCCCAAAGTGACTCAATGATATTGAGGTCAGGAGACTGAGATGATCACTCCAGAACCTTCACATTTTTCTGCTGTAGCCAATGACAGATCAAGTTGATTTAGTGTTTTGGATCATTGTCCTGTTGGAACATCCAAGGACGTCCCATTCACAGCTTCTGGGCTGATGAGTGCAAATTTTCTTCCAGTGTTTTCTGATAACATGCTGCATTCATCTTGCCATCAATTATGATCAAGTTCCCTGTGCCTTTTGTAGCTCACACATGCCCAAAACATCAGCAATCCACTTCTGTGTTTCACAGTGAATGGTGTACTTTTCATCGTAGGCCTTGTTGGCTCCTCTCCAAATGTAGCATTTATGGATGGGGCCATAAAGTTTAATATTGGTCTCATCACTTGAAATAACTTTGTTCCAGAAGTTTTGAGGCTTGTCTCTGTGCTGTTGTGTATTGTAAGTTGGCTGCTTTGTGGCACTGACAGAGTAATGGCTTTCTTCTGGTGACTCAATCATGCAGCCCATTTTTTTTCAAGTACCTCCTTATTGGGCATTTGAAACAGCCACACCACTTTTTTCAATGTCCTGTATATCAGCTAAAATTATTTTCTGGCAGCTGTGGCTTGTTTTCAATAGAATCCCTCATTTTCCTTTAGAGTTTAAACACTGCTGATTGGCATTCTCAATTCCATAGATATTTTTGCTTTCCCCATCGGAATCTAGAAACTGATATCAGGCCAAAAACTCCAGGGTATGTGAACTTTTGATCAGGGGCATTTGGGTAGTTTCTGTTATCTTAATTACTTACTCATTTTTGAATCATCCTGGTCTGTATTTTCTCTCCGTATTTTCCGTACTGGAAAAGAGATCCCTTCTCTGTGGCTCTTTCTGAGGTTTCTCTCATATTTTCACTGTACAAGGGTTTTCTGTGGAGTTTTTCCCTCACTCCGTGTAAGGGTCTAAGGATAGAGGGTGTCACTTGCTGTATAGACTGTAAAGCCCTTCGAGGCAAGTTCTGCTTATGATGTTGGGCTATAGGAATAAAACTGACTTGACTTGACTAATGATTTATAAAGAGCAAACACAACTGATGATGATAAATGAGTTCACCCAACCACTTACCATGAGTGGTAGAAAGGTTTTTAGGTTTGTATTATAATTCATATTCTCTGAATAATGGCCAAAAATCTGCCGGAGTATGTAAACTTATGAGCACAACTGTAGATTTGTCTCACTGTTTGACAGGTCTACTGCAGCCTTGTTTAGTAAGTATAGCCCCTCTACACCTGGCATTAGTTGTTTTTTTTTTCTGTGATTCACCAAATACATTTACCGCTAGTATTAACATGTGTCTCTAGTGCCAGCATCAAGATCCATTTGCTATCCAATCCCAGTCATCCCCCATTACATCCCCTCCCCATCTTCTTCAGCAAAGATTTCCAGCAGCAGACTAGCCCTGTTCGTTGCCATATCAATAACATCATTAGCTGCATGTGAAGTCAAACTATTTTATGGACTCTTCTTTTGCTTTTTGAAGCAGGTGAAGAAGTCGTCTTCGACAAGTGGAAAACCGATGAAAGCAGAAGGGAGCACTTTCCCATTAGCTGAGCTTCAAGCCACCAACGTATTTCCACTCATGTTGTTGTTGGTGGTGGTGCAGAGACTCACTGCATTTACACTTGGATAAAAATCCATCCTCAGTGTCTCTTGGGTGTATTTACACTTGTACTTACAAGTGGTCAGGTGCTATCTGACTGCAATCCAATCACAGAAAATGCATTTTAATGCCAGGTGTAAAGGGGGCTATGTGTCACTTAGATAAATTAAATACCAAATAACAAGTTTGAACTAACTGGTAGAGGCAGCAGTGGATTTACACTGTCAAATAAAAAAAAATTGTGTGCAGGAGTGATCAGTTTACGAAGCGACATCATTTATTTTCTTTTCAGAAAAGGCTATTTGAGGTTGAAAAAAGTTGGTGAACTTAAAGAGGACATTCACTGAAAAATCTAATTTTTGTTGTGTTTTGGTGTGTCCCCATGTCCTTTCTGTATCTGAACATCACTAAAGTATCACAATAAACACTTCAACTACTTCTGAGAAAAAAGGGATTCCCTGTTTACCTGCACTCAAACAAGTGGTTTTGAAAAGTCAAGTTTAGTTAAGCATCTAGCACATTTGACGTGTATTGAACCCTCCCCCAACAGCTATTCCCGGTCGTGGGCGTGGACATCCAACCTGAAGAGCTGAATCACTTCCGCCATTACAACTATTGTATCTGTTGAGAGCAACATGTCTCAAAAGAAAGGTTCAGTTCATTGTTGCTCTGTTGCTGGTTGTCAAAAACAACACCGGGTGCTTCGTAGACTCCCTTCTAATGAGGGAAAAAAGAGCAGAGTGGATATCTTTCATTTGTGATAGTAATATCCCTGCTAGGCTTCCTGAAATGCTATTTGTTTGTAGCAGTCACTTCGAAGTGAATAGTTATACAAACTTTGGGCAATACAAAGTGGGACTCAGCTCAAAACTTCATCTCAAGTAGGGAGCAGTTCCAACGATCCATAATGGATTTCCAGAAGGCAATGTTAGTATTTCCAAATGTAGTAATAATGTCTTTGTGAGCTTGACTGCTTCTTGTCTTGTATAGCAATAGCTAACGATGACTAATTGCAGCCTCATTTGAAAGGCAGCGTGTGTGTTCACCTTTTCTGAGCAGCGGTAGAAAATGAGTGAGTGAGAGTGAGAGATTGTTTCAGCTCCATGTGACGCTGTTTACAAGCGAATCGGTGCACGAGCCGTGTGGATCCTTGTGTGTTTACATTTTGGCGAGTGTCTTTCGGCTAAGGGGTAGCACGAGTGTTCCTATGCTAACTACTCACAGCGGCAGGCAAAGATCGATGTGTATTACCTTTTGAATAGGGAACAACTTATACAAAAATTGTTTATTTTATATGATCCATAATATTGTTATTTTGTATTTTCCACACTACGGTAAATTAAACCACGCAGACACTCAAACTGATATTCCTGCGGTTCGGGGGCGAAGCACCGTGGAGCAGTCAGTCTGCTCGTAGCTGGCCAATCACAAGAGACTCAGTGTTCTGGGGGGCAGGCATTAGCTCAGAAACAGAGTGCCTGTTCAGAGGCTGTCAGAGAGACTGGCTTAATTTGAAGAATCTATGAGGTTTTGACAATAAATATTATTTAATTGATCTAAGTAGACATCAGTAATCTCAATTTTTGGTTCAAAAAGACCATTCTATGTGACCTTTTAAAAATGACATACACTTGTGCTTTCATAAATGGTTAATTTTTTGATTATTCACTTGACTAATCGAGTAATCTTTTGATCCAGAAAATGTTTATCAGTATTTTTCAGGTGTCAAAGGTTTTGTTTAAAAACAAAAATATTCATGATTCAGTTTTAATGATTTTCTTTTTTATGTGGAGAGAAACCAAAACATATTCACATTTAAGAAGCTGAAAAATCTGAAAACTTGCTTTAATTATGGAAAAAAAAACTTTAAACCAATTATCGATTGTCAAAATATTTGACGAATAACTCAGTAATCCATTACTAATCGATGAATTGAGTAATTTTTTCAGGCCTAGTTTTCAGTGTGGGCAAATGTCCATACAGTATCTTAGGCTAGTTCCTCACTGACGGCATACACAGCAAAGTACCTCATTCAACCGCGGTTAAAAATATTTTATCTAGACTCTAGACACTAAACACTAAGTCCAGTGCAATTATAGTTGATTCCTGCTCTCCCCTCTCTCCAGAATCCAGACTCAATCCATGGGTCTCTACTGCCCCAGCATGATAAATGATGGTGTTTATTCCACGTCCATTGTACTGGCTCTTTTCCCTTTAATTGGATTAGAACAGTTCCACTTGGGTTCGACCAGCATGGTCATCGGCTGTGTTGATGTCTGAAAGATTTAAGTGCGTTTTCTCTTGTTGTTGTGTGTCTGGTGAAGACAGGCCCACATCAAGACAGTCCCCACAGAATATATTCCCACAGAATGTATTTAGCATGCAGGGTTTGTTTTTCTTTGGACACAGAGAGTATTAACGCAGCAAAAAAACCCTATTGCCTTCGCGACTGACATGATTCCAGATTCCCCCACTGTTGTTGCCATGGAAATGTGGTGGATTTGTTCAGTAACCTAATTTATTTTGACCTCACATAACCATACAGCCAGACAGTCTCACACAGAAACATGAAGTATCACTAGAACAATAACATTAAGCCTGCTAATTACTCTTGTCAGAGTTTGGTGGCTTCACAATGCAGGCTGCGTTTCATTAGCGCTTATTGAAGTAGTACCCCATAATCCAGCATAGGGTACACATGAGGTTTCCTACAATAGCATATGACAGTAAGCTGCAAATGCATATCTCGAATATGAAAGATAGCACCACTATTTAGTGGTGAGACACAGTGTGCACCATATTCCCTGTTAATTACCTAACCCAATAATCTCTGTAAGCTGACTGATAAATATCTGTGTGCGACCTTGAGATCTGTGCACTGTCATCGCATGCTACTGCAGGTAATGCTGTTAATAAAGAGAGAGCCACGCTCAATCCTGATTAGGTTTAGGTACATTTGACCCCCTGGTGGTGTATTGGTTAGGATTTTGCATTCTCACCACCATGTCCTGGGTTTGATTCCCAGGCAGGGATGTTCTTTTCTGTTGAGGCAGCCTATGACCAAGTGGAAAGACATTAGGCTTGTTACCAAAGGGTTGCTGTTTCAAATCCCAAGATGAGTCTAGGACTGGGGTGCCCCTGAGCAAGGCACTACTTGTGTGTAATAATATTAAGGATGTGTTAAAGGCAAAGGTCAAATTTACTATTACTAATTGGTTTGAATACAAATCAAAACTACCAGAGTACCTGGAGAACCTGCTAGCCATGTTCTCCACCATGTGGCCCATTTCCCATTCAGGATGTGTTTATTCCATCCTGCTCTAGTCCGTTATGAATATTGTAACATAGTGGTTCTCAAACATTTTATACCAAGTACCACCTGAGAAAGTAACGAAGTAACATCGCCAAAGTTTAAATAAAGTAGTGTAAATGGGCTGAGCAAAGTCAGCTAAAAGTTTCACAGGAGGCCGATTTGTTCCCCATGAGATATTTTGCTCTTTCATCATCCACTTCTTCCTCACATATACTTCAGACACTAGTGTAGCAAAATTAGATTAAGATGGAGTGAGATAAGGTGACTCTAATCAACTAATTAAAATTATTTATTAATTTGTATTATTTGTTTCTTTTTCTGTGCTCTGAGCTCAGTATATACAGTAGAACATTATATATTACAGATTTTCCTCCAAGTACCACCAGAGAAAGCTCACCTACCACTGTTGGTACACGTACCACAGTATAAGAACAATATCTCTAATGCATAGTTGTTACTAAAGTAATGAAAACTATGTATTAGGAGAGTGGTGACTTAAAAAATGATTTTTGAAAAAAGTGACAGCCCTAATAGAACACAACATGAGCATCTTTTTGTTGTTTGCTCAGAAAGGTTTGTTCAGGCTTTTTGAAGTGTGGTTCTATGAGGTGCTGGTATATATTCCACTCTGACTGTGCTGTGTGCATCCCCTGTACTGAGAAGCTCACTGAGATAAGGGGGCTTATTGTCTCTGAGTTGGGACACATTTGTCTTATAAAATCTGTACTAGGGATGCAATGTATGAAAATTTCACACCACAGTATTAGTGTCCAAAATTATTGCTATACCGCGGTATTAAAATGTATTCAAAATTTTGAAAGAACACTGATACACTGACAATTAAGATAATTTCACTAAGATTTATATTTAAATAGATGCATCATATATTAAAATACAATCAACTTCCAAAACCTCAACAAACAGTGCAAAATAAACATTAAATACAGAAAAATTACATAAAAATTATGCAAAAATAAACATTAAATACATTAAAAGATGTATAAAAACTTAAAGAAAAGAAAATAAAAAATAATATTGTATAATAATGAAAAAAAAAAAACAAACACTAAATACAGTTAAAAAGATATCCAACCTGTATAGCATAATAAATGTGCAAATAAAAGCAACAGTCATTATAAACATATCATAGTGAGAGCCTCTCAAAAATTTGGAATGGCATCATATCCTTAGCAATGAAGGAAATGGCTGCATTTAGGTCACTGGATTTTTGTGATGAGAAGTCTGTTTTGTAAATGCTTCCTTTAGTGTTTGCATTACAGAGGTTGAATGTTATGAACCAGCAGACCCTCTGGGGGAAAATTAGTCACATGACTAACAGACTCACTTCAGCTCTGCATTGACACTTATATTAAAATGGAGCCAAATCACTGCTCAAGTTGTTCAGTGATATCACAAACTTGTTCATTTGACATTTGTGAGGACAGCAAGTTAAATACTTAGATATTAGTTAGATAGTTAGATATTCAGATTTTGAATAAGAAAGCAGAAAAATGTCCTGAGGACAGCTGTTCCCATGTTCTTTCCCCCATATCTTCACTAAATAACAAGCACTCCACATAATACTGCAGACACATCATGCAATGTGTATCTCACAAGTCTTGTGGTTATCTTGTGGTTAGTCCATAAATTAAACAAATCATGTAACCTTCTCTGGCAGAAATTTTACCATGGTGTACCATGACACCGGTAACCGCTACATCTCTAAGTTGTCTGTCTTTGTAATCTGATTTTCTGATATGGAGTTCTTTTTGAGGAAAAAATGTTTTTTTAGCTCACAGGGACAGAGGAACTAGTCTATTGCTGCCTTGTTTGGTAAGTTTGTATCACTTGGTTTAATCTGAACAAAGGTCAACACTCACTATCTAGATGTAGATGTGGCAGAGTGAGCTGTTGATAAAAGAAACTTCAGTTTCCTGTTAGATAATGTAGCAAACATATGCATTAATTTGTTAAATTCATTTTGTCAGTTTTTGAAATTGGCCTGCAGCAACCATTTGCCACAGTGGCAGGAACACCATGAACCTGCCACCTCTTTCCTGTTCTTTCTCTTTGGTTCTGGAGGTTTCTGGCAGCTCCCCGTTTGCTCTTGTTTTTGCTCCATGCCACTGATGTATGGTGAAAGTCAGTCACAGTTTCCTACATCTTGAGATCTGAAGGTGTCTCCACCACTGACAGGTTCACTCATCAAAAATAAGCACTACTAAGTCGTGAAATATTAACTGAGGGCATAGCTAGAGGTCAGAAGCTACTGATATTGTTTCTGTTCTGTTTCTCAACCAGCATTTTTATTCTCAGTGTCTTCAATCTCAGCCAGGAGGATTGTAAGTTCACATTTTATTTTAATAATGGTTTTCAATTGTGAGGCCTCATGAGATGTGGGTTCATCAGGGTTATGGCTACTCATATAATTTATTAACAACAACACTGCTCTTTGTAAAGCATCATTCCCTTCTTTAATGCTCCACTTACAGAAGAGGGATATATTTCTTCTGCTTTTAAAACTGGTCCTATTCTATAACCTCAGCACTGCTGATTAGAGGAATGTCTTTTGCCTAAGGGAACCTTTTACAAAATTCTAATTTGTAGCCTTTGTGCCAGCTGATGCTTTGTGCCAGCTGATGTCCTACTCAATATCACTGTAGCATAATTTACCCAATTATCATGTTGTGTTTTTCTTGTCAGTAAGGCTTCACTGTCACCAAATGTCAAGCTGTCTGTGTAGAAACTGTGCTGCTGAAGTGTGGGCTCTAGATACTGGTCTCAGATAAGTGTTTGCTGTACAGACTTGTTTGTGAACAGTCAAGGTTGGTTAATGACTCATATTATCATCATGGCTCATTAGCTGGCAAATAGAAAATGTTAATCTGACTCATTAGCTCTTAAGAAAGACAGAGGTGAGGTAAGACAAATTCCACAATAAGCATAATAAAAAGTGATAAACAACACTGAATAATTTTATTTTATTTAAAGGACATTTCAAGACACCCAAGTGGGCCTGTCTGCAGCTGACAATTATTACAAATATTTAATCTGTAGTTAATTTTTTTTTTAATATTAGTTCCAGAAAATATGGATCATTGTTTTCAAAACCTCAAAATAATGGTACGAAATGCCATTTATTTTACATATTTCTGTTTCAATGATTTCTTTGTTATATGGCACAAACTGACCGAATATATGCACAAGCTGAGACTGAGAGCTTGTTTAAAGTATAAAAAAAAACTCAAAACATCAATCGATAATGAAAAGTTGACAATTAATTAAGTAATCAATTAATAATAGTTTGATCAATTATCGTTTGCAGGCCTACACCCGAGGAAACTTGGGCATTCAGTAAGTATTCAAAGTAGTCAAAACAGAGTAAAACAGGTAATACAAATATATAAAAGTATGACAGTAAAAAAATACTAAACAGTGTTTGGTTGCAAATTATGGCTGTGTGATTTAAGTGGAGAATTAAAATCTATTGGTGAGGTGCATCAATTGCATCACTGACAATGAGTCAGTAACACTGGCCCTGTCTCCCATTGTGCACAGCCTGAGGGTGGACTGGAGAGGAAGTAGTATGTAGGGGTGGAGAAGGTTTGAGAGGTACAGAGGTGTCAGATGGTGGATTTGAAGAAAGGACAAGAACTTGTGAATGTGTTATTAAACAGAAAGCCAGTGAATATGGTGAAAGGTAATGGATTTGAACTTGAACTGCTCAAATTATTTCATAAAAAAAGTGTAATATTATACAAAACCACCATTCACTGTTCAAAACATGAAATAAAGGATACAAGTGTAACAAAAACTGCTGAAGTGCTGTAAAACAAGACTAAAACCCATGATTTCCCATGTTAAAATGCTCAGCCACACTCCCCTGATATGATTGATTGATGAAATTGGCTACCATTGGTGCTGTCCTTCGATATAACAGTATAAAAAACAAAGCCTTTTCACCTTATTTGGTTAGCTGTAGGCAACTGGACTTGCTTGAGTTAAGTTCAAGACTTTTTGCCTCTCATCCAAGAGCCTTGGAGATGTGAGTGGTAGAGCTTTGATTCAATCAGCTCCTCATGACTATTTTTCTCTTTCCTTTTTTGCTCATGCAGAGACACACACAGACACATATTAAGGGATATATACAGTATATCAATTTTTGGCCAAAACATAATGGGATATGATTGTTTTTAGGATGCAGTGCAACGTGATGCCTCGTGGAATCTAATTGAATTGTGAGACCAGTAACGATGCATATGTATTAATTTGGGCAAAAAAAGATCCAAGTTCTAGGAATTTGTATTAACTCTGTTTTTTTTTTTTTGTTTGTTTGTTTTTTCCAGCAACTCTCACTCTCCTGGCTCCATGGCAGCAGCAGTGCGAGGTAGTGAGTGGTCATGTGGACGCTGTACCTTCTTAAATGCCGGTGCGGCACCTCGCTGTTCCATTTGTGAGGCACCACGCCAGAAACCCGACCTTAACCAGATCCTGCGGTTGAGCAGCACTGAGGAGCATCGTTGGGCCTGCCCCCGCTGTACACTCAACAATCCCCAGGGAAGTGGAGCCTGTTCTGTCTGTGGCTTTGGACCGTCCCCAGCCACTCACACACCCCCTACCACCACCATAGCTGCCACTGCCAAAGGCCTCCCATCTGCTTCAGCTGAACCTCCAACACCCACACTCACCTCCAGGGTTCTACCTGAGCCCCATGGACAGCATCCAGCTAAGGAGGAAGTACTATGGCAGTCTGAGAGCAATGGAAATGTTGTCAGTCTGGAGGGGCAGCACCCTGGTTGGGCTTGCCCTCGATGCACACTCCATAATACTCCTGTGGCTCTGTCATGTTCAGCCTGTGGTGGCCCTAGGAAACTGTCATTGCCTAAAATTCCCCCTGAGGCACTGGTGGTGCCTGAGGTGCACACACCTGTGGTGGGGTTTCCAGTTCACACAGCAGGGGCTGCCCCGCTGCTCATAGACTTAACAGATGACTCACCCCCAGCCCCACCCTGTGATCCTCATGATCCTCCCCATGTCTCCACACAGTCCCTCTCCTCTCCTTTTGCCACCTTCTCTTCTCTCCAGAACAACCCAGTACCTCGCAGCAGGAGGGAAGTGCCCCCTTCAGGGCGTCCACCAAATCCAGGCACCAGCACCCCCAGTCCCACTTCACCTTCAACGGTCACTGTGCCTCCCCAGCCAGGCCCACAGCGGCCAGCCAAGCCCAAACATGCCCAACCACAGGAGCCCTTATATCCCAGCAAACGTCTCAGTATCTTGGAGGAAGAAGACCCTCAGCACCACCCACTGAACCCTCACCTGTCTGGTGCTTCGTCAGCTGTTCCCACCTGGAAGTGCCCGAGCTGCTCATTGTCTAACCCAGGAAGTTCATCTAAGTGCGAGGACTGCCAATCATCGCGGGCAGGTTCTGACCTCATTGACCTTGTAGGCTGTGAGACAGTACGATTTACCCCAGCTAGCCCCTCCAGCCCAGACTTCAGCACCTGGGCCTGTTCTAAGTGTACCCTGTGCAACCCTACTGGAGCACCGAAATGTTCAGCCTGTGGTTCATCCAAGCTGCATGGCTTTCAGGAACAGCAGGCACCCTTGCCCCGCTGCTGTACACATTGTGGCCTCTCAGCAGGGCCTGGTACTGCATCCTGCTCCTGCACATCTTCATCTTCTTCATACTCCTCGGGTCATAAAATGTGGAAACAGACTCGGGCCCTCCCATCTTCCTCCCCTGCTACTGCTTCTTCCAGTTCTTCTTCTTCCTCTACTTCATCAAGCCTCCAAGAGAAGATAGGACAGTGGAGCTGCCCAGCATGTACACTGCTCAACGACATGAAGGCCAAGAACTGTGCGGCGTGCCACACTCCACAGCAGTACCTCACCCTTCGCAAAGTGATGAAGCCTCTGAAGAGGAGGGAAAGCATGCATGTTGAAGCCCGTAGACGAAATGATGAAGGCGAGGCCAAAGAGCTGTGGGAGAACATAGTCAGCTTCTGCAGAGAGGTAAGAGAGAAGCAGGGCAGCACAAGAAAACTGTAATGCTGTGTTCACACTCGACATAGTGTCAATTTGTCTATCTCCTATGGAAACCTCTACAGAAAAAAAAGTGCCATCTTGTGTGGTTTCACAACACCATAGGAAGCTGGACTCAACTTGGCGAGTTTCCTTGTTTACTTCGGCAGCTCCGTATGGATGAGAACTGCTTCCAGCGATACTTTCACATAGGGCTATGCGATAAGGCTTATAACTATTTTCGCAATATTTTTAGGATATATTGCGATACACTATATATCTTGATATTTAGAAATCTCCTCTACATCACTGTATAAATGTTAAATTGACATCTTGGATGTATCACACTGACTCTTGCATTTGTTTTTTTTTCAATATTTGCATGCAAAAATCACAATCAAATTATATACAGCAAACTATTCATTTTGAACCAGGCAGCTTAACCCATACACTCTTAAAAATAAATAATTACATGGTAGGCCTTCCTAATGTGCAGTAGCTCTCAATACCATAATCACACAAACAGCTTAAAACAACGTAAAGGTGCCATCAACAACAATCACTGAGAAAAAAAATAAAAAGCTACGCAAATTAAAGTGCACATTTTTCTGCTTGATTCTATTTTCATTAAAATAAAACTAGTACAGTGGTAGAAGTACAGGCTGTCTATGAAAAACCTCTCTGAACATTAAGTGTCACATCATAGCAGCAGCGGCAGCAGCTGCACATGTCTGTGTGTGTGAAGCATAAGGCTCTGGTTGCAGACAGAGTGTGATGTTTTTCCCCTCATCCTCATAAGTTAATTGTTTCCTTGGAGCGTCCCATCCGGTGCAAAGACCTTTAGAATGATACGTGCTTTGACGAGTCTCCAAAAGTCTCCAATAACACCAGAAAAAATTTGCTAAATTTGTCACTTGTTTGTAAAAGAGTCGTTAGAAGGTCTGAATACTTGCTAAATATAGCAAAAAGTTGCTAAGTTGGCAACACTGCGCATCTGAGAGAACTCAATGTTTGTGATATTAACAAGTAATTAATCTTACGTGACCCATGCCACCATATATCGTGTATATTCAATATATCGCCCACCCCTACTTTCACATGACCAGCGGCTAATTTCATGACTTGCAAGCTTATATCAAGGCCAGGCCAGAGTGATATCAATTACCCAAATACAGGCATTTTGTCCTGGCTGAGGAGCGCTGTTTGTCTTAAAGTATTGCTGGAAGCAATTCTCATCCATACGGAGCTCCCGAAGTAAGCTGTGAAACTTTGTGTCTGGCCATGGATGGTGTTGTGATACCACACAAGGATAGTTTCTTCTCTGCAGACGGTTTCACAACAGAGAGAACAACAATCCTTTGGTTGATGGTGAAAAGAAATGCCCATTAATTCTGAGTGAAACACAGCAACTTGCTTCCATCACTCTCATTACGTCTATCGCGTCATAAAATGTAAAAAATAAAAGTGATCACTTTTAACATAAAAGTGATCACTTTTAACATAAAAGTGATCCCGCGGCACTCTAGACATGATGGGTGTGATGCAATGGGTGCAAAGCGATGAGCACAACACAAAAAATTCATTCGGTGTGAACACAGCTTATCTCTTTCCTGACACGTAGTTCTAAAGTGATGCAGTGTTGCATGTTATTAGTGAGGTCTGGGCCTTGCTTTTTACCTTAGTATGCATTTCAGCATGAACTTACACAGGCACAGTTCCATTCATACTGAGTCTGGCTTTCCACTCATGCTGACTCAATTTTGCATTCCATTCCAGCATTGGCGATTTCTGTCCAAAAAACATGAAACACAAGAAAAATTAAATTCGAACTCTAACTCTAGAGTCTATTACACTGAATATGTGTTATATTTAAATGTTCAAACTGTGTATTTCAGTGTGTCCAAAGTGTAGTAAAAAAGGCAACTGGACTTAGTTGAATTTCTTGAAGACATTTCGCCTCTCATCCAAGAGGCTTCTTCAGTTCTGTTTGACTGGTGGAGAGTCTGGGACTTATAAACTCAGTCAGGTTCTTGGTCTGATTTAGTTTCACCTGAGTCATCAACTGTATTTGACCTCAGGTGTGAATGTGTGTGAAACCTCCTGGGGAGGGAGTCCAGAACAGCACTGTAGGTGGCTGATAGCTGGTGTCTTAGACCACCTCCCCTGTTCAAAGTTGGTTTCTCCAGTTTGCAAAGATGCAAAGATGGCTTCTTTTACTCCTCTTTCAAACCATCTGTCCTCCCTGGCCAAAATCTGAACATTACTGTCCTGGAACGAATGTTCTGTCTGGTGTAATTGTAGATAGACTGCTGAGTCTTGTCCTAAGTGGGTCTGTCTTCTGTGTTGGGCCATGCGTTTGTGGAGAGGTTGTTTTGTCTCTCCAATGTACAAGTCGTTACATTCCTCACTGCACTTGGTGAGGTGTTTTGTCTTTGGGGTGAACCAGTTTCTGTCTGAGTGTGTTGTCCGGTTTGAAATGTATTGGAATGTCGTGTTTGTTGAAAATCCTCTTAAGTTTTTCGGACACGCCGGCAACGTAGGGGATAACAACATTCTTGCGGGAGGGCTCCTTTTTCTCTTGTTGTGTTTGTGTTTGATTTTGAGGTTTTTGTGAAGGCCCAGTTGGGATAGCCACAATTCCTGAGTGCATCCCGTATGTGTTCCTGTTCCTTCATCTTGCCTTCTGTCCTGGTGGGAACCCTCATTGCTCGGTGGTGAAGGGTCCGAATTACTCCTAACTTGTGTTGTAATGGATGGTGAGAGTCAAAAAGGAGGTATTGGTCAGTGTGGGTGGGTTTCCTGTAGACCTCCACATTTAAACTTCCGTCGGTTTCAATGTGGACTGAATAGTCTAGGAAGGCCAGAAGGTTCCCCTCAGCATCTTCGTGGGTGAATTTGATGTTGTGGTCCACACTGTTTATATGCTCAGTGAAGGGGTCAACCTCCTGCTTCTTGATTTTCACCCATGTGTCATCTACATACCTGAACCAATGGCTTGGAGGGGATCCTTGGAAAGTGTCCAGAGCGTTCCTCTCTACTTCTTCCATGTATAAGTTGGCCACTATGGGAGACACAGGTGAGCCCATGGCACAACCATGTTTCTGCCTATAGTAACATTCCCTATATTGGAAGTAGGTGGTGTTAAGGCAGAGGTCCAGCAGTGAACATAACTGTTCCGGAGAAAGGTTGGTCCGCTCATGTAACATGTGGTCTTGCACCAGTCTCCTCCTTACAGTTTCCACAGCTTCTGTGGTGGGAATGCAAGTGAAGAGGGAGGTGACATCATAGGAAACCAGGGTTTCATCTGCTTCAAGTCTCAAATCCTTGATCTTTTCAGCAAAATCCTGCGAGTTCCTGATGTGGTGACCAGTATTACCTACCAGAGGTGCCAGGATGGTAGCGAGGTGTTTTGCAATGTTATAAGTGACAGAGTTGATGCTGCTTACAGTGTGTGTTTTGTTGCTGGGTGCATTTCACCTTTTGTCCCACTACTTCAATCATTGTAATTTCAGAGAAATCCTAATAGGCTTTGTCACTGCCTTTGTTTGCATTTGCTGCCTTGCCAGTGGGACATTTAACACCTAGTGGGTGTATGTTGGCCTCTTCTAAATGAGCTGCAGATAAAGTGTGTCTTATTTTCCAGAATACATCCTACCACCAGCCAGAAAGAAATCACAAAATTAAGAAATTATCTTTTGCAGAAGTCTTGTATTGGGATTCTCGAATGAGTTATCCAGATGTACTACTTTTAGACTCTACATTCTCTATTATCAATGTCAATAAGGTGTGATTGGAGTCAAATGAAGACTGTAATGTCTGCAGCATATTGTTATGGATATGGTGCTGTGGTCAATGTTTCATTTGTTTATGCCACTAACACTCATGAATGACAAAAGTATGACTGATGGTATTGCAAAATCCAGACCTTTTTAAATTCAGCCACAGGATAACATATATCATCTGAATATACAGTATTTGGGTATTTGATGCCCACTTACTACACCACCACTGAACTTGCAGGTTTACAATAGCAAGTGAGCTATAGAATGCATTATTAATGTGTTCTTTGAAGGTCATAGGGCACACTGATGTGAGTGTTGGCTCAGTTGGAAGGAAAGATATCAAAGATGCCTTATTCCCACTTTTTCTTTCCTCTTAATTCAAAACATGATTTAACTTACTCTTTGTTTTATCATCATTCCCTCTTCTTCAAATATGTTACAGCTCTGTCTCTACCCCCCCCATCAAAGTATTTTTGCCTCTTCATCTCCTTTTTCCTGTCTCCTTCACCACCTTCACCTTCTTCACATCCTGTTTCCTTTCTTCCTGTTTGCTTAATTTATCAAACCATGCTTCCCAATTGTCACCCACCGCACCCCGTCCACCCCCACCAGACCTGATCCTCATGACTGTGAGTGTAGGAACTAAGGTGAACACAGGACTGTTCTATTTTTAGTCTGAGAGGAGAGGAGCAGAAACGATCCACTTTCCTACAGTGAAGAAAATCACTAACAGCACTGACTGCTGCAGCAGGGTTCTGAGTGTTCGGAGAGGTAGGGGATAAAATGTAGAGCTGTTCCAGTACATTTTTAAATCTCTTTTTCCCCTCTTCTTGTTATCAATTCCGATACTTAACTTATCAGCTGATCCAGAAGACCAATCTAATAAGAGTGATTTAAAACAAAAAATGTGTGTCATATTTAGATTTTAACAGCTACATGGAAGTGATTTTTTGCAATTAAACCCTTAAAAAAATAATTTTTTCTTATCCTGCTATACTGTCATAACTGTCACATATACTGTATATGAATACTAACACAATCAAATCTAGGAATGAACAACAATTGCTTTATTTTAAATGGTTGTTAAAGTGCTACTATTTAAAAAAAAAAAAAAAAACAAAAACATACAAACATGTTTTTCCTAGTGTGAAATAGTTTATATTACTGATATTTTAGGTAGCTCTGGCTAATATTATAGTACTGGAAAGCACTTCCTACTGCAACCACATAGCAGTAGCAAATCATCTGAGCTGTGTCATTTAACACCCAAGTGTGTAGCTATCTGGTGAATGCTATATAATATACACCGTGTATATACAGTATATACACACACACACACTATATATACACTATATATAGTTAGGTCTATAAATATTGAGGAATCGACACAATTCTAATCTTTTAGGCTCTATACACCACCGCAATTGATTTGAAATAAAATGAACAAAATGTGCAGAGAACTGCAGACTTTAAGCTTTATATGAGGGTATAGTGAACAGTGTAGGAATTACAACAGTTTGTATATGTGCCTCCCACTTTTTAAGGGACCAAAAGTAATGGGACAATTGGCTGCTCAGCTGTTCCATAGCCAGGTGTGTGTTATTCCCTCATTATCCCATTTAACGGATAAGGAGAAGATAAAAGGTCTAGAGTTCTTTTCAAGTGTGCTCTTTGCATTTGGAATCTGTTGAAGTCAACTCTCACTATGAGATCCAAAGAGCTGTCACTATCTGCGAAGCAAGCCATCATTAGGCTGAAAAATCATAACAAACCCACCAGAGAGATAGCAAAAACATTAGGTGTGGCTAAATCAACTGTTTGGAACATTCTTAAAAAGAAAGAACACACCGGTGAGCTCAGCAACACCAAAAGACCCGGAAGACCACAGAATACTAACTGTGGTGGGTGACCGAAGAATTCTTTACCTGGTGAAGAAAACATCCTTCACAACAGTTGGCCAGATCAAGAACACTCTCCCCTTGTGTGTCAAAGTCAACAATCAAGAGAAAACGTCACCAGAGTGAATACAGAGGGTTCACCACAAGATGAAAACTATTGGTGAGCCTCAAAAACAGGAAGGCCAGATTAGAGTTTGCAAAACAACATCTAAAAAAGCTTTCACAGTTCTGGAACAACACCCTATGGACAGATGAGACAAAGATCAACTTGTACCAGAGTGATGGGAAGAGAAGAGTAGAGTATGGAGAAGGAAAGGAACTGCTCATGATCCAAAGCATGGCACCTCATCAGTGAAGCATGGTGGTGGTAGTGTCATGACATGGGCATGTATGGCTGCCAATGGAACTGGTTCCCTTGTATTTATTGATGATGTGACTGCTGACAAAAGCAGCAGGATGAATTCTGAAGTGTTTCGAGCAATATTATCTGCTCAAATTCAGCCAAATGCTTCAGAACTCACTGGACGGCACTTCCCAGTGCAGATGGGCAATGACCTGAAGCGTACTGTGAAAGCAACCAAAGAGTTTTGACCTGAATCAGGTGATCACCTCACCTGAAAAATGCATTTCACTTTCTGAAGACAAAACTGAAGGGAAAATGTCCCAAGAACAAGCAGGAACTGAAGACAGTTGCAATAGAGACCTGGCAGAGCATCACCAGGGATGAAACCCAGTGTCTGGTGATGTCTGTGCGTTCCAGACAGGCTGTAATTGACTGAAGGATTTGCAACCAAGTATTAAAAAGTGAAAGTTAGTTTTATGATTGTTAATTTGTCCCATTACTTTTGGTCCCTTTGGAAAGTATGCAGTTAAAGCACATCTTCTTCATTTTATTTCAAATCCTTTGTGGTGGTGTATAGAGACAAAAAGATTAGAATATTTATGGACCTGACTATATATATATATATATATATATATATTATCACTTTTACACTGCAGTATCCAACCATCCATCCTTAGCCAAAAGGTGTTTTGGCTAAATTCTGTTTTAAAAGCCTCCCATGCAGTGACAGTACAGTGGGACTGTTGTTTCAGAACATTGGTGTAGTATTGGTCAGTTGGTTATAGGGCTGGGCGAAATAGTCTATAACCATCACAATATTTATCTAAATATTTTGAAATCTCCTCTACATCAGTGTTAAATTGACATCTTGAATGCATAACACTGACTCTTATATTCATTTTTTTCAATATTTGCATGCAAAAATGGCAAAGTCACAATCAAATTAAATACAACAAACTATTTATTTTGAACTAGACAGCTTAATAAATAATTACATGCATGTAATTATTTATTATGCTGTCTGGTTCAACATATAGGCCTTCCTAATGTGCAGTAGCTCTCAATACCATAATCAAACAAACAGCTTAAAACAACATAAAAGCACCATCAACAACAATCACTGAGAAATAAAATGAAAGGCTCTGTAAATGTTTCCGCTTGATTGTATTTTCAGAAACAAATCATTTTCAGAACAGTAAAATAAATAATGGTATAAGTGGAGGCTGTGTCTGTATTCCTACTTTGAACAATAAGTGTCACAACACAGCTTGTGTGTGTGTGAATCTTAAGGCTCTGTTCGCAGTCAGACCATACCACCGCACTGGTTACGTTACTTACCGGTTACATCACCAACCAAAGAAAATGTTTCTTCACATTCACGTTTCACAGTTACATTCACATTTACTATTAATATTTTTCATACTGTTCATATTTTTGGCAATAGTTGTAAAATTAGCAGTAGTAGTATTTTTTTTTTTTACAAATTAATCGTTTTCACTATGTTTTAGTTGTATTTGTATTTGTTTTAATTTAGTTTATTAAGTTATTTTGATGGAGCCTTCATATTGTGTACTTATTTTAACAATTGATTTAACATTAATGCATATGGAGAACCTTCACCGCAGTCGTCGCCGTGTGATGTTTCTCAGGTTGAATGTACAAACAAAATTGGGGTGAAATAAACATAGTTAAACTGAAATCTTTACCAAATAGTAACCCTAATAAATCTGTCAGTGGGCTTCCCACTCACCCCTTCACCTGACCCTGGACACTTGAATCCCTGAAACAGGAATCATTCAACAAAAACAACAATGAAAAAAAATAAAGAGTACTTTATTAATGCCATGGTAAAACAAATATAATGTAAAATGTTGTAAACAGACTTATCAAACTATATACAGTACATACTATATACTGTACATGTACTTTTTTTAAATTGTGCCACTTTTTTGGCCTGTGAGGGGATTACCTTGGCTTGCAGGTCCATTGTTTCCAAAATAGTACTAATCAGAGACAAAAAGAAAACAGGGAACATGTAGTAGTAGTAGTAATAACTTGTAGTAGCATGTTATTACAATACATGTTATACAATAACATATAGTAGTTTTAACACACAGGTTCAAATTACACATGGAGTTAAAAACTTTCCCTATATTCTAAAAATAACACTAAATTTATATTTTAGGGATTACTAATGCAACATTTCTGTATTACCACCAGGCAATGCAGGCTGAGGCGATCATTTTCACCTCTGAGCTGAATAAATTTGGCTGTCTGCTCCTTGCTGCCTACAACCAATTAAAATAATAAAAGTATGCTTCTTTCATAACACCAACTAAATTACTTTATGTGGCAAAATAATCATTATACAAAATTGCCGCATTTATGTCCAGCCAGGTTTAGCCTTTTAAGTTTTAAAACCAAAGTTTAAAAGTTACGCTGTGACTGACATGACTCTTTACTGGTGCTTGCAGACCAACAGCAAATACACCAAACAGCAAATGCGGCTGTCAGTCCTTCCTGATTTCTGCATATTAATTACATCAATAGCGGTACGAATCTTAATATCAATGAAATGTTTATATTTTTGTTTGTTTGATTTACTTACATTTAAAAATGAATTTGCTCTGCAGTGAGACACGTCCCTCCGCCATCTTGCTTGTATTAGAAAAGATTTTCCACCCGCGTGCAAAGAATTCTGGGATATGGTCGGCCATGAAGGATCCACCAGACATATCCTTCCTAGCCAAGCTAACGTTGACCACATACGTGCATTCGAAGGAGTTGACATAGACCGTTTGCAATGGGACAGCCTACGTTGCTGCGCTGTGACACATTTTGACGACATCCGGTTGACGAGTCCACACTCCGCAGTATGCAGTACCTTAAATGGGACAGGGCTAGAGTCGCTAGAGGGTCTGAATAGTTGCTAAATATAGTTACAAAGTCGCTAAGCAACACTGCACATCTGAGAGTTTTAGTTGCGCGAGGGAGTGAGCTGTGAGAGGAGAGAGATGTGAGACTTGAAAGAGAACCGTATACAAAGAGCTTCATAATTATGTTCATGTGACACTCTGTACCAGATGTTTGCGATATTAGTAAATAATATATCTTACTATGCCAATACCATGATATATTGAGTACATTCTATATATATCGCTCACCTCTAGTTGGTTATTGATCATAGTGCCCATTCTTGCATTTGCTGTAGTATCAAAGACTTTACTATTATTATTACTATTACTTTTACTATATTACTATTATTTACTATTTACAGAAAATAACAGTGATACTGTTATCAGAACAGGGGGACAAATGGGACAAATGATGAAATTTAAATTATAAAAAAACTTGGTTTACACACAGTGAAGGTTTTTTTTTTAATCTCTTAGATCTTTTTTTATATCGATTCATTTAATTTTAGAAAACAGTATTAATAATGAAATATACTTAAGTTAATGGAGAGGTTGTCCTCATTGCAGAAATCAGTTCAAAAGATCAAGGAGGTGTGTGTGAGAAAGAGAGAGACCGTACGTCATGGTAACAGATGGATATCTTTCATTTTTAATAGTAATATTCCTGCTAAGCCTCCTGAAATGCTGTTTGTTTATAGCAGTGACTTCGGAGTGAATAGTTTTATAAAGTTATACAATACAATCCAAAACGGGACTCAGCTCAAAATTTCATCTTAAGTAGGGAACAGTTCCAACAATCCGTAATGGATTTCCTGAAGGCAATGTAAGTATTTCCAAATGAAGTAATAATGTCTTTGTGAGCTTGACTGCTACTTGTCTTGAATAGCAATATCTAATGATGGCTAATTGCAGCCTCATTTGAAAGGCAGTATGTGTGTTCGCCTTTTCTGTTTGCCTCAGCAGCGGTAGAAAATGAGTGAGTGAGAGTGTTTCTCTCAGCTCCATATGATGCTGTTTACAGGCGAACCACTGCGCGACTCGTGGCAATGTGTGCATTTACGTGTCGGCTCGCGAGTGTCTTGGGTTAGCACGTATGCTAACTACTGACTGCGGCAGGCAGAGATCAGTCTGTGTTTGCCTTTTCTGTTTGTCTCAGCAGCAGCAACATAATTCCATATGTGTTCATTCATAGTTTTGGTGCCTTCAGTGAGAATCTACAATGAAAATAAAGAAAAACCATTAAATGAGAAGGTGTGTCCAAACTTTTGACCGTATTTTGTGTAGTGGATTTTTTGACCGTAGTTTTGACCATAGTGCATTTTTGCAACTTTTCAGACTTCCGGTGACTATTTTTCAAAAACACAACTAGTGACAAATCTTGTGACTTTGTGGCATAACCACTACTAGTTTCCAAGAAGGAAAAGGCTATTTCTGCCCATGGATTTATTATAAGAATACCTCCATGGTTCCGCCACATGAGTGAGCTTCATCTAGCTACTGCGGGTGGAGAGCCAGTTTGACGGAAGACACAGATAGGAAGAAAGAGAGAGAAGCACTGTGACCACACAGACAACACAGTCACAGACAAGAAGTAGCTGCAGATGTGCAGTGCAGCTGACCACATGCGGAACAATCACTGCTCTGTATATTTCATTCAAGTAAAAATAGTGTATGTGGAAATTAGTTTTGTTATCACCTCCACTCATTTTACTGTTCAGTTTCACTGTTAATCTTCAACAGAGTTTTTTTCTTCACTCCCACATCAGAACTTGCTGAGGACAGGGCATGTTCCAGTGATATCTATCGCCTGTTCACACTGGCTTTATTTACTTTTCATTGAAAGTAGTTCACACAAGAGAGTGATGACGACAACAATGAGGAAGATAGGGACAATGACTATTGTTTTCTCAATATATACACATAAAAGTATATTCATTGTCTACACAAAAACACAAGGGCAGCATTTTGAGATTTTTCTTCTCTGGGACGCATTTTCAAAAAAAAAAAAAATTGTGGATTGACCTTCACTAATTTCTGTGTGGACAGGCCCTTATACCATGTTTTAATCAGGATATGGTTCCATTTGGTACAGTACAGTATGGTTTGGAATGGTAAAGCTCTAACTCAGGCTTGCATTTTGACTGACATTTTGACACTTTTTTCTGTCGCCCAATCATCTAACTATTGTGGGGGGAGCCAGTCTAGCTCCCATACCATACTGTACCATTTTACTCTGGTTCCCCAAAGGAAGGGTGCCAAAGAATGGAACGGTTGGGGAAACGCAAAAAAACAAGTACTGTAACAAACAACCATTATTTGGTGGAAACTTGGCCTTAGTCTCACGGTCGTCCTCCAAGAGTACACTTTAGCTTGTTATGTTCAACATCGCTTTTATTTTTCTGGTCGGCCAAGAAGGGATTTAAAATAGATCTAAGACCTAGCTGTACTCACAGTGTCCTCTGCTGGACAATATAGCAATTACTTCAGACAGTCTGATGTGCCTCTAGGCTGTGTATTTTGAACTCAAATGGGATTTTAAGGTTTGTGTTTGAACCTTCCCCTCCAAGTGAGAATTGATATCTGAATTTCAGATGATCTGTGAACAGTTGTCTAAAAGTGGAGTGTTGTCCTTGCACATGTCTAGCTACAGCAGTGTTTTCCTCTCAACATCTGTGTTAAATCCACATAGGCCTGTAAAATGCATGTAATTAAAAAGCCAATACAGTAACATAAATCAGTGATCTACAGTATCAGTAAGCTTGTCAGGGTGGAGGAGCAGTGTTTCAGTGATTCTGTCTGGTAGCTGATGCTGCATTCAAGCTAGAAAATTGGATTGTGGGGGATGGAAACTAATCAATTTGCTTCACTGTGATCCACCAGTGGGGTGCCTCTATTTCATCCCTGTCTGGCTTGCAACATGACTGGCAGAACCCACTCGTGAAACCACTGATGGATAGGGTTGCATGTGTGTCTATTTGTAGTTCATAGAGAGGAGTTTTAGATGGGTAGATAGTGTGTCAAATCAGGTGTCGTGATCTGTTAAGTTATCCGTGGAGTGTACAGGTCCTGTGTACAGTGGAGAGTAGGGTTGCACAAATCCTTTATTTATTCATGCATTCATTCATTTATTAATTTGTCTGTTAGTTAAATGCTATTATATAACGTATCCCTTTTTTCCAATTAGGAATGAACATGTTTTCAAAATCATTACTTACACTCTGTAGTTGGTTATTAAAGTTTTACCAATGAGATAGAAATGTTCTATTGGGAACTGACAAAAGTCTGATAATTTTTAGGGATGAGCCGATCCAGTCTTTATCGGTATGGGTCTGTTAGCTTCAGTGGTAGAGTGGGTCATCTTCCAACAATAAGGTCAGGGTTTGATCCCAGGCACTGCATGCAATGCCCAATAACTAGGGCATGACACTTGACCCTAAATTGCTTCTAACAGCAGTGATGTCTGTATCAACTATATAGGACTAATATCGGTATTAGTAGATGCTCAAGACTGTGATATTGATATTAGGTATGAGAAAGTGGTATTGCTTATGTTCCATGAGTGAACAACAACATGAATAGAAAATGAGGATGTGATCTCTCTGTCTACAGGATAACATGATTTTTCATAAATAATAGTGTCGCCCGATTAAAGAAGCAGCTACATTTGAGTGTTAACATTCATTGTGCCTTTAGTATGCTTGATCCTGTGTTCCCCTAAATGTTTGAAAAGAACTCAGAGGAAAGGAATGTCCGAGGTCAGGGGGTGTTCTTCAGGCACCTCGGAAACTCTGAGCAACCTCACCAACCTCAGCATGGGATTCCAAGATGGGTGCCACCATACAAGCACTGCTACTAGTGGGCATTATACCGAAAATCTGTATTTACTTTTTATAATCTGAATTTTTCATATACTGCAAGACTGGTATATGAAAAACAGAACGTGGCACAGAAAAATTCTGTTCGAGGTGGAACACTTTTCACTGCTGCACCACACTGTTGCTGTTGTTAACTGTGTGAGTTATGAGCAATGAGCAATTTACTTCACCACCTTTACCAGAAAGAACATGTTAGAAAACCAAGAATGTATCTAGTTACATATGTTGTTACGTTAACAGACACGCACAATCCACTCCCTCTCTCGCCCTCTCTTGCTCCCTCTCTCGCTCAATACAAGCACAAACACACACTCAAATGTGCCTGGCTGGAGCAATCACTTGATGCTCATGCATTAAAAAAAATACCGTAAAACCTTTAAAATTGAAAAATACCGTAATATCAATTTTGGGTCCTGCTGCCCAGCACTAACTGCTACTTGTACTGCAAATAACACTTCTGCCATATCTATTTCACACTACATTAGTCATACACATGGTGCTGTTACATTTTTCACCATATACCTGTTGCTATATTATTTGTGCGTGGCAAACAGTGGCTAGTCTGAGTTTCTTCTCAACTGGAACACAGTAAACTGGGGTATGACGTCATTCCCAGTTCCAAGTGCAAATGTAAATGGACTGCAGCATTGCTGTGAGGTACTGAACCATCATACACTGGTACACCAAAGGGAGGTTGCCAAAGAATGGAACAGTTGGGCTTAGTTATTTTAGTTCTATTCCTAATGGAAATGCAAACAAAATTACCATCCTGTACTAAACTACGGGATAGTATGGGTAACCCATACTATGGTATGGGTTATTTTCAGCTCCCATTAGAAAGAGAGCAGAAACTCCTTATACATAAGAGAAAAACCAAATTAGATTAAAAAAACTATTTCCTGGTATCCTAAATTAAATTTGGAATTATGTAAATTCATATCAATATTATCAGTTCTCTAAATGTAAATTCTACACCGGATTTGCATCTTTAGGCAGCTCTGGTTATTGACGTATATGTTTATAGACAGCATATTTTGTCTTAATTTGGCAGGTTTGGTAAGAGTATTTAAATGGGTCTGAGATAATAACTTCAATGTCCCTCTCCTTATTCTCCACCACTCCTCTTGTCTTTCATGCCCTTGTTCAGAATACGGTGAACTTTGTGGATGACAGTTTCCCTCCTGGACCTCGCTCTGTGGGCTTCCCAGAAGGTGACAGCGTCCAGCAGCGAATCAAAAAATGGCTGCGCCCCCATGAGATCAACTGCAGCAATTTCAAAGATAGAGGCGTCAAGTGGTCTGTCTTCCGCACACCGCGGCCATCTGACATCCTACAAGGTCTGCTGGGAAACTGCTGGTGAGGATTCAGAACCAAACACAAGGATGCACAGGACACTAATGGGGGAGTAGGAGTAAAGTTTTTACTTCTTTCCCTCTCAGTGAAAGGTCAGAGGTAGATAAAACAGTCAAGAGATGACTTGAAGTTGGTGTGCCTCTTCTCACAGTCTGTTTCAGATGAATACTGCAGTCTTAAGCCAGGAGAGGGAGAGTGATGGCAAATGTGACAGGGATGCAGTGAGACAATAAGAGAGGAAAAAAGTGAGAAAAAGAAAAATGTGGAGGTAGAGAAAAGGAGAAAAGGCTATGATTAAATAGAGCAAGTTGGACAGATGTCGAGACAACTGACAGGGAGATTATTCATGGATATGTGGGTCTGACTACATGCTTCATCTCTTTGCCCTTTTTCTGTTTGTCCTTTGGTGTGTGTGTTTGTGTGTGTTACACACAACCTTTCACTTAATCAAGAGGAACACACAGCTTATCAAAAATAGCCCTCCCAACAGCAGAATTCTCTCTCTCTCATGACAGAATCTAACCCAGATTTTTCCTCTCGGGCTGCATCTCTCACCCTCATTCTAACACAGACACACTTGCCCTTATAAAGAGCAAACATCTCTGCTGCCACCAGCCACCCAGTGGCAGCAGAGGAAAATAGTGCCAGTCACCTGTGTCCTTGACTACAGCTGCAACACAAGCCAATACCAGAGTCACATAATGACACAAATAATTGGATTTTCATTTCAGTCTGTGTAGCTGATTGGTTTTTCATCAGCAGCAAGAATGAGCTCCGTTCATCACTAGCCACTTAAACTTAAGCTGCAGAAGACACGATCACTGAAAAAAATACTTAATTAATTGTTAAGATTCATCTGCAGGTGAAACTCATTTTCACACATGATGAGATGGTCCAAGGCTCCAAAACTCTAGAGAGTTAAGAGATAAGAGCTACTACTTTTTTGTTGTTTTTTCTTTTAGACTGTTTTGTTCCTTTTTTGGGCTTCTTTTCTGAGTGTGAACTCTGAATTCACCTGTAATTGGTTAAAGATTTAGTTGTGGGATTGTAAATAGCACAGATGAGATGCAGAAGTGTTTTTGTCTTGGTTTATTATATGCTGAAAGGTTACCATGTAATTATTGATCAATAGCACCAAAAAAATCCTGCCTGTCTACTGTACCTTTCAAAGGGTTGCTGGACTAACACAAAGTGTCAAGTGGAGTGTAACAATTATTCCATTGACCTGTAAATATACTGACTGCATCACTAATAGCAACAGTAGCTCATCAGTTTGGTAAAAATTATAAATAAAAGTATTGTATGATCTCAATCTACATTTTTACTAAATACAAAATTTTCACTTCATAAAATATTCCTTTGATCTTAGATCCTTGTGTCCTTAGCTGTGAGAGGAATTAACAGTTTCTGATGTAGCTGAATTTTTGATGCAAACTCATTAGGGGACAGAGTTTGTCTTTGCTGCAGAGTGAATGAAGTGTTATGTGGAGGTAAACAGAAGAAATAGAAGTTTAAGTCATATTGATGGTCAATGGGAAGTAATTACTGTATGTTTTAAAAACTCTTTTCCTGATTGTGTATGGTACCTTGTGGAAAGATATTGATTTGATTCTACATTTCCATATTTTCTTTTTTGTGACTGGGTCTGTCAGCCAACATAGCTTATCGCTGTGATCTTTTTGACTAAACAAGGCATCTGTTAACCCATCGCCTGACTCTCACTATTAGCTTTTACTGTGTAACTCGCAATGTCATCCTCTCTTTGACTTATCTGCCCTTCTTAGTCCACCATTTTTTCCATATTTGATTTAAGTTCTTCTGTCTTTAGGTTCCTGAGTGCTTTGGCAGTGTTGGCTGAGCGGCCAGAGCTGGTGGAGAGGGTGATGATCACCAGGACCATCTCTCCAGAAGGGGCCTACCAGGTTCGGCTATGTAAAGATGGGACTTGGACGACGGTATTAGTGGATGACATGCTCCCCTGCGATGAATATGGCTACCTCCTCTTCTCCCAGGTCAGAAATAGAGACGATTATGGGGAATCCTCTGGGTAGGGCTTTGTAAGGCAGCACTGTGACATAAGAACCAGGAAAAGATCCTGCTTCATACATACATGCCAGGTTAATTCTTTCATATACACTCACCATTCTGACATCCCATTCACCTTATTCCTTTTTTAGCCTCACAAAAGTGCAATATTATCTTGCGTTAATGAGGTTAAAACTTTTTATCACAAGCATGAGATGAGGAGCAATGTACTTGATAATCTAATTAATCTACAGTGAATTGCGCAACCAATGAAGTACAGTGTCATGTGACAAATAAAGATCAGGGAAGCAAAGTGTGACTGAATGACAACAGTAGTGGTCTTCAAGAGTAGAAAAGCACTGTAGATACAAACCATTGCATTTACATACAGCACAACAAATTACAAAATTATCATCTACTGTGTTATAAGAAATGTAAAATAATGTTTTGGTTCATTACGAAACTGTCTAATAATTTTCACTATTTATTTCTTTATTTCAATTATTAATACATTTACCCACATAATCCTGTTAAATCAGAATGCTTTATTTTTCCCAGAGTGATTTTTAAATTGGCTGCTTCTCAATTGTTCCATCAAGGGTCAAAATAACAAGCAGAGAATAGAAAAACGAGATAAAACAATTCCCAATTAACAATATAAGCAACAAGATTAAATAGATAAAATATAAGCAATAACTGTAAACATGAAAAAGAGATGGTCACGTGGCGGTGTAGTGGCTAGTGGCTGTTGCCTTCAGGGATGGAGTTGGACTCATTTTCAGCCCTGGATTTTCATGTATCAGACCAGCCCACTTAAGTCCAAACCATTTTACTGGAAATATTTTATATATTTCCAGTAAAATTTTATATATTTTATAATATATTCCAATAAACTCGTATAAGTTCAACTCATAAAATCAACTAGTGACTTAGGGCAAGCAAAGTGATCAAAACTATCAATAGACTTGACACGTATCTGCACCTGCATTAAATCAGAATATAAGAAGCAATTTCTAAGGCACTGGTAAATCTAATATGGAAATATTTTTACAATTTTTATGCTGCATATGTATGTCATCATATTCTGCTTTATGTATATAGAATATTTGTTATAATACTACTGTACTGTTACAGATTTTTAAAAGGATAATAATAAGGATAATAATAGGATAATAAATATATAATAAATAATAAATACATTTGTTTGACTTGGCACATTTGGTTGCATCAGCTTTTCTTTTTTTTTTTTTTTAACCTTGCAGCACCACCCTTGCTCCTTTTAATATCCATGATGACAATATGGTCACACACACAGAAAAAGAGAGTGCAGCATCATCAATATGTCACTGTATGCCTAGGAATCGCCTTAAACCGGCCCTCATGGCCCTTAATCCAGCCTGACTAGGAATTGTCCTGGTTCTCCCGATTTCAAGTCTGTCTCTGGTTGCCTTCCAGCAAAAATACCTGGGTTAGTGACCCAGTACAGTACATCCCTCATGTGGATGGTCAAGAGGTAGGCAATGGTAGACAATGTCTCTTATCTAATGATAAATAAATATCATAAATATATGAATAAATTCTGTAAAGGTATGTACAGATATCGGACAGTTGAAGTTTTATTTCCAAAATAGTAATATTGAATTGTTAAAATAGTGCAGAAATTCAATCACCCAGTATGTGCTGAAGCTGTTTGGAGTATAATTGTAATATTAAACCCACAGGGTTTCTAAGAGATTTTTAACACAGGCAGAAGAATATAGAAGAAGAAAACCAATAGTAAACAAAAAGGAAGGAAAAATGTCATAGGTACATTTCTCCACCAGGATGACTGATCAAGTAATCTATGCCTCAACATAAACCACCAGAACATTGTGACGTGGAAGATGATAAGAGAAAAATAAATCACATGACTCACAGCCAATAAAAAGCCTCGCATCAAGTACACCATCATTTAGTTTGACTGACTGAATATTTTCATGTTCTTGTCTCCACAGGCTCAGAGGAAACAGTTATGGGTGGCACTGATTGAAAAGGCTCTGGCCAAAATCCATGGCTCCTACTTTGCCTTGCAGGCAGGGCGTGCCATCGAGGGCCTTGCCACACTGACCGGAGCTCCCTGTGACTCCCTCATGCTCCAGGTCAGCTCCACCAACCCCCGGGAGGAACCAATTGATACAGACCTCATCTGGGCAAAAATGCTCAGCTCCAAGGAGGCAGGGTAAGAGAATGAATTTTATTCCTTTCCTCTACAGCCCAGGTCAGAACCCAGAACGCTATCCCATCCAGACCTGAATCTGTTACCATACATCTTTGATCACAGCCACATTTTTGATGGAGCATTTGACACTCAGCCAGTCAAATCAGTAAACCGGGCCACACCGAATGCATAAGCAACGTGTCTGCATTAGGGCTGCAGCTATCTAATATTTTTGTAATCGAATATTCCATCGAATATTCCATTGATTCATCGAGTAATCGGATAAAACATACTTTTATCCTATTTCTCCTATTGCTTTGGGGATTTTTTTACAATGTTGATCGCTTCTTAAAACATAAGAAGCGATCAACATCGTTCTGAACAAGGAGATTAAACAACAGTTTAAACACAAATAAAACACTTGAGTTATACGAACGTGTGGATGTGCAGTCCGACACGTTAAACACAAGAGAAATAGAACACATTACTCTAACTGCCCAGACACTACCTCTTAGTAGGAAGTGAGTGTTCGTCTTCGGGTCCGGTCCAGTTGTGTGGAGTCGCAGAGCTTTGACGGGCTGTTGTACGGCTATCAGCAGGACAACAGCGGCTGATCCTCGGCTTCGTTGCGGAGGGAGAGAGCTCAAGCATCGACTTTAGAAGGTGCCATCGTCCTTCTGTTTTGTAGTGGCAAGGGAAAGCTTGGTTTTGCAGAGGCTTCCAGGTGCTGATGAAAAGGGGTGCGTAGCTGAACGCAAACAAGTTTCTAGCCTGACCAGTGAGGGTGAAACTGGCACAATCTCTTTGGGATTGGAAGTCTTCAGTACGATTCTGGATGACAAGAGCGTAAGTGCAGCTCCGACCGCAGCGATCGTATGAGGCGAGGTGTGTTGATTTCGACTCTGTTACCTGTGTGAGCTAAAAAGTGCATCAAAGGGAAAAGAGTTCAAAACAAACCACAAAGAGACAGTCAAGGCGTAATCAAACAGATAAAATGCAAGAAACAAAAACCCCAGTGCACTGTGGGAGATCACTGAAATGCAGCGCTAAACAAAAAATCTTTTTAAGTTTAATTTAAAGCACTTCATAGTTTCAGTAGTCCTGATACACCATGGGAGCTTATTTCACAAGTGCAGAACATAAAAGCTGAACGCACCTTGTTTGGTTCTAACTCTTGGCACAGAAAGTAGTCCTGACCCTGATGACCTGAGGGTTCTGGTTGGTTCATAATGGATCAGGAGATCACAGATGTATTCTGGCCCTAAACCATTCAGAGCTATATACATAAATCAGCAGCAGGATTATTAACTAACTGTAGCTGTTTGAAAGGCAGACCTGTGAGAACAGCGTTACAGTAGTCCAGTCTACTGAAGATGAACACACGGACAAGCTTTTCCTGCTGAGACAATTCTTTAATCCTTGATATGTTCTTTAGGTGATAGTAGGCTGACTTCATTACCGTCTTAATGTGGCTGTTAAAGTTCAGGTCTGAGCCCAGAACCACACCCATATTTCTGGCTTGGCTGTTGGTTTTTAGCGTCAGTGCTTGAAGCTCAGTGCTGACTTTCAATCTTTCTTCTTTGGCTCCAAACACTAATATTTCAGCTTCGTTTTCATTTAACTGAAGAAAATTCTGGCGTGCTAATTTTATCAATACATCTTATCAATGTCTGAATTGGACTATAGTCTCTTGGTGAGGTGGTTATATAGATTTGTGTGTCATCTGTGTAATTATGATAAAATATTTTGGTGTATTGCAGTGAAAACAATATGAATACAAGAGACCCACAATGTAAACAATAATGTGTGATGGTGATGAATGCATATTTCAGTATACTTATGTAATGGAAGAGGTTTGGTAATCAGGGTCATCTGTTTTGCTTCACTCAGTACATGCAGAAAATATTGTTTGTAAAATGTTTGTACACAGATAATAGATAATATATGCAGCAAAAATTGAGAAATATTTGTGCATAAATAATAGATAATATATGTGGCAGAAATTGACAAATATTTGTGCATAAATTCCACCCAATCAAATCATTATGTAAGTATTGTAGCTTAGATGTGGTGTTGAGCTCACTTTTTCAAATGCATCTCCCTCCTAAACCCTCCACTCTGTTCACAGCTGCTTCACTGCAGTTTAATAATTTTGTACCAGTGCCTTTGTCTCAGCCAAAGTGGTTTCAGATAATGATGAAGGTACATCCTCACAGGTTTGCTTTCTTAACTACCCCTAGTTTAACAAGAATTATTTTTATTGACGTTGCACCACCTCCACCTCCTCATCTGACACAGCAAGACATCAGATGTTGTGTTTTTTCTTAGAAGTAAACTCATTTCATCCATGGATTTTTTGCTTTTCTTATAAGAATAGGTCAGAGGTCATGTCAATTATCTTTAATCTACAGAAGAAAAAACTTATTCTACGCTAAAACTTACCCACATAGACAGATGTGTTGGTCAAACAGTATACTAGGCCCCTAAAATATGCACACTGCTCAGCAGATTTCTTTTTATGACAATGATGAAACTGATACCATGGCTATTTATAGATACGGCAGTATGCCATATTATCATATTATCACCCAACAGGTGAAAATAGTTTGTTCAGACAGCTGTTGAGTTTCAATTAATTATAAAGTTTCAAAAGGATATGCTGTATGATTCCAACACTGCCTTTACACTGTATATTGTCCTTGTCTGTTACAGGTTTCTGATGGGTGCGTCTTGTGGAGGAGGCAACATGAAGGTCGATGATGTAGTCTACGAGTCTCTGGGTTTGCGGCCTCGACATGCATATTCCATCCTGGATGTACGCGATGTCCAGGGTTACAGGTAATGATGACCAAGTTCTAGTTTCTTTGTTCTTTGTTCCTTCCCTTTCTGATTTTCTGATGTGAAGGGTGGGATTAATATCTGCCAATTTCAAGCAATGACTGTGGCTCAGGAGGTAGAGAAGCTCATCTCTAATCAGAAGGTCGGGAGTTTGATCCTCAGCTTTTCTGTGTGTATTGGGCAATGTGTTGTCTGTGACACAGCCACATTGTCTGTGACACAGTCACATTGTCTGTGACTTTTGGAGGAAGGAGTACCCAGAGTAAACCCATGAGCACACAAGGAGAACATGCAAACTCTGAAAGACCTTAGTTTAAACTGGGAATCACACCAGTGACTCTCCTGCTGTGATGCAACAATGCTCACAGTGCTAAAATTCCTTCAGTAGACTGTGACAACAGCATGTGAATTATGTTTGATAGGAAAAGCTTTCAGGGAAGACAGTTTTCCATGGACCTTCCCCATAGTCCTAAAACTAACCTTGAGATTTTTAGCCTTAAATCTCTCTAATTTTGATGTCTCTCTGCACAGCTCAAATAACCTTAATAACCTTACTACAGAACAGCTGTAGCTTTACATCACACTTCAGAGCAATAGAGAAGTATGTCGTGTTCTGCATCATCTCCCTGCAAAAACAAATGTCCAAATTACCTCCTTTGTTCAACACAGAGTAAAGATTTGGTTGCATGTACTGTATTTACTGATGCAAGTATAGTGTAGCAATAATATTCAGGTTGACAGACATAATCTTTGCATTAATCCCACTCATTTTAGCCCATAATCCCTGTCATGCCGCACAAATGGCCAAATATATTTCCCAGCTCAGTATCACTTTAGTCATGAAAGCCTAAATGAAAGACACCCAAGCTAAAGGCTGTGGATTCCCAAAGCCCACTTAAAGAACCATTTGGAGTGGTCATCAAGACTAGGACAGCACCATAAAGACAACACGGTGCACCTGTATGTCTATATCTGTTTTGTAACCTATGATATAGTAGAGAGAGTATGCATAGTATACTTAGAATTATAAATATTATAATTCTATAATGAGGTGAAAAAAGTGCTTGTTTGTATTTCTTCAAACCAATCACAGTCTTCTTAGGCATTGTGTTGGTCGTACTTGTTTCAGTGAAAGATTTGCACAGTCATAAAAAAACACACAGTAAGACATGTCTTAAGTTATCAAACCTTGCCATTTTCAGCATATACTGTAGGCTGAAGCTCAGAGGTTGCTCTCAATATTTTCTTTAGCAAAGGGAATTTTGAAAAGCATACCAATTAGTAAGTTGAAGACAACAATGCTGACAGAAACGGTTGCACAGGGCAGGCCTCATACTCACAGTCTGAAGCAATTGAGTCAGAAGTCTCAATATGACCTTGACGTACACATGTAGCTTATTCACTTAAAGAAAACACTGTTGTCAGCTTTTATTGAAGAGCTTCTAACTGGGAAATAGGGATGTTTGGATATAATTTTTTCGTGTTCTTTACCAAAATCATCCATCCTATAGTATCTACTGATATGATACAACCACTGTGGTAATTAGGCAGGCAGTACTCACCATTACATATCTAGTTTCTGTTTCATCTGTCCACATCAGCTACTGTTTAATGCAGATTTTCATTCAAACCAAAAAGTCTTAGAGTAGCTCACACTGGCGCTGGCTTGCAGGTGAAAGAAAATGTGTATTTGTAAGCATACTTTCTGATTCATGGCTTTTGTTTAAAGTTTATTATATATTATAGATTTTGATGTTTATAGTTAATTGAATGGATGCATTTTTTGTGAATGTATTTCCTGAACAATACAAATTTGATTAATCAAGAAAATTTGATGCCAGTGGAGAACAGGTACAGGTAAGGATTTTAGTCTGATCACTGATCAGGGAAGCACTGTGACTCCACACAGTAGAAGCTGCACTTACCTGAGACAGGAAGTTGGAATTTTAAATTCCTTCACAGAGGTTCTCCTCTTTACACATTACATATAGTATGTTAAAAAATAGTGGTTACGAACAATGTAAATACTTTTTTAATGACAGTTTTAGCTACAGTCTTCTGTTCAGGATTTTTTTGGGCATCTCTTAAATATGTCTTGATGACAGTTAAAGATGTTTCACCTCTCATCTTATTCTTTTCAGAACTGAAGAAGACAGAGGGGAGGTAGACAGGTGAAACATTTAACATTTTACAACTCAAGCAATTCCAGTTGCCTACAGCTAACTACTTAAGATGGATGACTGAGAATTTTCACAGACACAGGGAGCCATAGTTAACATAACTTCTCAAATGCATTAACAATATAAAAACCCTCAATGCACGTTCACCCGTTTACTCCTCCTTTTTTTTTTACTACGGACTTTGGTGTGCTAGCGAGCCAATAAGTATTTGTCATGAAAATGTGTTGTCTTCTCACTCTCTCATTTTCTACCACTTTATCCACTGTGGGTTGATGGTGCCTAACTCCAGCTGACATAGGGCGAGTCCATCACAGGGCCACATAGAGACAGACAACCCTCTCACCTCTCACATTCACGTCTAACCCTAACCCTAACCCTTGTTCCGACCAGGTCGTGAACCCGGGACCTCTTGCTGCGAAAGCAAGAGTGCTAACCACTACACCAGTTGTCTGCTGTCTTCTCTGTTATGTAAAATTCTTAAAGGTGGGAATTTGACATAGCAGGTGCCTTTGATAGCGAAAAAGGGAGAAAGAGCCCTGTGATTATGTACAGTATGTCATTTAACTGATTTGATACCGGTGCATTTACATAAAAAAAATGTTGTTCACAGAGTTTGGTCCCCACTTAATTGAGTAGGCCATTATGTGAGTGGAAAGTAGGTGTGCAATGGTTCAACAAGCCTACGATTTGGTTTGTATTGTGATTTTAGGTCACGGTTTTTGGTTCAGTTTGATTTTTTTTTTTTTTTGCAAATTAAGGAGAGGAAAAGCATTTGAAATGTTCACAGTCTCAATGTATTTTGTTTTGACAACATAATAATAACATGTTCTACTAAGACATGATGACTTGGAGTACTTTTCACTAGTTTTCGTAACATAAAGACCAAAACAAATTCAGGCAGTAGTGACATTACATATAAATAAAGTCACATTGTTTATGATTTCATAGCAAACAAAATACTTCCAATATGGATCAATTTTTCACATTACACTGTACATTCTGTCTTTAGTGGCTTTACTTGTACTGTATGTTAAATTGCAACTTAAATATTTGGTTACGAACAGCCCAACAGCTTTTATTTCTTTGTGTCTGTATGAATTTGTGGAAAGTAAACAGACTTTCCAACTGCTTCCTTGTTTCTGTCACGGAAATGCCTGGGTGATGCTGGCGTAAATGGACATTGATGTTAGATGTGTTACTGTGAGCAGACTTGACTCACATGAAACAATTTTTGCAGAAGGTCTTTGTTTTATTGACAAGCTCTGTCACTGCCACACAACGGATTTAATAGTTGACAGTGCAGCCTCGAACATTTGATTTTCTCCATGATTCGCCATTCTCCACTGACACTAACGCTGGTTTTTTGGCTTCCATTTTGTTTCCATGGCCATTACACTGAATGACACGTTATTCCTATCATGACAGGCAGCTAGTGCTGGGTACATGAATGTGGTTAGAAGATGAGCTGGGCCCTGTTGCATGAAACTAGGATGAGGTATTAAGCCAGTGTGTTATGTTACTTATCCTGGCTGAACTTAGCCTCTAGTCGGTTGCACGTAAGCAAGAGCGCATAAGTTATACCATGGCAATTTATTCTATAAAATACTCATTCATGTCATCTATGTTTCTGTCACAATGGTGTTTTAGATGATGGAGAATTGATACTTAAACTGACTTTCTGATGGGACACAGTGTCTCAGGACAAGTACGAGTATGAGATGTATTGATTATCCAGTGATGGTTTCCAAAATTCAGTATCACACAGTACAGAGCCATAAACTCAGCACAGATGATCTGGCAGATCTTTGTTTTTTTATTTATTTATTTATTTGCAAGCTGCATTTTTTTTAATTCAAATAGAAAAAATCTAAATAAAGGCAGGAATTATTGCACTGTCAGAATTGTATGTAATAAAGTCAGTGGCTCATGTATTTCTGATTTCTCTTCATATTAATACATGGTTGGCTGGTTTTAATGCAGACAACATTTCTTCAATTACGGTATGCAAAACAACAACCTTGTACCCTCTACTGGCCATAAACTGCTAGCATCCAAATACACATGTAAGAATTTTACAGATCAAGTTCTCCTAAAATCGCAGAAGAAAAACTCATATTACCTTATGGCTTTGCCTCGTGTGATTGGTCACTGGACTGAACACATGTTTGCATCATATGTTTTCCAGGAAATATGAATGAGATTTTCCACTGCTAAGTAATCAACTGAATCAACCTCAGTTTACAGTATAGAGCAGTAGACTTGGTAAAAGAAGTTACCTGTCCATATGAAAAGCAGTATCACTGAGTGAAGCTTCATTGAGTCAAATTTTAAACTGTAATCGCATTTACATTTGGCTTCACTGTTTTTTTTTCCCCTCTACTTGTCCCTCTTCCCTATGCTTCAGGTTATTGCGGTTGAGAAACCCCTGGGGTCGCTTCTCATGGAATGGTAACTGGTCAGACGAGTGGACAGACTGGCCAAAGCACCTGCGGAATGAGCTGATGCCTAATGGCAGCAGTGAGGGGGTCTTCTGGATGGAGTACAGCGACTTCATAAAGTGAGAGCCAGTCTTCTTGCTTTACAGTAATTTTGTTATAGAATGTGCAAAATGAACCACATTATTAAATATAGTATTCCTTGATTTACACATGTGTTTTTACTATCCACAAGTACAACATTCCATTTGCAACTTGTATGTTGGCTTTTACACATACATTTGTAAATATATCATTTTCAATTCATAAAAATAATCCAGTTGTAAATCTAAAAATTCTGTTTGTGAAGTGTTGATTTGGCTTTTGTGGATCACCAATTACACACATTTATTGATTTCCTCACTGGCGTAATTTTAAAACATTCATTTAAAATATTCACACAGATCCACAAACAAATAGCTCATGATTCACACACATACACATTGCTATTGAGTGATCTTATCTTAGCATATATTTGTGGCTAACACCTAGGTAACATTAGCTAAAAGCTTTTGATTATAGCTCAATTCAAAAGCTCATTATAATTTGTGTTCTTGTTAAAAGCTAATATGATGTTCTAATGTATTTAAATACAACAAAATATTCAGATCCTCTTTTCTGATTGTTCAAATCAATTCACAGTAATTTATTTGCTGCACAGGTTGAAATATGCAGCTCGCTCTCTGCATGGCTGATCTGTTGGTTAATAATTAGTTAATGGTTGATTTTAAGGTTTTGTATATATCTTTAGTGTAGAACCGTGTTAAAAATGTTATTCATAACGTTCTTTTTCAGAACTAGAACAGGTTTTTTGTTGACCTCGCAAAGCAGGTAATATTTATATTAAAATCTTCAATGTGCCAACAATTAGTCAACAAATGACAACCACTGGTTGACTAAGAAAATCCTTAATCAGGGGCAGCCCTACTATTGTCATTCATATTTTTTAGCAGTAACCCTAAACAAGTTAGTGTGATTGCCACTGACTCTGTGTTGTAGGTAAACGTCGCCAGGCGTCTTTAAAGCAGGCAGAAACACTCAGAGAGCAAAAAATAGTTTTTCCAAAAGATGGGTTTTTTTTTTTTATGTAACATGAAATAAGTTTAACCATGAAAAAAAATCACAAATCAAAGTACACTGCTAGTCAAAGGTTTGGACAAACTTTCCCAATTAATGTGGTCTAAAGGTGTGTCCAAAATTTTGACTGGTAGTGTATGTGTGCTGAAGTGTAAAATAACAGTGAAACTGCAGCAGGTCAGAGGACGTCAGCTGAGGAGCAGCTTAGTAATCTCATGGTCCTCTGGATTTTATGGTATTGAAATCAAAACAAAATCACAATATTTATTTTTTGATGTTGATTTCAGTACAGTATATTAACAATTCCCAATAGATTTAAGTTTTTGATTAAATTAGATTAAAATTGGGGACCCTACAGTTACAAGCCCAATTCCTGAAACCATAAACAGACATTTCAAGATGTGACAGAACATGAGGGCCATCCAGATTGCACTCACTTTCTATGGTTTATACGTTTTTTTGGTCCTTACAAAGATGAATGTACAACTACACACACACACATTGCCATACAGCCTTCCGAGTGAGGAAGACTTGTAGACATAATCCATTTCCTATCACAACTATTTGTGAGAACCAGAGAATCTGTCCTCACTTTCTCAAAATATCCTTGCTTCTTGTCATTTATAAATTTTTTGGCCTTCATGGGGATATATACAAGTGTTTTCCTAGTTTAATGTTTCCCTTTTATAAAAAATAAGGGAAGTTTTATGCCAGGGATAATTCTAAAGATCAACTCAAGCATAAAGTGGCAACAATGAAGGAAAAAAGCGAAAATAATGGGACACAACAGTCACACTAACTGAGTTTTGTCACTAGTTTGTCACTAGTTTGTATGTTGTATCTGGATTTGTACTACCATCATGATGTCACAAACAGGACTGCAGTTTTCTCTCTCTCCAGTTTTTCAGTCTGCAAACCCTCTAAACAATGCAAATCAAGCAGCACGGTGTCCTTTTTTTGTCTTTTTGGTTGACAAAAAGTCAATGGTGAGTTTAAGAAACAAATGTCCTTCTGTGAGGATTGTTTTTGAAGGGAAAAGTCCTATATGTCAACAAGATAAACAGTTTGTCAAGCAGCAGCGCAGAGGCTGATAATGCTAATGGTTAGCAGTATGCGATAAGACTGAACTCATGACAGAAAGAGAGTTGATGGTCAAGTGGCCCCCAAAATGTGAAAATATCCACTTCCTTGTTCATGTTAATATTTGATATTTTATGTAGCCTGACATCTCTCATTTCTCTCTTTTTTTGCCTCTTCTTCCCATAGATACTTTGACTCAGTGGACATCTGTAAGATCCACTCAGACTGGCAGGAGGTCAGACTACAAGGCTGCTTCCCCAACAAGGCCAATGGGCCAGTCACTGTCACATCCCTCACTGTGCTGGAGAGGACGGCACTTGAGTTTGCCCTCTTCCAGGAAGGAAGCAGGTACAGTAAAGCCACCTATACATGTTTTTGTCTTTTTAAAACATTTTCTGTAAACATGGCATCATTTCAGGAAATGTCTTCATCCACAATGTGGATGTGGATTGCACGTTCTACCCCCCAAAAGGGCTCTAAATGCTGTAGTACATATGTCAGGCCTGTAAGTGGTGCTGTAATGCTGTTACAGAAATGCCCAAAAAGGGAGAAGGACATGTTGAGCATGCACTCTGATTTGTACAATCTGTAGTTTCTTAATCTTGGCTGCTGTAACTTGACCAGACTTCTGTAACTTGACCAGACCAGGCAAATTGATAGACAAAAGTCTATCAATTTGGCGGCAACAGTGTCTGGGAAACACTGTAAATGAATAAATTTAAATCCTGGGACTCTTCATGTTTGAAACTATCTTTCACTCTATTTCCAAATGCATCAAATCCCAAAAGGTCTATTGGAGTGTTGTGCCTCTCTTTTCTACAGCTCTCTTTCAAACTCTTCATTCCATCTCCCTCCCTAGACGTTCGGACACAGCAGACAGCCACCTGCTGGACCTGTGTATCATGGTGTTTCGTGCCTCCTTGGGCAGCGGCAACAAGCTGACCCTGGGCCGCCTGATGGCCCACAGCAAACGAGCAGTGAAGAAATTTGTGGGCTGTGATGTGATGCTGGAGCCAGGGGAATATGCTGTTGTCTGCTGCGCCTTCAACCACTGGCAAATGAACGTCAGTGCAACTGGAGGCCCGGGCACACCCAGTAGGTGTAAATATGCAGTGTGCACACTGAGGTTTTAAGTTAAAGTTACAGTTACATGAGGTATTTGTTTATTTTTATCTAAAACAATTTGCTGTCTCTTTCTCAAAGTTTCCAGCCCGACTAGTGGTGCGGTCCGGCGCCCCAGCCAGGACTTCCCTGGCTACATACTTGCCATCTATAGCTCTAGACAGGTGATGGTGGAGCAGGTGGAGGCGACCCCCATCACGCTGGCTGACGCCATCATCCTCCTTACGGAAAACAAAGGGGAAAGACATGAGGTGAGAACAAGAGATCATGCACAAGTTTCAGTGAAACACAGTATCTGTTATAGTGGTGCCACAAATGATGTGTGTTGTTTTTATAATGTTTTTGATAGATAAGGACAGAACACTGGTCAAAGGTCATTTTCTATGTCAATTTGTAAAGAAAACCACACAGCTCCCAGAGAAAATAGACGAGAGCGCTCTTTTCAAAACAGCAGTGCGTCTTGGTGGTGCAGTTTGGCCTCTTACATATAACATTGGTGACTAAAAAAGAGAGATTTTTTAGGCATTATTGTATCATCACTCTCCACCTTTGTCACACTCAGACAAACGCACAAAGACACACAGTCTTATTTTGAAATACTGTATGTTTATGAAGCTGTAGAATGTCTGAAATTCTGTACATCCGTTTGAGAAAAGACTCAGCAGAGTGCACACACACACATAGGTGTGCACAGCTGCTCTTCATTTTTTTTTAAATATATCTGTTATTGAGCAATCAAATTCAACATACTGTACATTCCACATATATTCAAGGCTCATTTTTATGACCATTACAATTGTGCACTTAGTGCATCTAAATTGTTAGTTCAGATATTATGATGGGCACAAGGTAAAAAAAAGGTGATGAATAAATATACTTTGCAAATCTTAACCTTAATACAAAAAAACAAACAGACAAAAAAATGCAGAAAGTAAAGGACAATAAACAGGTTGATCAAATTCATTGGTAACTGTCCAACCCTCCCACCCCCACCTCATTAACCCTTCCCTACTCTGTGTGGTGTATGGTGTGTGCTAAGATAAGGACTGTTGTACTGGATTTGCAGTAGTGAGGTTGAAGTCTGTCTTTCAAAGCGTATCTTATCCTTTCCAAATGGAGTGTGCTTGTTAAGTCCTCTGCAACTCTTCTTCTTCGGCCTGGTTCCCACTGACTGCATTGTGGCTGCTTTGCAGCTGCATTTTCATTTCGGCACTGCTGTGAACGTATAACACAGTCATGCCAATTTTTGTATGCGTGATGCATGCCGTTCCTAGCAATCGGTTGATAATGATATAACTTTCCACCAGCATGATTACATAAAACTGACACCTGTCACTGGAGTTTTAGTGTCTAAGCTAAATCAGAATACATTCATTTCAACTTATTATATTATATATTTTTAACTATTTTAGATGCTGTGCAGATACTCTGTCTCTCTATCCTTCTCTCCCCTCTTTCTCTCTCTCTCTCTCTCTCTTTGAGTTTCAGAGATGGAGGGATTGTCTCCAGTCATCTGTCACTTTAGCCACATACAGTACACCTTCTGACTGCTGCATCCTTGCTAGAACATCACCACCTGTTTTCAGCCACTGTTTCCCTGTTCTTCTTTTTCTCTCAGGGACGTGAAGGCATGACATGCTACTACCTGACCCATGGCTGGGCGGGGCTCATAGTGGTGGTGGAGAACCGCCACCCCAAATACTACCTCCACGTCTCCTGTGACTGCACTGAAAGCTTCAATGTGGTGTCCACGCGCGGTAGCCTCAAGACCATCGACAGTGTCCCGCCTCTACACAGGTACTCGTCTCTCTTCCTCACACTTGCACAACTCCGAAAGGCCTTTTTCATCAAAACTAAGATAAAAATGAAGAGGCACAGTGTTCTTTATTTGTGACTTGGTGGAGCTAATCTTTTATGCTACACTCCGCTTCCTATTTTTCCCTTATTTATTGTCTATGGGCCAGTCTTTGCTCTGTTTAGCTTGTTCATTGATTCAAAATGTTATGCTGTTAGAGACATTAGATATTATTACACCATTACACTATTATTGACGCCAGCTTATCATGCTTCATTCTCTGAGTTAACTTTCTATATCTACTGTAGGAATGCCCAAACACAGTGCAGTGCACATTAATGTAGATTTATGGCTTCATCACCTGGAAGTTATGTTCCACATAAGAGGAACTTTAAAAGTTGCACTGCATAGTGACCAGCTATTTCAATGTTGTTTTCTCTTGACAAATAAGAAGAGCCTGTCAGTTCACTTCTTAAAAACAGTCTTGAAATATCAATCTTATTCTTGGTCACTCTTGTTAAGTATATAGCAGCTAAGTACAAGATGTCTGTGTAGACTGGAGGTGCAAAGAAAATTCTTTTATGTTATGACAGACAGAGGCAACAGCAACATTGTGCTAGTAAAGCGAGACGACTGCATACAGGTTTGACTAAAAATTCAGAAAAAAGCCAGGTCCTTCTGCAGTTTGACAGGATAAATGCATCTTGTCCCCACCCACCCCTGCACTGCCACGCACACATACGCTCCCTCAGTCGTGTCTGATAGTATTGTGTGACAAAGCCTGTTATTAGATGAACACAGCATCGAAATAATGTTACAACGTTTTTCTTCACAAAGACAAAACAGAGAAAGCAGAATGATAACATCAACAACAAAATCACCAAATGTTACAGACTGCAGCTTTAAGACTCAGGTCAACATCACTCCACACATTTTTATACAAACCCTTTTGTTTACTGAAGAATTTCATGTATTTGTTCACATGTTTCAGTGTCTCTCAGGAGCTCCTTTTCATTTTCTGTGCACTTTGTCTCCATCTGCAGGCAGGTGCTGGTTGTGCTTTCACAGCTCGAGGGAAACGCTGGCTTCTCCATCACACACCGCCTGGCTCATCGTAAGGCAGCCCAGGCCTCTTTGGGAGACTGGACGCCAACTAAAGCTTCCCACAGCCCGCAACTCACCCCTGACATTGATGGTCTGCATCGGCCCAGGCCACTATGACCACCGCCCACTTTATCTCCAACTCACACAAAGACTATGAAGTGTCTTAACACTGGAATAGTAGGCCGCCTTGTGTGCAGTCCTAAAACACAGAACATGTGTGTGTATGTGTGTGTCTTTGCTGAATGAACACACATGAATGTAGAGCATGATCTGGAAGCATTTCTGCGCTCTCCTGCTAATGCTATGTAAATGCAGACTTTATCATCCACTCCTTGTGCACTCGGTCCCTTTCTAAGTATATGTGCCATGTCAAGGATGAAATGAGGGAAGTGGATCATGACATACACGCAAAACATTTATTCTATGAGGCACCTTCCAGGATTTCCCTCAGACCACTTTATATTCTGAACTTATTTTGTACAAGCGCTGTACATGGAACAGACCTCAGTCTTGCTTTTAATTGCCCAGAGATGAGCCTTCTTTCACTGAGCTCTGCTAAAGCCAGGATGGAGTGCTGTAACTACTGAGCCATTCACTGGCGCATTCACATCTTATGAGCCAATCAACTGCAAACATCAGACACTTCCCCCTACCGTCCTGTGTTATCTAAGCAGACAACTGATTAAGGTGGATAATTCAAGGACAGTTCACCTCACCCAGCCCTCAATATGGTACTGAATGAGCCAAACCTAATTTCTAGTTTTGCTCACGTTTGTTCATGTTTGTTGATTTGAGGCAGAAAACTTGTTTCATACACAAACCATGTCACTGTCTTGTCCATATTTGTGTTTTTAAGTCATAGAAAAAGCCATCATTCCTATAGCACTGTGAGTTCCCTCCCTACATTAGCACAGTGCTGTGTTAGCGCCCCCTCAGCTCAGGACCAAACTCACAGTGTGTACAGTCAGATAAAGTTGAGTAGAACATCAGGCATACTCAGTCACAGGTGTTTGTGTATGTGGCTGCTACCATACAAACTTTGCTTCTTTTACCGTTAATTTCACTTCCGTCATGATTTGTTTCACCATCAATCAATTGTACCTTAGTACTGTTAAATTTTCAGCCGTAGACATGTTGCTTTGCAAATTTTGTGCACAAAATACCATGTTGAGCGTTGTTGTTGAGGGTATTGCTAACAGTGCTAAGAAGGTGAACATGTGGGTGATGTCACTCCTGATTTCCGAGTAAAATGGAATGCAGCGTTTGCTCTCTGTTGTTCCTAACATTGAAACCAGACATTTTACATTATGCTTCGCCAAAAGGTTTTAGTCATCTCCATGGTTTCTAGGGCTGCCCCCGATTAAGGATTTTCTTAGTCCACTAATTGACGATGGGTTGTTTTTAATGTGAATATAACTTTTTTTGCAAGGCAAGAAAAATGTTTGAATTCCAAGTTATTCCAGTATATTATAAGTAATAGGTTTAACACAGTTCTACACTACAGATATATACAAAACCTTAAAATGAACCCTTAATTATTTAATCTTCAACAAATGCACCATGCACAGAGCGAGCCACGCGGAGCCTGCACCTAGATAAGACTGACAAAGCAATTAATAACCACACTGTAATTCAGGAGGAAGAGCTTTTCAGTTTACTTTTGCTGTGGGAGAAGAAGAACCAGTGAACCTCTTCTGTTTATTCAGTTTGTATTGGCTTCAGTTTGGAGTCAAGTCATTACAAGACCAGCTTTGTATTTGCTCAGACGTGCAACTCACCAAACTTTCACTTTTTTTTGGTTCAGAAGATCAGTATTTGAACACTTGTTACCATTTGTCGATGTATTCTGTGATGTGAGAGGAGTGGATGAGTGAGTGTCTGTTTGAACAGCCAGTCTGCCGTAGGGGAAAGTCTTTAAACGAGTTTAATCTGGAAGGTCAGGGACCATTCGTGTTTGCTCGGGTGCAGCGCGAGCATCTGGGCCGCCCTCCCTCAAGAACACCCTGATAACACATTAGCGAAAACACGAGCCTTCATGTGATAACAAATTTTCCGTTTTGCAGGGACTGAACTCTGAAGAGTGGAGACATGTTGTGACACAGAAAATGATTCATTCTCTTCCAGTCTTTGCATTATTTCTGAAGGGTTCCCACATCTGTTTCACACACATCTTTTTTTCAGGGCCCCAGGTTACCCACTGTCAGAAAGCTGGTGCTCATTCATTGTCAAAGGAACATAAATGAGCTTTAGACAGGGGGGAGAGTCATGTGGTAGGATATTAACAAGTTGATTTGTTACTATTATGTTGTGAAATAAGAAAAAACTTGAACCCTTCATGGAATCGCACAGTGTTCTATGTTGTTAAAGGGATATTTTTTTGTTTTGTTTTGTTTTTGAAAGTGTAACTGTATGAGGCATTGACACCTGGTCAGTGCTGACTAGGCTGTGTCTTTCCTCTGTGCCGAGAATCACCGAGAATCACAAGACGCTCACTCTCTCAAGTACACAAGGAAAAACAGATTTTAGTTTCTTAACAACAGATTTTCCTAATAAAATCCACTGCTATCTTATTAATAGGTTTGTCACTTTATCTTGCACTTCCATCTGGATAGAATCTGAGCTTTGTGTCGCACTGAGTCCCTGCACCTAGGCCCATAGAAAAAATCTGTGATTTTTACATCACAGTGTGAAGTAGTTGATGATGCACTGCTGCCTCAATCGGTAACTTCAACTGTGATATTTTCTGGGCTTGGTGTGTGAAATCATCGGTTTGAATTTCCAGAAGTGATACAAACTTTGCAAATGAGGCAGCAGTAGAACAGCAGCTCCTGTGACCCCGTGAGCTAAAATCATTAATTGTTTTTTATTTAATGTAATGTTAATGTTTTTGCCTGGAAAACATTATTTTCCAGGCAAAACAATCTGTCTCACATTGTGATAAAGCAGCAAACATATTCTTAAGATATTTTAAACTTAAGCAGGCATAGATGAGCCGTTTAAATGGCTACAATATAGTTGGCAGCCATGTTTTCATAAAGGGGGCGCCAGCACCTCTTCTTGACCTCATTGATGTTCAGTTTAATAAATGTGTCGTGTCATGAGCACCGTCCTCAGCAGCTCTGTGTCCTCATGTTTTTACTTTTTCACAGCTGCTTCACAACCGCGTGAGCTTTGTAATACAACTGAACCAGCAGTGTAAACAAATGTGGAGGAAGACGCACTTCCTGTTTCTTCCAAGGACACAGGAAGTGTAATGACCACTTTCAGGTGTCTGAGTGTGTGCGTGCATTGTCACAGCCGAGTAGCTGTGAATAGAGCATCTAATTTATTTGTTTAAGAGATTTACAGGCCTAGCTAATAACTGTTGATCACTGCATTGATGAATGACAAATAAAGGACTGTGATAATTTAAGGCTTAAGTTCTAGGGATTAGTTTGAGAAGAACGTGCACTGAAACACCTGCAAAGACGAGGCACCTCAAAATTTAGTGTCACTGCTACATCGCTTCACAATTATATGACATTGTTTTTTGTTGTTGTTGTTTACTTGTTATTGTCATAATAGTCATTATGGCTCTTGCTTGTGTCCAGTGAGCAAAATCGTGTGTGTTACGTAGTGATGGGGACTCTTCTGTCGCTCAGGGGCTCCCCCTGCTAGTGAAGAGGCTGCAGCCAGGGAAAAGCTGCCCCACACAGCAGGCAACACCCTCTCTCTTCTGTTTGATTTCCTCCTTGTAAATTGTACAGACTGCAAATATAAGCCACAAAATGATTAAAAATGACCCTTTTAAACTTGTAAAAAAAAAAAAAAAAAAAGATACAATAGTAGAAACAAACAAATGAAAGCAAATGCTGAAAAAAATTGATCTCTGATTAATGTGAGATAAATGTTATTGATCTTTTTTTGTGAGAGGGATATATGTGTACAAACTAATGTATGTTTGATTTTCAATCTCAGGTTCAAATGGACCAAATACATTTTTTTTTTTAAAAAAAAGAAAGGTACTATTTGTCTTTATTTCAAAAAGAATATTTTCCTCTTTGAAATGTCCATCTGTTTTGCATTAATAAAGTGACCATCTCAATTTTTAACATTTGCTGAATAAGATGAAGTCATAGTTCAAAGCTATAGCTAGTTAAAGGAATAGTTCAGGTTTTTTGAAGTATAATTGTATCGAGTTACTGACATAACACTGCTGTTTGTCACCTGCTATGAAGCCTAGACTATAATGTGGATGATTGCTCTCAGGGACACGAGGAAAAACACCTAAATGATATTGTAGTCCAATTTCTGGAAAGAAATTTATAAATTTCTCCTTCTCTTGCATTTAAGTACATAGAATAAATCAGTACAGTCTCATGAGCTGCTGGTCCACTGCTGCTTCATTTTGTAAATTTGTTTGAGTGAGGTAAATGTGAGGGTAGGATTTCCAACTCCAAAGTCACAATATAAAAAGTGAACGGCAGTGGACAACAACAACTGATGTGTGCTGTGACGTAAAATCACTGACTTTCTCCATGGACACAGGTGTGGGAGAGTGGAGAGTTTATAAAGTGACACATACTACAGTTTCCTGTCAGAAAAGACGGCATGTAGCACATGATGAATATTCATGTTGGTAAAGTTCCTGTAAAGTGAATGCACTTTTTCCTCTTTACTCACGCTGTAACTATGTAAAAACTCTGCATGCTTTATCCACAGTTTCACTCATGAGCAATTGCACCTGCTCCTGCACTAGTGTTTTCAGTTATCTGGCTACCTCTCTGTCTCTGCCACTTCTAACTTTTATCATATTTAATACATTTTTTTGTTTTGTTTTGTTTTGTTTTTTTGTTTTTTTTACATGTTCTTCATTTCCAAATATTCATTTCATTTTAGCAAATATTTCACTCTCTGCTATTGTATCCTTGTGTTTATGCATATATGTTGACTTCTTCTCACAAACCTCCCCACCTTTCTCCTTCACTAGCCATATTTTTTTATTTATGCCCTTCTATGCTGCCTTCCACTCCCCTCTTCATTGGTCCCTACCTTCCTGCACAGCACCTCCCTGCCACCACCACCACCACCACCACCAGATGACAGAAGCACTCCAGAGACATCAATCCACCCTCGTCTTAGGCTCTGTTGGGGGAAGGTTTTCAAGAGTCCAGCAGACAGAGTGAAGACACCCTGAGGTGTCCACATCCTGCAGAAGGAGCTGTCAGTCACTTTGTCTTCTGTTCTGCCCTGAGAAGCAAGAACTCAGAATTCTTGAAGCTCTTCTGGTTGTCTGGATTCACAGGTACAGCTGCTAAATATTTTTATTATCTTATTGTGGTGACATACTGTAGCTTAGTCACTGTCTGATCATGGTTTAAACTAAAAATACCTCCAAAGTGAAAGTGCACACTATCTTTCCACTTCTGCTTTTTTTCTCTTTTGTCAGTCTGATCTGAGGAATGGGGCTTAGAACATGTCAGTGTGCTTAGAGGAGATTGCTCTATCACACAAGGGAAGCACTTCTGCTAAAATGTCATAAAATGAATGGTCAAATATGTACTGTTTACAATTTATTAGTAAAAGTTTGCTAGAGCGCGATCAACTATATAACTAGTTTGTTCAGAATCAGTTGATGAAATCAACTGAACATCAACTGAAATGTTGATGAAATTTTCTTGTCATATATTCCTGCAGCAGCGTGGTGCTTTGAAACCAGTCAAAGCTGCAACTGATTTCTACAAGGCAGCACAGAATAGGTTCATTTTCACTGCAGTGCGTATTATAAGAAATGGATTAAGAGCTGCCCCCCCTCTGGCTTGCTTTGTTTTCAAGTAGCCACTCATGGTATTGCCACAAATAAATACTTATGTGCCCAAAAATTTTCCCATAGACCACAATAGTAAAACAGATGCCTGTAAAACTGTTCGCAGCACACCTTGAGACATGGACAAAGGCATATATAGATCATTATATTCTGTATTTTTTATTCATTTTTTGCAAAACCTTTGGTCATAAAAAGCTCAGAAAAAATCTCATTTCCCCAAGTGATGTCACAGCTGTGTACAAGCACACCAAAGCTGTGACCGTGTGATGCAGTGACAGTGGCGGTCACTTCACCATTGGGTCAGCAGCTTCATAGGAGTGAACGGCGCCAGGGGCTCTATCCAGTTTCTCTAATACATCCATGCAGAGTTTGTGAGTGTCACGAAGCAAAGCAGTCGGTTGTGTGTTTTTTGCTCGGCGATATAGCCCATTTCCATGTGTACATATTCACATGAGGGTCGCGGGGCCACTGGTGCCTAATCCCAGCTGACATAGGGCAGAAGGTGGGGTATTTGGACAGGCTGTCAGTCCATCACAGGGCCACAGAGTGTAAATAAAAGCACAATTATAGCATTTCCCTCTTTTAGCTTTAAGCTATTATCACATTTCCTTTTATTTATTTTTATTCCTTTTATTATTTATATTTATTTTTCAGTGACTAAACTAATGTACATCTCTTACTCAATATTTATGAAATCACATGAATAAAATAAAGTTGTGATCCATTTATCAAACCTACTAGACCACTTCGCAAATGTTCGCTTTATCTATTCAAAATAATATCAGGAATTGGCAATAGCGATAGTCAGAGGCGTTATACTGTATTATGCACAAACTTTTCTTTTTCAGTTCAGTTTAGTTCAATATTTGTAACTAGACTGGAGTACCTTGACATGACTTACGTCAGAGGGGTCAGTTTGGTGGCCTGCACTCCATGGACATCAATAAATGCTGAGTTTCCTCCCTGGATATACTTTGCCAGGTATTTACTGCAGCCTTCAGTCTTCAGCTGCTGCTTGTTTTCAGGTCCTTCTGCCTTCAGTTTAGTCTTCACTAACTGAAAAGCATGAGGTCAGGTGACCGATCTTGGTCACAGAAGAACGTTCCATTTCATTACCTTCAAAAGCTCTTGTGTTGCTTTTGCTCCATTATCCATCTGTAATGTGAAATGTTTTGCAGCATTTGTCTGAATGTGAGCAGAGAGGATTATAATCCTTTCCCCTTCAGAAGTCATCCTGCTACTTCTATCAGCCATAAACACAAGTGAGCCTGGTCCACTGGCGGCCATACATGTCCATGTTATAACACTGTCTCCTCCATGTTTGACTGGTGATCATGAGCTGTTTCATCTTTCCTCAGTCCAGAGAATCTTTTTACAGAACTCTGCAGGCTTTTTAGACATTGTTTCTAGCAAATTCTATTCTCCCCTTCCTGTTCTTGAGTGCACCTTTCAAGCAAATGTGCCTGACATTCTGTAAATCTGCCTGTGAGGTTTTGGTGATGTGTGCACACCGTGTGCCAGTCAGCCAAATTACCACTAGACCGGCTGTGCTTTGCCTTGCGCCGAGAGTAGACCAGGTTGGAGCTGGCGAGCTTTCAGTGCAGCCTTTTGGCACAAAATTGTCAAAATTGCGCCAAACTGAATCTCTCAAAACACCCCCCCCCCTTTTTTGCCCGTAGGTCACAGGTTGCTCGAGCCAATCCCAGCTGACACAGGGCAAAAGGTGGGTTACACCCTGGACAGATCGCTAGTCCATCACATGGCAAACAAACAGAGATGAATAACCATTCACTCTCACATTCACACCGATGGGGTATTTGAGTGTCCATTTAAGCCCTGTATATTTTTGGAAACCAGAGAACCTGGGGAAAAACCACACATACAAATGCATAGGCCCTTGCATGGACTGAGTCATGAACCCAGGCCTTTCAGCTGCAAAGTTAAAGTTCTAGCCCATTACACCACTGTATGGCTTTTCTCTTTCTTGGTTTAGTAAATAAAAAAGACCCAGGCTTGCAACCTGTTCCCACTGAGAGCCTTTCTCCATGGAGTTTGTATATTCTCCCCAGATGAGTGTGGTTTTTCTCTGGGTATTCTGGTTGCAGAGGTTATTTCAACACTCTAACTTGACCATAGGTGTAAATGTGAGAGTAAATGGTTGTTCATCCCTGTGTGTTTGCCCTGTGATGGACTGGCGACCTGTCCAGGGTGTTACACTGCCTTTCCAGCCTTGTGTCAGCTGAGATTGGTTCCAGTGACCCCATGAGGGTCATGTAGAGGATAAAGTGTTACATAATGAATGAATGAACTTCTGATTCTGAATTTCTGCTACAGGGGGAAATGACAATGCATCTTATCTCATCTTATCTGAACAATGTAGCAGCCTTGTTTAGACTGTCCAATGGAGTGTCCTAAGAAGAATACACAACACAAACCTATTTGTGTTTTTCTTTTTTCTTTTTAAGTGGAAAGCGAAGGCCATAAATGGCTTCTCAAACTCCAGCACTCCCTCAGTCCTTCAGCCCTGGGACTGACACCGTATTTTCTGACCAGTCTGGCTTTTACTCTCTGGACTGCAACGTGCCGGGTCTTTCGAAGACCATTCTTAACAAGCTTAAAATGAAGGACTATGGAGAGTACAGGTAAAAAAAAACAAAAAACTGTTGTTCTTCTTGTTAATAACCATGTTTTAAACTAGTTTAAGTTCCATAACACCAGGACCAATTTGTTTTTAAAGCTTTTCATTACTTATTTAACCCACACTTTGTATTTTATAATAAGGGCTGCCTTGGAGGGAAAAGCTAAAGGAATGTTATTCCGAAACCTCAAGGAGATGTTCCAGAAGATGGAGGAGACATTTAAATTCTGCACAGGCTGCAAAAAACTGCCCGAGCACCTCAGTGAAGGACAGTCTCTGAAACGCTGTGTGAAGTGAGTGCGCATACGGATCAATACCAAATGATTGTAGAAAGAAAAAACTAGAAAATGAAGCACATTTGTATAGTCAGTGGAATGGTATCATAAATCACAATTAGTATAATCATGACATGTAATTCTGATATGATCCCATGCCTTCCCAGAGCGTCGATGTGCCCATTTTAGTAGCTGGTCATTGTTGCACTGTTTACAATATTCACACATTAACACCGATTAACATTAGTCTCTGTTGACACAAAAACATATTTCAGGTGAGTGAAACCAACTCTGTTTGCTGCTCAGCTCCATCATCAGCCACTCAGGACATTGTTGCTAAATAGCTGTCATGGGTCACTGGTGGTGTATCAGTGGCACAATGATTGACCACCAAGTGTGGACAGCTCTGCAAAGTTGAACCAATGCAATCAAATTCACCACGATTCATTCCTATGTAGTTCTGCAATTAGGAGCTTAATGTAGATTATCATGTCATCTCAGCAAGTTGTATTATAAGAGATTAAATGGGATATTATATTACACAACTACTTAATTTCCTGTACAATACCTATACCATAACCTTGAGTATCCAGTCATATTGATATCAATGTATCTTTTTTTTAACCTCTTTAAAACATATAAACTGTTAATAATAACAATAATACATTTCTGCTGACGCATTTACCCATAACCAGTCATTTCAAACACAAAATGCTATAACTGTGTGACAAATATTTTGTTACAAGTAACAAAACAAATAAAAGGGAGACATTTCTTTTATTGTTTACTTTATTATTTGTGGTGCCATTGGTTTCAGCCAGTTTTTATTTGTTGAATTGCTACTATCTGTCATATTCTATATCAGTATGGTTGATGTGCTTAACCCTGGCGGGTCACACTGCATATTTTCAAGGGCTTCTCAGCTTTGTTATTGCCATTTCACCCCCACCTCCATCATGCATGTCAGTCCCTTAAAATTCTCAGCTGCTACTGCCTATCCAAGAGACATTACGAGCAACACACATTTAGGCAGACAAACGAAGACCTCCAAAAGAAGAAACAAATTCATACCTTCTACACCACAAGGATACATAAACACTTAATGTATTTCTTTTAAATGTAATAAAATAAAATGTTGCTTAGAAAAGTTATTTTTTATTAAAACTGTGCATTTTATACATACGTTTGCAATTTTACCCCATGAATGAACTTTTCCTTCACCCAAGTAAATTGTCAAAATGCCGGTGCAAGTATTGTGTGCAATTTTACTCAATTTTTGGAGATTTTTTTTTTTTCTAAAGAAATTGTTCACTTTCAGTGGTTAAATTTCAAATCAATTTTATTTGCAGTGCCACATCGAAACATACATTATCTCAAGGTACAGTTCACTCAATGAGCAAACACTAGGCATCAGTGGAGAGAAAAATCTCCCTTTTAACAGGAGGAAATCTCTGACAGAACCAGACTCAAAGATGTGCGGTCATCTGCCTCGACCGGTTGGGGTGAGAGGAAAGTGGGGGACAGAGGAGAGGCGGGGGACAGAAAGGGGGAGAGGAAGAAAAAGAGGGAGGTGAGGGAGAGACAGAAGAGAGAGACCAGGAGCAAATATACAACAAGTTATAGGTTTAGACAGGACAGTTCTGAATCACTTTTGTCATGTACGGTGTCATTTATACAAGCAGCAGCAGAGATTGTTGATCTGAAATTATACTATCAACTTTATAGCGTAGCATAATAATGATGACAATATTACTTATTACCCCACAAAACCTCATGTGAAGGATAAAGTGGTAGAAAGTGAGTAAATCAATTTAACAAAGGTTTAATGAAGTGCTTTGAGAACAAAGGACACAGTGGCCTCTAGTGGAAATAAAATAGACAAAGAAACCACTTGTGACTGCAAATACAGTGGCACACGTTTAATGTTCAGCTGTTCACTTGACGCATATGACATTATACCACTCCACCCAACTTAACCATTATATTATAGGCAACAAATTAACTCATAAAACAGTCTGAGGATAGAAAGTGGAGACAGCTATTTTTTCTTTAATATCCATGACTTATCATTTCTTTTTCTGATTTCCTGTGTTGCTTTCCCTCCATCATTCTCTCTCAGGTGCTTGAATGTGTACTACTGCACCAAGGACTGTCAGAAAAAAGACTGGCCTCAGCATAAAAAGGTCTGCAAGATGTTGCGGCTGGTGGCCATTGACAGACTAGTGGAGTGGCTAATGTTTACAGGTGAGAAATGACAAGGTTGTGCCATTGAAATTGAATTGTGTTTGATTAAGCAAAACTTGAGGAATCACTTTCAAGAGATTTGTCAGTAGGATGTCCTTTAAAGCTGAGGTGTAAGAAAATATCTGAGAAACAAATGTTACAGTCTTTTTACTAATACCTGCCTGGATGAACCCATTCAAGTCTGACAGCGATTTGATTTCATTCTGGCAAGGACGCTGTTTTGGCCAACTTCAGAAATCCCCTAAAAAGGGAACCAATCACAAACACTTAATGTGACAGAGGCGGGTTTAACATGATGTTGACAGAGCAGCTGTTGCATACATCTAACATGGCTGCCCCAAAGAACAGCTGTCTTTTTCAATTCAAATTTGATTCTTCCATTTTAAGTGACTTGCTCCATGGAGCTCCCCCAGGCAGAAGTTGTTAGACACTATTACAAGCCAGTCATTGCTCCTAGAAAACTACAATAAGCACATTTGTTGACACATTTTTGTTGCTGTGCATGCAGATTGGTTGTAGGTCCAATTGCAACATTTTGATCTACACCCGTTGGTGACACCTCTTGAAAGTGGGAGGTGGCTATACCCTTTCTAGACTGAATAAATGAAATTTAAATGCAGCCTGGTGTTTGCGAGGCTATTCCAATTCCAGTATGATTCTGAAAATTTAAGTTTCCTCGCATTTCTTCAGCCTCCGTTCCACCTAGCAGTACAGTGCAGTTCATCTCGCTTTGGTGAGGTTTGGTTTGGCACACCAAGATCTGGCTTACATTTCCACTGTGGGGTATGTGGGCCAGATGGTGATACTGTACTCCCTGTACCTGTAACTATGTAAAGAGCACAATGTCATATCAAGATACAGTGCACCACTACAATATATTACATACAAAAAAAAGAATTCTACATTTTGTGTTTTTTTCCTTCTTTTTGTGGGACAGCAGACAAGCATTGTTTGAGACAAACAATGCTTGTGGTGCATTTGTGTTTCTCCTTGCTGTCGCAAAAACAGCAATTACCATGCTGATGATGATGATGATGATGATGGCAGAAGGGTGCCAAAAACTGGTATGGTACACATTTCTAATTTTGATACCCTTTCTCCGTTTGACAATGAAAATAAATGTGTAACATACCAAACCAAAACAAACTGTGGTGCTTGGTGGAAATGGGGCTTTTGATTCTTTTCAAAATGCATGTGAAGGTGGAAAGTTTATATGTCCTCATACATGTTCTACTACAAGAACAGGTGACCTTCCTCTGCCTGCTCAGCCGTGGTCTAAGTCAGCCGCTGAGGTGAAGAACTGGGACGACTGGCTCCTGATGAGAGAGGACCTCATGCCACGTCTGGACGGCATTTTGTCTGGAAGTAAGATGGAATCCCTCTGGAAAAATGTTAGCAGGCCACGACCAGATGATTCTGACCTGCAACAGTCGTTATGGCGACTTCAGAGCGAGTTCCTCTCTCGTGTTCTCACTGTTGGGATAGCTATTCAACACTTTAGCCTGGATCCACACAGTAAACCCCTCACTGTTCATATAGTAGGGGCATCCCATAATGAGACCATGGAAGCCAGGCTGACTGACTATGATGAGCTGAACTTCATGTTCCCAGGACATGAGGGCATTGAGATAGTCATGGTGGGACCAGAGGTTGTGAATGGTCCCATCATGAGGCCTCCACTCAGAGCATCTGGTCCCAGAAAGACGGTCTACATCAGCGCCAATAAGAATCTCTATCATCAATTTTGGGAGCAACTGGTGGAGAAAGAGGAGGCAGCCAAGCCAGACCTGGTGGTTGGATTTCATCCTGGTATGGGAAGGCTATGCCATTTTACAAATTGAATTGCATGAACTTTAAAATGTCCGTATGTCTATTTAGTAAGTTTTCCACTTCCAGGAAACAGTTTTTTTAAAGTGTGGTTATATGAGATATTAAGGTATTGCAGAGCTAACCTAAGAAACAATGTCCCGTAGCAGGGACATGAGGAAAAACTGAAGCCACTCAACAAAGTGTTCACAAATAAGTTGATGCATATTTAAAGCCAGAGTGTGTAAATTATGGCAAATTTTAATTTCTGTTGTTTAAAATAACAGAAATTTTAATTTCTGTTGTTTTCGGTGTAATTATTCTCTCTATCAGACCTGACTAAGGGAGCATTTGTGTGTACACAGCAGCAGCACAGGGGCACATTTCATGGAAGACTCTTTGCGCTTTCAGTCAGTATTTACAGTTGTCTCCCTTTATTACTCACTCACTCATTTTCTACCGCTTTATCCACTGAGGGTCGCGGGGGCGCTGGTGCCTATCTCCAGCTGACATGGGGCGAGAGGCAGGGTACACCCTGGACAGGTCGCCAGTCCATCACAGGGCCACATAGAGACAGACAACCATTCACTCTCACATTCACACCTACGGGCAATTTCGAGTGTCCAATTAACCTAATCCCCATATCTGCATGTTTTTTGACTGTGGGAGGAAGCCGGACTACCCGGTGAGAACCCACACACCATGGGGAGAACATGCAAACTCCTTGCAGAAGGCCCCTTGTTCCAACCGGGTTGTGAACCCGGGACGTCTTGCTGCAAAGGCAAGAGTGCTCAGTTGGTCTTCATATAAAATAAATTACTTCTTGTGCGTAGCGCTCTAAACACTAAACTGAGAAACAGTCGCAGTTGCTGCTCTGTGAAACAGGGGAAGCTCACTTCAGCCCGGTTATGCATAAATTCCGTGCCCCTCCAACAATCAAACCGATGTTGATATAAAAGAAATAACAAAGGATCAACTGGAACTAGGAAACATGATGTTTACTAAACCTGAAACAAAGAAATGTGCTAATAGTGTTTTTATTTACAGTGTATGATATGTACAAATTGCAATGGGCTATATGGCAAAGCAAATAGCACACAACAGGCTGGTATTTGTTAACTAGACTTCGTTCGCAAACTCCACATAGGGCTGAGACAGTGTATATTTCTACAATGTTGTCAATCAAAAAGTGGTTCACCTTTCAAACTATCATCATATATCAGCCCAGTGTCCACACCTGCCAACTGCTCCATCAGTTTGATCAATTAAAGCTGAGCATCTGCTGGGTTTAATGTGCCATGCTGCTGCAGGAACGTATGAGAAGAAAATATAATCAAATGTAAATACAATAGTACATATTTGACCATTTATCTAATGTCATTTTAGATGAAGCAGAGCTTCCCTTGCTGTCATAGAGCAATCGCCTCTACTAAGAAACACTGAAAGAGTCGTGTGGAGCTGATAGGCTTAGTCAACATTGTGTGAACAAGTTTCACAATGACTGGAATGTAACAGACACTTTTTTTATGTTTAAAAGTTACACACAACAGTAAGTCTGCGGTACCTGTTTGTAATTTTATCTCACGATTAGACAACCTTTTCGGACTGGAAACTACTATTTGCACCAAATGCCTTATAGAAAATGAATGATCTTAGGTTGCAGAGGCAGAGAGGATCTGTAACTGAGATACTACAGCAGATGAGCCTTTTTAAGTGGCTTAAATCAGTTTTCCATGTGTCAACACTGCCAAAAATATTCTCACTGTGAGCGAGGCTCCACATCTCAAGCTGGTTCTCGGAACAGGGGGTGTGCATAGTTCTGTCAGTGCTGACTATGAGTCACTAAAATGGAATAAACTGGAATAACCCCATAGGTGGGATGTTTGTCACTCACATAACACTAACCTCTTTCAGTTAACGGTCACTAAATCCGCTCTAGTCATTACTGCCAGGGATTTTACTGGGGATATGGGAAGCAGCTGGAAAAGACTTTGGCCTCAGATTGCTGGGCTCAGCAAAAAATTGGAAATTGGTAAGCTGCCCTTTTGGAAGGAGAGTCTCAGTCCACCATCTCAGATTTACTCAGATGTACATTGGATGCCATGGTCAAACGCACTAATTTAAAACAGCTCGTCTTCTCCTGAGGGTAACTCAATATTAAGACCTATTCATTCTTTTTTTTTTTTTTCTAAATAAAATACAGTACCAGAGGTAACTAAGGAAAAAGCAGCTGACACTCATCATTTAAACTACCCATTCAAATGACCATCCTCCTCTCACAGAAACTCCCCACATTAAAATGGTGCTGCAACCCTACACCAGCATAGGCTTGTGTACTGAATTGTTTCTTTGACCCTCAAATCTAGAAAGCACCAGTAAATCTTAGACATCATAACCCCTGGTCATTTGTCAGTGCTATCACTGCAGGCTCCACTGGAGCTAAATATAAATGAATCTGTCATCCTGTGGGTAAACTGCTTAAGTGCCCGGCTGCATTTCATCATGTAGAGCTGGCAGAGTACTGCATTATAGCACTGTTCAAGTGACAGAGCAGCAGGTAGCATGACCATAGGAATATAAAAGACAAAAATGTGTGTGCATGTGTGTAGCTGGTCTTCCTTATGTTGTGGGGACCTAAATCTATCTGCACAATCACATTATGGGGACTTGTCCTCCTTATGGAGACAAAAGCAGGTCCTAATAATGTAAATTACATATACATATTAAGGTGAATACATGTTTTAAAGTTAGGCTGAGGTTAGGGTTAGGTTAAGGTTAAGGTTAAGGTCAGCTTTAGGGTTAGGGCACTGGTAATTATAGTTGAGGTCAGACTAAGTCTCCAGGCAGTGAATATAAGTCAATGCAATGTCCTCTGAAGTCATGGAAACATGTGTGCTCCAGGTATTACTCATGCTCACACAGTTGCATTAAGTGCTACAGCTGCTAGGCCTCTTAGCCTGCTGCACTTCCAAAGGTGCACATATGGATAGCTGTGTGATTATCAGCCAGCGACCACTATTCATTGATGTTTCGCCTATTATCTTGGAACATCTCCTGGTGGCAGAGCTGTGAGCAAGGACATTTCCTTGTCGCTCCCCATAGCTGACGTCTGTCAGGAGCTTCTGACTCCCCAAATCATCTCACACCTTTGCAGCCATAGCCAGAAGCTGACCTTCTCTGCTTCTTCACAGAGCTCCCTCATCGCTTTGTGTAGCTCCTTACCCTGAACCTCTAGGTCTTGGAGTAGATTGTTGAACGTTCTATAAAATCTTAGGTTCCAGCCTCAACTGGGTTGAGTTTTTTCCTGCACTCTGCTGTCCTACAGCCTCCCAGAATGTGCTTCAGGGAAGCGTTGATGGTAGGGCAGAGGTTGAATACCTGCTCCGTGCCAAGCCACTGGTGTGGATTACAAGGGAGGGAAGGGTGTCATAGGTTGCCATAATGAAAAAACTGAGTTAGACTTATGGCAGCCTCTAGGTCTGCCCACCTCAGCACCCCAACACCCCCTGCTGTCCCTGTGTCATGGCCTTCACCCTGAACTCCTCCTGAGTCATACTTGATCTTGGAGATGACGCGGTCCTTCCTTTTTGCTGGTTCTGGATGTCAAGGTGGGTGAGGGAAAGGAGGGAATCTCTCTTTCTTTATATTGTGCCCAGGTTTTTCACGAGGCCTGGTTGTAACACTTAGAATTGCAATAGGCCACTCATGACATGATGAATGCATGGATAGTATTTCTGGGGCTATATTGGCAGAAATCAAATTTTCTATCCACACAAATTATACCAATTATTATACCAATGTATAATAATTGTTTTATTATTTCCATAGCCTTAGAATAAGCCCTTTAACATCTGATAAGATAAGTTGCAAACCCAAGCTTATCTGCTAGATGTCACTAGAAATTACACACTTCACCTTTAAGATCCACCTCAAATGCCCTCTAAACACACACATGCTTATTTCCATGACTTTACAGGAAATTGCATTGACATTAATTTCCTGTAGATTTACTCTAACCTGAACCATAATTACTACTGGTCTAATCATTGCCCTGACCCTAACCTTAACCTCAGCCTAACTTTAAAACCTGTCTTCACCATAAAAAGTAGTCATTTAAGTTATGGGGACTTGATTTTTGTTCCCATAAGGAAGACCCCAGAATGTGAGTTTAAGTCCCCACAACAGAAGTAATACTAGGTACACATCAGAGGACCAGAGTCCATGAATGTTGCAGTTTGTCAGCGTTTGTACAAAATACTAACATAAGACTCCAATATCATGTAGTTTACATACATATTGAAAGAAATATTTCACACAGAGCTTCCTCGTCCTCTTTATCAGGAGTCTGTTCCTCTTTCTGTTCTCCTTCTCTACTTCATTTCCTCATATTTAGGCCCCAAATGGCATAGTGTTGGAACAGGTGCAGTGACTCATCGACACTGTATTTGAGGAGGAGCTCACTATGGCTCCTGTGCATCACGAAGCCATATTTCTAGACATGCCTAAAATTGTTTGAAAATACCACTGGAGAGAAACTATACAATGTGTGAAGACAAGTAATGCTGAATTTGTTTTATGGGATCTTTAAATAAAAATGCTTTGAGAGTTCACACTCTGCAGGCCCACAGCTGGGATTAGCCCTTTAAAAAAACCAAAGGTAGATCTTACAATCCAATACAATCAATATATTATGTGATTATTAACTATCAAAATGAAGTTTTTATATTATGTTTCCATAGGGGAGTAAGCCAATTTGAGTGAGCTGTTTTCAGGGGCGCAGAGGGCGCCCGGTTGCGCCCTCTGCGCTGTGCACAAAACTTGCAAAACGTGCCTGGACACACCCCCTTGGCGCGGCGCACCTGCACTGTGCCTGGCCTAGTCTACGAAATTCCGACCAGGATGGAGCCGACGAAAACGCACCTTCCGCGCAGCCTTTTGGCACGAAATTGTCACTGCACCAAGCTAAATCTGTCGATACCTCCCCCTTTGGCAAAGCCACACATGTCTGCTTGCCTTAGTCTACCAAATTGCCAAATTCGTTGGGCACGGTGTTGTGCTAGTGTTAAAATGATGCATATGTGACTCTCTCTCTCGGCACCACCGAGTGGAAATCTACCAAGAAGCGACTGAACAGGCATACTATCATGGACCTGATAAGACATAAAGATCATCCTGTTTTGATTCTCTCACAGACCCGATAAGACATAAAGAATACCCTGTTTTGATTCTCCCATGCACTTGCCCTAAAAGGTGATGACTCAAGGACACAATTCTGATTGGCCTAGTCTACATCACACCATAGTGATGTATCACACATTGACACTCAGTCAAAGGGCGTAATCCTTCAAAACGTTATAAAACAAACTTTTTTCCATTGTCCAGGGTCCATTTGCCCTGGCCGGTATGCCAAGAGAGGGAGACACGATCCACTAAGGTGACTTGTCTTTGGACCACAGAGCTCTGTAAGTTTTGTCTACTTCTGACCATTAAATTGCTTGACTTGATTCACTTTAAGCTCTTGTCCTTGGAATAATTTCACTAATCATTAGCACCTGATTGTGTTTTTTCCTGGACACGCTCATCGGGTCGTTGGATCCCGGCGTCCGAGGGGGGCGCGAATCTCCAGCACTTGACGAAATTACTACTGCGCGGGCTGCGCCACCTTGCGCTGTGCCACAAAATTAGAGCCCAAGGACTGCAAAACTGCCATGCTTGATGTCCTGCATAGACTGACTGGGTTACACTTTAATTAGATGTAACAATGTTTATGTGTATTGTCCTTGTCAAATAATCTGCTCAGTATGTAATTATATTATGAAAGCAGCATAGATTACAGGATCAAATATTACATGTTGAATAAGATACTACCAGGCCTATTATGTGAAATGGCATTATACTTTAAATGTGTGCACAAGTTACTGTAGCAGCTGTTGGATTACAAATGTATAAAATGTTTAAATCTAGGTTCCATAGACAACATAAAAGTATATAAACTAAAAAGTAATGTACATTGGGTTTTGCATTTTGAGGTAAAGATGATGAGATTCTAAGAGGATCAAGTCTGGCAGCCCAGGTGACTGAGACATTAACCTTTTGTCTTTATGTACTTCCCGACCACTGGGCAGGGTCAAAAGTTAAATGTGAATTATGGTTATTATTTCTGTGTATGATAGTGAAAAGTTACCAGTTAACTGCAAAACTCGACCTAGAGTAGAATAGACGAATAAATAAGCATTTTGTTGACAGGAATGTCGACTCACCACAGAACTTGACCCATTTTGTCAATGTTTCCTAAACCAGGCTGAGTTTTGGGTCCACCATTTCAAGCCAGAGACAAAAAAAGTTAGTCCATCCCATCAGGATGAGAGTTTCTATACCAAGGACATCCAAGCTTTGCAACACTGGTGGAAGTATGTAGACTGCAGCGGAGACTATGTTGAATTAGAAAAGCACTCAGAGAGCACAGACCTAAGCCAAGCAGCTCATTATCCCCTATGTTGTGATTTGCACCCAAACTTATTAGTCCTAGAATTAGAATTCTTTTATCTACATTATTAGATTCCTTGACCACTAAAACATACCCTTAGCATTTGGAATCACTTTAATATCATTATTAGTTTGATAATTATTCACGAAAATCCATACTTCTGTAATGGTGGTTTCTTCTGGATCTATCTCCATAGCTTTTAAAGATACTGCAAATCCATTCACACTCATCTGATCTCAGGTACAATTTGCTCTTAGTTGCATGTTTGTATCTTTATTTGTTACCTTACAGTGCCCAAAATCATGCATGGTAAATGTATGGCACCCACACTACCACAACATGGCTGATATTGGTAGTAGCAGGCTCAGGATCAAGCTCCTATAGACATAAAACCGACACAGATAAGAACAAACTTACTGATTCCACTTCAGGGTTCGAGGTCACTTTATATTTATAGTGAAGAATATTTATCTTAAGATCACAGAACATGGGTGATGGCACATTACGTGTCAACATACTCCCAGTAACCATCGCATTTATGTCAATCCATATGTTGCATAACCTCTACAAACCATAATTACAATTAGAGCTGCAAGCAGCAGTGAACAGGCCCTTTCATCGTCCATGCATGTTGGGGTGTGGAGCCATTATGTGGCACTAGAGGGGTCTTCAATAATTTGAGTACCATACACTGAATGTGCCACACCATGAATGCAACCCTCTTGGCAGAAGTATTTTAGGGAGTAGGCTGGGGATTTATCACTTATCACTTAGTGTGTGAATGTGGATGAAAGATGTATGATAGAAAAATGTGATTCACATAAATTCACTGTGCGAAGGGGTGAATGACAAAACTGTCATATCAAGCAGCTTTGAGTGGTCATAAGAACTTTGAAAAGTGCTATGCAAGTACTGACCGTTTACCATTCTTCTCTGTTAGAATATACTTCCACTCAACCTGGTTGAAGGCTTTTTTTGAGCATGAAGGGCCATGTTTGTGATATCAGGAGTACATGATATTCAGCAGTTGTGTGACATTAACAAGGTCAAATCTTGGAATAAAATCAGTTTGAGCCTGGTGAATGAGGCTTGTGATACATTTGTTGTGTCTGTTTGCAACTATTTAATGAGCGTTTTGAGGTCAGAACCAAGGAGGGCAATGGGACAATTTGAGGCTTGATCAGTCTTGTCTTCATCTTTTTTTCAGTATCAGAGAAGTATACTTTGTAAAACTCTCCTTCTGGGCCAGTCTATGGAAATAGTTCCTATTTTGATTTTAATTGTATGCCTTGCTCTTTTAACCCCAGTTAATTCAAAGTGTTTTTGTTCTCTTTTAAAAGCTTCACATGGTTGGAAAGAATAGAATTATATTTTAATTTTTATTAAATTATATCATTCATCTTAGAAGGTGAAGCAGTTGTTCTGCAGTCACTATCAAGCACTGATAGATGAGCCATGAGTTCTGCAAGTTGCTTTTGTCTGTCTTTTATCAATTTGGCCTGATAGTATGGTGGCCCTGAAGTGCAAATCACCATTATAAATAGGTAACAAAAACAGCATGTGCTTTGCGTGTGTGTTTTGATTTCTTTGTATGTTTTTAGTTATTTGCATATGTATTTTGTCACTTACTAATAATCTGTTATTGTTAGCCATATGTTGGTGGAATTGTGCATCATAAAGTAACATTGAATCTAACTGAATGCCTTTATTGTCATTGTACTTTAAAAAAAACACTGCAAAATTAGGAGCGCTACTCCACTAGTGCATACAATAAATCCAATAAATAAACGCCTTTTGGAAGAAACCAGGGCTATCAAAACTGGGTGAATAAATGTTTGAGAAAGTTACATGTCGTGGCAGAATATGGACTGTTACAATGAGGTGATAGCATTTAGGTCAGAAAAATTATTACAATAAATTAATATGGCTAAGCCTCTAGCTTTGTCAGAAAAGGTTGACTAATAGCCAGTTGCATTTTAATCTCCATTGCTGTTTGTCTGATATAGGTTTCTTGCATAAGAATAACGGTCCCAGATAATGATTCCATGTGGGAGAAAGCCTTAAAAACCAGCTTCTTATTGCTTATTATTCCTACTTTTTAAACTGTTATTATTATCTGCTATATTCCTTCACCATATATGATGCATCAACTGGCACAATAGCCACACAACTTTGTCGAATGCACCTACGTTGTTTGCAATTTATGTACTTTATTCAATGGCCCTTGGCCATCTTGTTTCCTCAGAATAGTGGCTGGCATTACAGGCCTCAGTGAGAGCGGGGCTGAGATTACATCCAATATATTGGATATACATAATATATACATATATTCTCATTTTTGTCTGAATAACATTTTACTTTGAGCCACGTGCACAGGAAAACCCAGAGAGTCCGGAGTTAAATTTATTTTCCTCCCAAAGAGTCATTAATAATCATTTACCAGTGGAGTGGGAGTAAAAATTCTATTAAGTAATTCTATTGGAGTAATTCAACATGACCACACCCACAAAGGTTAAAAGTTTATGTTAAACAGAGTGAATTATCACCACGTTGATTAAAATAAACACTGAATGGAGTGAAAATTACTCTAAAAATTTAACTCTGCAAGACAAGTACATTTTATTCTATTTAGACTGGGACAAAATACTATCTTTTTTTGAGTAAAATTTTACTCAGTTTGAGGAAATGTACTGTGTAATGAATGAAGACATACGTATATACATAATGAACTTGCTGACTCACTATGGAGCACTCATATTTTAGTGCCCGTCTTTCTCCTTCACGGAGGCAAACAGAATTACCCACACATAGACTGGTCTCAAAATCAGCTGAAGTTCCGAGTGTGAGAGGAACTTTCTAGCTTTCAACCATTCAGCTGACCCCGAAATCCCTGTGAAGCCCTAGACTGTAATTCTGTTCACCATGTTGTCTGATTATGCTGACTTTTACAAAGAACCTATATGTTACCATGACCTCAAAGAGGTGTTACAACAAGAATAAAGCCACCTTACTGCCACCTCACACAGTCTATGACTGCAATATGACTGAACTTTCCTTAAGTGTTTCTCATCCTTTCTAACACAAAGGATTTTGTGTCTTTTGCAACCAGACGATGTCAAAGATGAAAATACTTTCCTGTGGAGTCTCTATTCTGTTTTGATTGTACTTGACCCCACTTGGGCAGATTATCAGTCGGTTTAGTTCCAGTCTTACCGTCTTTATGCAGACAACATTCAGCTTTACTGCTCCTTTAAAGAAAATGAGCTGAATAAATTAGTCAGCTTAACCTCCTGTCTGTCTGCCATCAAGAAATGGTTGAACATTAAATTTTTACAGTTGAATTTTGACAAGTTCTTACCTTGACAGTCACAGACACGTTACCTCAAGACAAAACCTCTGTATCTTTGTGGATTACCGTCAGCAGTAGCAGGAGGGACATGAGTATTAGGTGTCGGACAAACAGTTAGAGAACAGATTTTATTCATGGGCAATTACACTACTGAACTACATAAGAGTGGCCCACAGTCAGACAATCACAAACTATGCAATAAGAGTGTGAACAGTATTCTATGTGCCTTCATTTTTCACTGCTATACTTTTCATTTTTACTCTTTCCTTCTTTTTGACCTATTTATTATATCACATACTTTTAAGTGTGCTGATGTGGAGTTTCTCCAACAATTATGTTGTATAACCGTGGCTATTTTACTTCCCATAATAAAAAGGTAAAATTTACAACAGCAGATGGCGCCATTATGCCGCTTAGTGTCATTTAGCACAAATCTTACAAATAATATATACATACTGTACATAAATATAGAAATGTATTAGACTATCTGTCATAAAAATGAGAAAACATAAATATTTTAGAAAGCTTTCAAAAACTTGTTTAAAATTAAAAATGTTACTGATATTTATTTGGCAAATGAACTGAAATTTTCAGCTGGCTCACTGGGCTCCTCTGAGAAGTCAGAAATTAATCATTCAACCATTAAAACATTTTTTTTTTCAGGAATCAGGAATGCAAGTGTAAATAATTATGATTTCACATCTTAATCAATAAATAATATTGTACTTTAGTATTTTTGCTTTAAATTTAAAAATTCATGGATAACAATAATAACTATTATATTTTAGTATTAAAAATATTATTTAGGTTAAAGAGCTTATATTTGTTTTTTTTAGCAATGATATAATGACCATACCGTATTCTTATTTTTCAGGGGGAAAAAAAAAGCTTCAACAGGTTTAAGTCTCACGTATTTAGTGTATTAAAACAGGTTTATTCAACGCATGCTTGAGCATTGCATACACATGCATGAGTTAAATCTATTGACAGCTTGCTCACATTAACCCAGTCCAAATGCCAATGATCACATTATTTGACAGACATAAAACAGCAAAAGCTACTGCCCTGAGGCTCATGTGTGTCCTGCTCTTGTGCAGTCAGGAATGGTCTGGAGTTGACAGATCTTTCCAGAAGGGAATGCACAGTTGCTAAATGTGGCAAGAGAAGCAGCAGAAGCAGCAGAAGCAGCAGAAGCCCCAACCACACTGCTCAGATAACAAGACACAGAGGGAGCCTTTGTGAGACTCACATATGACAGAAACTGACCGGTAAGTTTTACATTTTACCAGCAGTTCCTTCACCTGTCAATTTAGTTTTAAAGAATTCACTTTATTTTTACCATCTCATGAACCCAGGGCAATCACTGTTGTCTGAAGCCTGACACAGCCAGAAGTGAACCACCGGGTGCTTGTTAACAGTGACAGCTGTGGCATGTGAATACTAGCATGCCAACACAACCTGCTTCATTATTTGGCTCCCTACCATTTCTTATTGCTGCATGCAAATTCAACGTGAACCCGGGCACAGAATCCCTCTAGTCACCTCCTCATACGGTTTTACACATCCCTGTCTAAAAATAGAAAGGTATAGGCCTCAGTCGACTCTCAGTAAGAATGTAAAAACTATTCTAACAAGTCTGATACTGGGGATGGATCTACATTTGTTCATGTATTACTGATCATTTCAACTTCTAATTCCTCTGTGCAGAGCTTCAACGGAGGCCACAGGTAAACCTATGGCCTTCCACTCTCAGAAAGAGATGTTTGAGAAGATGGAGGAATCCTTTAAAATGTGTGCACATTGTGAAAAGTGGTCGAAACAGTTGTCAGACCCGCAGACCTTGAAGCGTTGTGGAAGGTAAACTTGATATAAATGAGATTTCATCCAGTAAACCCTTAAAGAATATATATATTAATACACAGTTTACACACAGTATATTGTTATCCCTTTGCACAGGTGTCTGAATGTTTACTACTGCAGTAAAGATTGTCAGAAAGAGGACTGGCCCAAACACAAGAGGTTCTGCTCACAGCTGCGTCTCGCTGCCATTGACAGAGTGGTGGAGTGGCTTGTGTACAAAGGTAAACCAAACAGTAAGAAGGTGCATTCTTCCTATTTATACACTCAAAAATGAATCATGGCAGAGTTAATTAGCAAATATTAACATATTCACATGTTTTGGTTCTATTTACATAATAATAAAATAAAAATGCTATTTAATCAGTTTCCCTAGAGTCAGTATAAATATGTTCATTGTGTTAATATGGTTTTAACTGTGACACAACCATGATTTATTAAGTTAAAATGTATAAGACTCTTTTTCACACTCCAGTCCAGTCGGTGACAGTAATGTGGCTGGGCTCAAAACTATAATTATTTAAACTATTCTATTCTATTCTATTCTATTCTATTCTATTCTATTCTATTCTATTCTATTCTATTCTATTCTATTCTTCAAGGAAATTATGGTCAAACAATTAAATGATCGTTAATTTTTACAACATCTTTTGTAAAGTCCTCTCTGCACACCATAGCCTGTAGCAAAATCAGCAATTTTACGTCACAGCACATTTTTCATGGACTTTGGTGAGAAAAGGCTGCCTGACTGCGATATCTACTAAATGTAGTTGATTTTTTTTCAGTGAAAATGATCATCTATGTCTCAGGGAAGGTTTCAAGTCAGCAGTGACTGTGGATCAGTACCTTACCAAAAAAAAAAAATAATAAAAATAAATGACTAAAACCCTGAACGAGCCTTCAATAAAAGTCAGTGTTCTTCTATTAATTTCTTTTTTCATCTTTAGGAGATCTCCCATTCCCCACAGAAAAATGGTCAAAGCCTCCGTCGCAGGTTCAAAGTTGGGATGATTGGCTTGCAATGCAGAAAGATCTCACAGTTCACCTCGAGTCCATCCTAAATAAAGCCAGCATGAAAGACTTGTGGAGCAATGCTGTCAGGCCTCGACCTGACGATGAAGACCTTAAACAGTCCGTGTGGAGGGTCTGCAGTGAATTCTTCTCCAGGCCACTGACCATTGCCTGGGGTATGAGGATATTTGGCCTCCACCCTTATTCCAAACCTCTGACCATTCACCTGGTGGGAGCAGCACAGACTGAGACACTGGCAGCCAAACTGACAGACTATGATGAGCTTAACAACATGTTCCCCGATCACCAGGGAATTGAAATAGTCATGGTGGGACCAGAGGTACTGGATGGATCCATTGTGAGGCCTCCCTTAAGAGCCTTTGGCCCCAAGAATAGGGTCTACATCAGCACCTATAAAGGTCTCTACCACCAGTTCTGGGAGGAGGTGGTGGAGAAAGAGGAAGCCACCAAACCAGACCTGGTGGTTGGATTTCACCCTGGTGAGAACATCTGTCCCATCAGGCAAATATATGTTATCAAACTCATAAAACTGTAGCCAGCATGTCTACGTGGGCCCCATAAGGGACACATTAAGCCCTATGTGAGCAAACACAAGTGGGCCAACATGGAAACCACAAATAAGCCCACTTGGGACCCATATTGTCAGCCCTTGTGGGGCCAATATGGACATGCTGGTTGTGGCATGATCATTTTACTTAACAATACGTGGCTATTTAGAAAATATCCACTTATTGACTTTTAGACTGCATAGTGTTTTTATTGATATATTTTTTTAATTTTGATTATAAGGCTTTGACGCCAGTCAGGGCCTGGACCAAGGTTGGCTTCCAACACTTCTGCTTCTCAGGGATTACGAGATTCCATCTTGTTTCACTGCTCTCAAGTAAGTGTCGGTGTTTCAGTCACAGTCTGGTTTACATGACTTCAGAGAACATTAAATTGACTCACATTCATTTCCTGGAGACTTAATCATAACTACTACTGGCCTAACCCTAAACCCAACCCGAGCCTTAACCTAACCCTAACCTCAACTTAAACAAACAACATGTCTTCACCTTAAAATGTTAAATGTAAAATATAAAAATAAAAGTGTTACATATAGTATTGACACATATTGTAGTTGTTGACTCTTATATATTACACATTATATATTTTAATGTAGCGGTATTAATAATTGGATTATAAAGTAATAATGTATTATTAATAGTGACGTTAATGTATAACACCTTACACAGTTTTGTAAGTGAGTGAAAGTGAATTAAATTATCTCACACATTCATGTCACGTGTTTCAATTTAACAGCGAGAAGGAGATGACCTACTCCCTGCAGATCCTGTTGGAGTTGGAAATTAACATGAAGGGAAGTGGGGTCAACCCATTCTCTTCGCTGAAACCAGAAATGGAAGGCCCATGTCCCAACAAGACTCCTGCCTTCTGCAACTCCCACTACTTCTGTTTCCAGGGTCTGCTGGAGACTGTGGAATTTGAGGAACCAGAGGAGAACTGATGGAGCTACATGCTGCAGTGTATTCACACACTGTTGCCCTTTGGCCTGTGAAGCATTTTTATTTGCCTTTATCTTCTTTTTACTCTAGTAATTACTTTTTGTTTGTTTTTTTAATTGTTAAAAAGTTACTGTCTTTGACAGTGTCAGCAGCCTTGGCTCTGACATTTCACTCTCGTAGTTTTATGACATTTATCTGCCAGTCTGGTAAGATTTGAATACACTGTCAGTAAACAAGTGGAGAGGTGTTAGTACTTTGTAGAGATAGCAAAATATGTAGTGATATGAATCAAATGAACAAAGAGAGAAGACTCTAATCTTACTGTTTCTGTTCTGTTTAATAAAATATGAAAATATTAAAATATAGTATTATTTATATGAGTATTTAATTATTTGCATAAAAGAAAATTATATATTATATCCTGAATTGGACCCTTATACACTGAAATCTATTGCAGTGGAAGTTTTTTATGTTAAAAAAAAGAATAAAGAAAGAACCAGAGTTTCACTCAAATCTAAGTTAAAAATGAATTATTATTTTGCATTATTTTGCAAGTACCCTGAGGAAACAAAACCACACAACACAACCAAATCAATGTTTTCATGCAATGCCAAGTCAATACTTGAATTGAACCAAGTCTACAATATAAAAGACAAGGTTGATAAAAATTGCAATGGTCACAGTGATTAGGTCTGCATAGGAACAATGGTCACAGATGTGACCATTGTAGTGGTAGCGTGTAAAACCAAAGAGAGTCCAAAGAGTGAGAGCAAGCAGGTGTAGCAGCACGGCCATGATGTTAAAAACAAGCTCCATCATATTGAGCCCAAAGGAGACCAGCCTCTGCAGAAGTATGACCAGGTAGATGATTATGATGATCACAGTGACCAGGAAGCAAACAGTAATCATGATGATGCTGCATATCATCCCAGCATGAGGAGAGTGCCAGTCATGAAGCACAAAGTGGTCCATGGCTGCAGTGAGAATGATACTAGCAATAAAGGCCTCTGTCAGATGGAGACTCCCTCTCACACCACAGAGGTGGCTACCTTTGGACGGCAGTCTCTGCTTTACAGCATCGATCAGAAATACCACAGAAGCCATCAGGAAGAAAATGGAACATGGGGTGTTGGTGATGCGGGAGAGGCAGAGAAAAACAGCACCAAAGATGATTGTGGCAGAGGTGATCATCACTGAGCACAGGAAGGTCGGCCCACAGCTCAAGTCAGTCCAGTTGACAAAGGCAGCCAGGAGGATGTGCTACATTATGGCATTAACCACAGTGAGGATCACTGGCACAACAATGCAGAAGACCCAGACAAAGTCGCACCACACAACCCATGGACTCACCATCTGGCCTCTGAAGAAATCAGTGATGAGAGACAAAGTGCCAAAGATGTATTCCAGCAGGCATAAAGTGTCCTGACAGATCTTGAAGGGGCCACACATGATGCTACTTGGATACTTGGATAACTTGGATTTTGTATGTGAAGTAAAGTAATTTTACTGTGAAATGAATGTATCTGTCTCTAAGACTGATCTTTCCAATCAGTAAAGATCAGGTCACAGATCAGGCATGAGACTTTCACTTAACAACATCTTATGAGACTTGCAGGAACCTTAAATAAAAAAAAAACACTTACATGCATGTGCTGCTGTCCATCTCTCCTTTGTTTCTGTTTAAATTTCTGCACAGGTACTTATTTCTACAAACAATTTCATTATTTATTTATTTTTTTATTATTATATGTTGTATATTACATATTTTATTTACATAATACCCACTGCCAGTGCCACATAAAATACAAACACACAAACAGAATTAGTTTAAATTGCACACACACTAATTGGTGATAGTGAATAAAATTGTGCATTTCACCCATACTTTTTACACACCAGTAGTGAACACACACAAGCCGGGCACAGGAGCAGTGGGCAGCACTTCTCTGCATCTGGGGAGCAATAAGGACTGGGTACCCTTTTGGTTACAAGCCCAATTCCTCTCCTCTTGGCCATGGGCTGTGTGGAGCTGATGACTTACTCACACTTGCTCATTTTCTACTGCTTTATCCTCCACTGAGGGTTGCAGGGGGTGCTGGTGCCTAACTCCAGCTGTCCTGGAGCTGATGAGAGATGTTTTATTCAATTACACATCATATTATTATGTACAGTGCCTTGAGATAATGTATGTTGGGATTTGGCGCTATACAAATAAAATTGAATTGAATTGAATTGAATATATACATCAAAGGTCCAGTGTGTAAAGATCTGTGATATTTAATAGTGACTTTGCAGAGTGCAACAAGCAAAGGACTTCTCCTGACACCTGTCCCTTTCCTCAGTGCTTCAGGGAATATGGTGGCCTTCACATACTAAAAAAAATCTGCTGTTTTCTCCTACCTTGTTGGTGTATGCATCAGATTTTTGTATTTATTTTTTTTTTGTAAAATAAGCTTCTGCTTTAAATCATGAAATGCACATCTACTCAGGTTGCTCTGCCTCTGTGAAGCAAGGCCTTTGAAATGTGAAAAATGGAATATGGCAGGCTCTTTTTTAAAACAAGTGAAAAAAATAGAAAAATGCATAACATTAAACTGCAGTGAAGTGCATGTTAAATACTTGTCAGATTAATAATAATAATAATGATAATAAAATATCAGCCTATGCAGAAGATTCTGTAACAATGCACTGAGAGAATGTGTTTTTTGTTTATTTTTTTCACATTTGAGACATGACAAAATAGTTGAGTTTATACGCCCAGCAAATGTGTGCAACTGGGGGAAGATTGTACACATTCTCGGTGGTTGCAGCAAGCCTCTAGACTACTGACACTGCTACTGCTTCTGGACTGGAGTCTGTAAGACACTAACCATACATGTCTTCACCTTCAAATGTAATAACTTACATTATGACAACATGAGTATTACCTGGAAACGCACACACAGGTTGCAGCTAAGTGGTTGGCTAGGAGGTTTACACACACTATCTGAGTTTCACACACCTGTGAGTGGTAAAATTTGAATATGCTGTCTCTGAACTATTGTTAGGTTCACACAGAGGAAATAAAACTTTGTAGAATCAGTCAAATGTGTGATGATGTTACATCCACTATTAAAAAATACTGAGGACACTTTCAAGTCCATTTTGGTCAAACCACCTCTTTTTTTATTTTGAATGCATAATTTCCCAAGACTTAAAAGGCATGTTACTAAACTGTCCATATGTTCTTTTCATAAAGAATACATTTTGTTTGTAATTAGCAAAATGATATTGTCCCATTCTGATGCCAGTATACGTTAATGCAATGTACATAAGCCTTCATCTGTGTCTATCATGTCCCAGGAAAAGTGTGTCCATGCATGTTTAATGTTTTCAATTGCATGCCATTCTTTTCCAGAATATTCATTAGCAGCAGTGTAAATAGTTATAATTACATGCCAACAGATTAGGGAGAATAAAAATGGAGAATGAAAAATACATCGGGTACATCCTGTCAGCAGTTAAAGCTGTATCGGTTTTATAAAGATCATATGAAAATCATCACTATATTCATGTGCGTTTAAAGCCACAGATACCAAGGAGTGTAAAAAAAAGGTCCAGTGAGAAAAGAATAAGATTTACATAGGTCATCAATGCAACCATAAACTGAATGGCCCAGACACAGAAGCTGGGTGGACAGTCACTGGGACGTGGATTATTTTTGAACATAAATATGGGCCACATTATAGCAGTGAAGATATACAACACAACAGAGATCACCAGGAATATAAACACAAACCTGTCCAAGTTAAAAGGCAAACATTTTTTCAGTTTCTTGAGGATGTTGGTGGCTATGATTACAGGGAGAATGGGGAAGGGAATGGCATATGCTACAACACACAAGATCAGAGCTGGCTTGTCTCTGTAACCAGTCAGTGATATAAAAATGATGCAGCTCACAAAGGCCTCCATGCACTTAAAGAATCCAGGTAGGGCAGCCAGGTACGTCCCCTTCTTCTTATCCAGAAATTTGTCCTTCACTACTTCAAGCAAGTAGACTAAACCACACAAGAAAGCAAATACAGTCACTATCCATCCATACAGACATTTTAGACAGGCATAGAAGTTGGCGTAGGTAATAGCAACAGAGATGGTCATGAGTGTGGAGGACATGGCTATCCCTGTGGTAAAGTCAGGCCAGTCCATACAAAACATGTTGAGAATGATATCAAGCTTCATCATTTCAATCACGGTGATGATGAGGGTCATGATGAAGCAGAATGCCCAGGTGAACATTGCATAGATCCAGTAGGTATGGCTGCTCCCTCCTCTGAAGGCAGCCAGGACAAAGGTGACCAGAGACAAGAGGATCTGAGCCATGTGCAGGCTGCCTCGTCCAGACAACAAGGTCGAAGGAGTAAACACTGCCTTGGACATCGTGTCCTTGATAGTGTCAATTATCCCCATATTTTTCAATGAGCTGGTGATACTTTTAATGTATGTCCTTTCAGGATGATGCAGGAAAGTAGTTGTGTTTGCATTGGATTAACTGCCTTCCCTCTCTGCTTGCCCTACACTCTTTATTTGCCTACTGATTTGCATCATAGCCATAAAACACTAATGATAAATGTCTGGTGCTGATTATATGACATAACTGAAATTCTTTTTTGGGTCTGATGCATTAGATAGATATATTCATTTCATAATGAAACACATTATTGGGAAATGCACTTCACAAAATATGTAAATAGTATGACTGCTTGCTACCAGAAAGACAATTGTTAGGACAAAAGAAGTCCCACAAAGAGTCAGAGCACAGATGAGCATCAGTAGTACAGTGTGGTCTATGTAGTGAGTAAATCGTCTGAAACTTTCAATTAAGGGTAGGTGTTAAACAGAGGCCACACAGAACCACTTTCCAATATCCACGGTTACTGCAGCAAGTCAATGCTGCACCACTTAAACACAGCATCAACATTAATCAAGTGGCAATATCCTTTGTGCCAATGTAATTTTCTAGCATACAAATGCATAAGCCACCGTACAACAAACCCAAACCACCGCCACCATTGGTAAACCCAGCACGCACAACATAAGCCCAAACCAAAACTCCCAATGGACATGTACAACACTTTCAAACTGTGTTCAAACTATCCAGCAAATTCACAGAAGGAAACAAACTCAAGCCAACTGCTTCTGATGGTTGTGATGAGTTGTTCTCAGTAGGTTTCACTGCGGCAGCAGTCAGTTCTGGCTTCTACATCCCCAAGGGCAAAGAGGACACTTTACTGAGTCATTATGAAAAGTTTTTTCCCTAAAATATCTGACTAACCCTCTTTGTTTCTTTATGTATTTAATTTTACTTGTTATTTTTTTGTCCCCATCTTTGACTTAGACTACCACTACTAGCATTGATGACCACAGAGCTTCACAAAGGTCAGAGGATTAATGCCCCCCAAAATTTTTAAAACCTCCAATGCCTTTACATCAATTTGTATATTAGCAATATAGCACAACAATAAAAAATTATTAATTGTTTCAGTCTGTCTGATAGATTCCAGTTTGTACATGTTAATGATAATGACTCATTGCAGACAAAAGTTAATTATGGAGTTCCACAGGGCTCAGTGCTTGGGCCTATACTTTTTACCTTATATATGCTTCCTTTAGGGAACATTATTAGAAAGCACAACAGATAACACACACATGTGCCGATAACACACAACTTTATTTATTAATGAGGCTGGAAGAAATAAATCAGGTTGTTCAACTCCAGGAATATCTCAAAGACATTAAGTCCTGGATGACCTGTAACTTCCTACTTTTAAACTCAGACAAAACTGAGGTTATCATACTCGGCCCTAAATACCTTGGAGACAAACTTTCTGACCATATTGTCACTTTAGATGACATCACCATGGCGTCCAGTTCCACTGTAAGGAACCTTGGAGTTATTTTTGACCAGGATATATCATTTGACTCACATATTAAACAAATTTCTAAAACAGCCTTCTTCCAACTGCGGAACATTATGAAAATTAGAAACATTTTATCCTTAAAGGATGCTGAAAAACTAGTTCATGCTTTTGTTACATCAAGATTAGATTACTGTAACTCTACTACTATCTGGATGTTCTAATAAGTCTGTTAAAACTCTTCAGTTACTTCAAAATGCTGCAGCAGGTGTTCTAACAGGAACTAGTAACAGAGACCACATCACTCAAGTGTTAGCTTCTCTACACTGGCTCCCTGTACAGTTTAGATTTCAATTTAAAATACTTCTCACGTACAAAGCCCTTAATGATCAGGCCCCATCATATCTTAAAGATCTAGTTTCACCTTATCAGCCCAACAGATCACTTCAGTCCCAAAACGCAGGTTTACTTGTAGTTCCCAGAGTCCATAAGAGTAGAATGGGAGGCAGAGCCTTTAGTTACCAGGCTCCTCTCCTGTGGAACCAGCTCCCAGTCTCTCTGTATTTAAAGTTAAACTTAAAACCTTCCTTTTTGATAAAGCTTATAGTTAGAGCTGGCTCTGGGAAACCTGATCATCTCTTAGTTATGTTGCTATAGACCTAGACTGCTGGGGGATTTCCTGTGGTGTACTCACACTCACTCCTTCACACTCAGGGTATGAATGTGACTTAATTATGTCTCATTAACCTTGTTTTTTTTCTCTCCCAGGTTTGTGTCTTTCCTCCGTTCTCTCTCTCTCTGTCCTACTGTCATTATTATTATGCTTTGATTAAAAGTTCATCAGTATAATTTCTTATCAATAATCTCTGCTGCTGCTTGTATAAATGACACCGTAGTTCTATAAACATGACATAACTGATATACAACTGTTGTATATTTGAGATTTCTTCCTGTTAAAAGGGACTTTTTTCTCTCCACTGATGCCTAGTGCTTGCTCATTGTGTGAACTATTGGGTTTCTTTTCTCTCTGTAATATTGTAAAGGTTTTGGCCTTACTATGTACAGTGCCTTGAGATAATGTATGCTGTGATTCAGTGCTATACAAATAAAATTAAATTGAAAATTGAATTGAATTGTTATCATTTAGATAATTTGCATTGAGATAATGTATATTGTGATTTGGAACTATAAAAATAATTCTATTGAATTGAATTGAATTGAATTGAATTGAATTGAATTGAATTGAAATGATTATAAATTAAAATGAATGGTTCCCCATAAATGCTGTAATAGGGACAGCATTTAAATATTTCAATGTATATTAAACAATCATGATCCCATTAAGGGCTAACCCTAACTACAATTACTTTCATTATGTCTGCATTGCTTGTTATTTTTTTTTTATTTTTTTTTTTTCAAAAATAAAATACAAAAAAATTATGAAAATTGTTTGTCTGCACTTTTGAACTCTTAAAATATCAGTACAATCTAACATTTTGATTGTGTTCACACAGGAAAATAGAACATATTCACATTTAAGAAACTTAAACCACAGAACTTGTTTGTATTCTATAAAACCTATTAAAAATAAATACTCAATTGTTGAAACACTTAGTAGGCAGCCCATGACCAGGAGGAAAGGAATTGGTCTTGTAAGCAGAAGGTTGCTGGTTCAAATCTCAGTTAAATACAGAGGTCAAAATCAATTGGTGTAACTAACTGTAGTTAGTGACAATTGAATCATCAATTAATTGTTGCATATGTCCTTTTTTCTAAGAAATAAGTATATGCTGGGTGGTTTAATGAATTTAGTAAATGAAGGAATTTTACAGCTCAGTCTGAGGCATAGAGCAAGTGGTCCCGGGTTTGCTTCTCGTTCGGAACAAGGTTGTCTGTCTCTATGTGTCCCTGTGATGGACTGGCGACCTGTCCAGGGTGTACCCTGCCTCTCGCCCTATGTCAGCTGGAGTTAGGCACCAGTGCCCCCCGCGACCCTCAGTGAATAAAGCAATAGAAAATGAGTGAGAGTGAGTCTGAGACATAGCTCAAAGGCCCACCAGTGGGCCATGACCCACACTTTGGAAAACTGCTTCAGGCCAAGTCATGAGAAGTTTGTGTATGTGTTGATACTAATACATACTGTAGTATTGTCTCAGAAAGTTGTGATATCCGTATTCACGCACGCATATATTGTCCATTTTTGGAGGTGCTGTTCGTGTTACCGGACGTTTACTCAGCGGAACCTATGTTGCTCTGGCGCTTGTTTCTGCGGAAGGTAAATAGGAAGCACTAAAGGGAAGTTGTTGTCAAGCATCTACTGCATTAATCGTAGAAATGTGTTTGGACTTATATAATTTTAAAATAATAGACATTCAAATATAACTCTGGAGGAAGCAGTTGCCTTGTTGGAACTATATTTAGTTATAATGATAATTTCATTTTCCTGGGCTATTTATTTTATATTCGTGTCGAAGCCACTATTTGGGAAAAACTAGCTAACGTTAGCAATGGGTCGATGACACAGACTGCGGCAGCGGAGGAGTTGTTGGACTACACTTTGCTCCGGTGAACGAGTGAGGAGCACAGATGGATTTCTCTAAGTTCCTGGACGATGATTTCGATGTCAAAGAGTGGGTGAACGGCGCCTTCAAGGTGGTGCAGAAGGACGCGCCGGGGAAAGCGGACACACACGCAGCCACTCTGGTCATGAAACTACAACTATTCATCCAGGAAGTCAATAATGCCATTGAGGGTCAGTCACTACATTTAAACTAAACTCTTGCTTAACCAGCTGCCTGTTTTAAATGTGTTCAAAAAACACCAGTGTCTTACTTTTCCTATTCAATTAACGGTAGATGAACTAAACTATGAAGGCAACAGTATCACAAACTACATCCTGGCGTTTGGTTCCATTGTTTCCTTTTTGTTTATTTGAACTTTTGTCTACACCAGTGGTTTCTCAGTTTTGGAACCAGAAAACCCTTAAAGTCAACAAAATCATATGCTTACTGTCATTTATACTGTATAGAGCCTGTAAAATATGCAGTAGATGGGTTTTTTTCACTCGCAGTAACTCTAATGCTGTGTTTTCATCGTGGTACATTACAGTATGGTAAGGTTTGTAATGGCTGAGAACAATACCATTACTTAGTAGGCGGGCATGGGCTGTGCCCGAGGCCATGTCGCATGACATCATACAGTACAATACAGTACAAGTGCGACAACAACAAATGTGACACAACACAGTGTACAACAATGGAGGACATCCAGCAGCTTTTTTTTTTCTTGGTTTGTGGCTGTTTGTCTCAATATGTCAAACTTTATGAGAATAGACTGTGGCCGTTTGCACTATTCCTAATGGAAAAGCATAAAAGTATGTCTCATACTGAACCACACTGAACCATTCCACACAGTGGAAACACATCTTAACATCTCTGTGCTGGCTCAAACACTGTAAAACTTTGCAACCTAGAGAGATATCACTACAAGGTTGTCCTTGACTTCCCAAATGAAGCATATTGTTAACCATTTGTTAATTCAAGGAACTAACAGGTCCCTTGACAGGCTTCAGATTTGGCCGGTACCAATGCAGCGAAACAAACACTACTTGGTACTACTTGGTTGTATGGATGTATAATCACTTTAAAACAAACAAACATGTTTTTGTAGCCTTATGCATAGGTCAAACATTACAAGGGTTGCCATCTTATGCTGACATTTTCTACAGCAGCCCAGACAAACCAACCAGATCAAGCTGTTTTATGTTTTTAAACACATATTTGTTGAGTGGTTGTCGGGACAGGCTTCAAACTTGGCAGGTGTGTGCAATGTCTACTTTGACTTTGTTTTGATAATAGCTATCTGTAGAAATGCGAGAGAGATATTGCTAAACCAGCTACTTCCACATGCGTTAAGACAGTCTTGACTCAAAACTTGAGTTTGTAATTTTCCAAAAATCTATTGTCTATCTCTTATATTTATTGATTCAGTTCATTTAGATTTTGTCATTTCGATTTTCAGTAATTTCATTTAGAATTAGGCTATTTTTGCAATACAGTACATTGATCTTGAGGTTACTTCCTAATGATCCACCGTGCAGCAGGATTTCTCCTAGGAGTAAACATAATAAATGTAAACACACCACCCCAGTCTATAGAAGTTGTTGCTCCGCCATTCAAAATAATGAACAGGAAAGTGCATTCATATAGAAAGGGTGGATAAAGTGTTAGAATCTGTTAAATCAACACCTCAAATTAACAGAATTTATAACTTTAATGAATATTTATTTCAGGACCATTGTATGAGACTCCTCTGGCTTTAACTACTTGTAAAATGAACCAGGAAATAAGTGTGTATATTAATTACTATGTGAGAGGCTGTGAATGTGCAGGTTTGATGACTTGTATAATAAGTATAAGCACAAGCAGTGAAATCACCAGTTTGTACCTTTCAAAATTCAATTTGAAACTCAGTAAAACTTACACCCAAGATGCATATAATGACTCATTATTTAAGATTCCTCCTCTGGACTGTGGCATCAGCTTTATTATAATATCCTAAATGTTATAATTTTCTTGTCCTCTCCTTCATTAACTGATAGACTGCTGTGTTTGTGTTTCTGTTTGCAGAGAGCAGTAACCAGGCCCTCCAAAACATGCCCAGAGTGCTGCGAGATGTGGAGGCTGTTAAACATGAGGCTTCCTTCCTCAAGGATCAAATGGTCCTGGTCAAAGAGGACATCAAGAAGTTTGAGCAGGACACTGTGCAGTCAATGCAGGTGTTTGAGCTTTTCCAGTGCATTTATTTTAGCATATGTTTTTTATTTGCATAGATAAAACAAAGATTATATCTACACCAACTGTTAGGCAAATGATTAACTTGAATTTATTTATTCATTTCTTTTAATAATTAGCAATACACTGGCAAATTTACAGTGCATTGTTATGCAAATATAGCCTTTCATTCATTGAAATACTTAATTTTTGTATATCAAGTGCATGTATGATTGTTTGAAATATGAGCATTTAACAATATAAGTATAGTTTAAGAAAAATGTGTGGCAGCCCAAATTGTTATTCCATTTACCTGTGACCTATTTTAAATACCACCAATATCCTTTGTGCACCACCTACACAACATCAGCATGTACTCAAAACCTGGCACTGCTATAATATGTGCAGCTTGAATTGAAGATATCCTTATAAGCATTAATATTTATGTGTCTGTCTTCTTGGATTGTGTTCACCAGGTATTGGTGGAGATAGATCAGGTGAAGAGCTGCATGCAGCTGGCTGCTGAAGCCCTACAGGAGGCAGACAAATGGAGCACACTGAGTGCAGACATTGAGGAGACCTTCAAAACACAGGTATAATTGAAAGACACAGATATAATTGAAAGACCACAGGACTTTACATAATATATATTTCCAGGGTTAGTATGTTATAGTTGTGCTCATAAGTTTACATACCCTGGCAGAATTTGTGATTTATTTTTTTTTGGGGGGGGGGCTGTTTTCAGAAAATATGAATGATAATACAAAAACTTATCTTTCACTCATGGTTAGTTGTTGGGTGAAGCCATTTTTAAATCGGAATGACAACAGAACCAAATGACCCTGATCAAAAGTTTTCATATTCTGGAAATTTTGGCCTGATAACAGTTAGCACATGGGTTTAAATGGCTACTTAAGGCAACCATCCTCACCTGTGATCAGTTTCTTCTAACTTCTAATCAGTGTATAAAATGTCAGTGAGTTTCTGGGCTCCTTGGTAGCATCGGGGATGTTGCTGGATTCTGAGCCATGGGGAAAGCAAAAGTTATCAAAAGATCTAGTGAGGATGGATCAGGGTCATTTGGGTTGTTTTTGTTGTCATAATGATTTCAAAAGAGAAAACACAATTGTTTGATGATAAATGGCTGGGGTTAGCTACTGTGGATAAACAGACCCATTTTTGTTAAGCTCCAACTATTGTTTAGCCACACATATGGTACCTAGTATTATTTTTATATCAAACAAATGATCACTCACATGTATGTAAAAGAATAAAAATACAACTTTTGAGATAATTTTATTTCACTATTTATTACATCAATAACAGACAATTCACTTCAGTGTGCAATTTTTCAATGAAATGGTTGGACAGTCCTATAAAAAACTCTTGTCAGTGCATCCATACATCACAGATATGAATCACATCTCTACAACATTTAAAGAGCAGTATACAATTATCAATTATCTACATATAAAATCACACATCTTTTTCACTCTTCTCCAAACCAACAATGTAAACAAGGGTTGTAAATCTGACCCCAGATAGTTAATGTGAACAGGTATTATTAATCAATAAAAATGGGTTCAAACATATTAAACTTTTAACAATTAATTTGTACATTATACAGTATTGTTATGCTTGCTGCTTTATTCCCTTTATTCTTTTAGGATCTTGCAGTGATCTCTTCCAAGCTGACCAGCATGCAGAACAGCCTGGCCATGCTGGTGGACACACCTGACTACTCTGAGAAGTGTGTCCACCTGGAGGCTCTGAAAAACAGACTGGAGGCACTGGCGAGCCCACAAATAGTAGCAACTTTTAACACACTGTCTATAGGTAAATACCTGTGACACATGATGTTGTTTTTGAATCTATTCCAACTTCCACTCATTTATTTACTAATATCTCCAGGATGTGTGTACACTAAGTACATTCATTTGCGCTAATGTGTTTCTCTGCAGACCAAGCCAAGCTGTTTGTTAAAGTCTTCACCGAGATAGATAGAATGCCACAGCTTCTTGCTTACTACTATAAGTGTCACAAGGTAGGTTATTTCCCTGACATCAGTTAAATTTATAGCAATTATCTTACAATTATGTGTAAGGTGGAGGCATCCTCTAATATTTGTTTGTGAATGAATTACTTCTTTTGCCATGTGCAGGGTCAGCTGGTGAACATATGGCAGGATCTCGCTCAGAGTGAGCTCAGTCTGAATCAGCAGCTGGCTGAATTCTACGACACTTTAGTGTCGACATGGCACACTCAGCTGCAGTGGAGCAGCCAGGTCTGAAACACTTCAGGGTTTCCAGACATTTGATATTATTTTAGTAACAAGTTCCATCAGTGCTATTTTGTTTGGAACAGTGGATAGTGGACAGTAATCATCAAGAGAAAGATACCAAACATAACCTAAACTGTTAACATCCACCAGGTGTTCAAGAATCCATATGAGGTGGTGACAGTTCTGCTCATCCAGACTCTGGGGGCAATGGTGCCGTCCATCACTGTGTGCCTGAGCACAGCCATGGAGCAGGCAGGTCAAGAGCAGCGTCTTGACACCCTGCTGGAACTGTATCAAACCACGTCCAGCTTCGCACACAGCCTGGAGGCTGCCATGCTGCCACACCTTGGTTTGTCACTTTCACCAAATCAAAACTTAGAGACTGTATTGATTGCATGTGTGGATTAGGTTCTAAGTTAAGACGTGTACTTCTTCTTCAGGTAAAAGTAACCTGCTGAAAGTGAATGAGCTTGTCTGTGCCCTTTACGACCCCTATAAATTCTATCAACTGCAGTATGGAGATTTAGAGGAAGCTCATCTCCTCATCCAGATCAGCGCTGTACCTTTGGTAACACACACACACACACACACACACACAATTAAGCTGCTGCCAGCAGTGTCCCATTTGGATAACTTCCTGTCAGTAAACTTAGAAGCTGAGACAATCACCTTTTTGTGCAGTGAGACCACTGCTGCAAACCAAGAATGCAGACTCTGATCCACTTGAAAGACATGTCATGACACATTTTGCAATACTCTGAAGCACTTAACTACTGGTGTGAATTCTGTCTGCATCTTTCACTGGAAACCCTCAGAGTTCTCTTTCACAAACCCCAGTGAGGAGATAAAACTTAAAGTGGCACTTCCATGAGTCTGACAGGTCCCAACTCTTCAGGCAAGCTAGCACATTTAGCTGAGGATCATCACTCCAAAGTGGCTCAAAGCCACCGACTCATTGCAGGTTCTTGGCTGCGGGCAGTAGGATGAGTGCAGCTCCTGCAGCTCAGGACCCTCCTGCCTGCGGCTGAAAAGCAGTGGCTAATTGGTGGATGTTATGACCCTCTGGATTGGTGAGGTTAGCTGGGCTACATGTGCCATCTTACTTGTGAAGGGGTAAGGTTAGGGCCTCCCAGACCTTGATGATGGACACAGTTTAACAGTTGAAGACCTCTGACTCTTTTCTGGCTATCAGTGGTCCCTGTCCTGATTCTGATACCTGCCAATGCTCCAAATAGGCATATCTACCAAAAAATAATTAAAAAAAATTTCTAATATTCTAAACTCCTACAAGCACATAAACTACTTGTTGAAATAACGGGTGCTGTTAGTGAGATGCATTTAAAGACCCTGGTAAAGGGGAGATGGTAGCACAGAGGTAGGATGAGTCATCTCTCAATGGGAAGGTTGTCCGCTAGTCTTAATGTGATGTGTCCTTGGGCAAGACACTTAACCCCAGAGTCAGACTAACCCGCCCAAATAATTTGGTTGGGAGTCAAATTATGATTGCATGTATACGTTCAATCAGACCGAAACTGGCTGAGATCCTTTGCACATCTCCACAGTTCCTCCAGGCATAGAAGAATTCAGCACATAGAGAAATTTAGACTGGTGCATTTTTGGACTGATCAGGGGACTGAATTTATGGTCTGTCAGCTGAAAGGATCAAATGTTTTGAAGATAATGGGTGGCAGAAAGACTCAGAATGACAATCGACATGCCACCAAATAACCACTAGTTACAAAAATGCCTAATACTAACAAGCTGAAAGGGGGCATATCGCCACCTAGCCTAGCAGAGTTGGACAAACTTTATTCAATCAATTTCTCACCAGTTTCCCAATCAGTTTGTAACGATACAAGGAAAGCAGTCTAATTAAACAACTTTACTGTGCATGGAAATGTACTGACAGAGACCCATTCTACTGAGCAAACATTCAACATTTGAGTGAAAGCTGTCATAATATAGAGCTATTTCACACAACAATTTCACTGATTCGCTTTAATAGATTTATTTTAACCTTGCCAGAATTCCCATTTTCTTTTACTCTTGTGCAACACACTTTCCATTCTTTCTTCTCTTTAGGAACATGGGGAGGTAATTGATTGTGCAGAAGAGTTGAGCCACTCTGTCAGCAAGTTGTTTGGCCTGGCCAGTGCTGCTGTGGATCGCTGTGTCAAACTGAGTGACGGACTGGCAGTGTGTGGCCTCCTTAAAGCCCTCAAAGCCCTTTTTACCAAGTAAAATTCCTTTGCTCTCAAATACAATACACTGACCTTTTTGTTTTGTTGGTACAAATACTTTGTTTCATTTTTACAATGGATTGAGCTGACTTGATTGTATGTTGCTAGTTTTAATGTGCTTTTTTTTCAGGTATGTGTCTGACTTCTCCATAACACTGCAGTCAATCAGGAAAAAGTGTAAACTGGAGGAGACACCAAATATGTCAGTTTTCCAGGAGGACTGGACTGCCTTCCAGAACTCAGTCAGGTCATTCTCTTCTCTACTTAAAATCAAGATACCAAGCCATTTAAGTTACAGCTGCTCTCCCCCTCTTGTTAGTTCAACAGAATTAGATGTTTCTCTGTTGTGTTTTGCAGGATTATTGCCACCTGTGGTGAGTTACTAAGACAATGTGGAGCCTTTGAGCAGCAGCTCTCAAACAAGTAAGATAAGTTTTTGGTAGTTCAAGTAAATTGTTAATGATTTTGCTTCTGCAGTTTTGCCATTCACATTCATAGAAGGCATCTTCATACTGCAGGCAAATCATCTTTTTTCAGATTTGCTGCACTGTTAATTGCAAGGGATCAGATCTGTAGCTAGATTTGACCTGCCTGGTCTGTTGCTTTTAGTTTGATGCAAATGACAATTAAAATCAGATTTCAGGAGCCAGATTGTTTAGACTGGGGACTCAATATTCCATATGTGTCACAAAAAGCTTTTGGGTGTGGTTTTATTCAAATTAAAAATAAATAAATAATTTTGTAATTTTGATAAAATTTCAATGAATTATTTAGCCCTAGGGCAGATGGTAAATAGGGCTGTGTTTTTTTTCTATCACATAACATTCACACCCATTTACACACTGCTTGCACAGCTATTAAATCACTTTGGACTCTACCCACAGCAGCGGCATGTGGACTGCTGGGGATCAAACTCCAGATCTTATAAGTGGGCATCCTGCTCCATTTCTGACCCACCATTAATTTTTTTTATACAAAAAGTGTATGATTTTTTTATTCCTTTAATCTCTCTTGTAGGATCCTGAGTACAGCAGGTAAGTACTTGTCAGATTCGTACAGCCCCCGAAGTCTTGCAGGCATCCAGGAGGTCAGCTGCACAGAGAGGAAGAACGCCACCAAGAACCCCTGGCAGGAATATAACTACCTTCAGAGGGGCAATATGGTTGAATATAACAACCTGATGGAGGTCCTCTACTCATTAAAGGTATGGAGCAGTGCAGGATGTCTCCAACTGACATTTTATCAGGGATAATCTGCAGCTGTGTATTTCTTTCTCTGATGTCACAGGAAAAGGGCACAGGAAACTCCAGCCTTTTTACTGAACCCAGAGCGGCTCTGACCAGACTCAACCAGCAGGCCAACCAGCTGGCGTTTGACTCTGTCTTCCTGCAGATCAAACACCAGCTCTGTCTTGTCTCCAAGATGGAGGTGATATAGTGTCGTGTTTCTGTTTTAACTAATTTTCAAATGCAGATAGATACTGTTTAAGTGCATGAGTATTGAGACCTTTTGGATTGTCAGTGTGAGTGCAGGACTCCAGACTAACTCTTTTTACTAGGAACACAGTGCCCCCTAACTAAACATTTTAGGAGTGCAAGCAGAACATTTAGGGACATATACTGTAAATTGCAAAGCAAATATTCACGTCCTCAAATTTTCACTGTATTACTGATAAATACCTTGATAATGAGTTAAAAAGTCAAACACTGATACAACATTAAGCATCCATTTTTTTATACTTCTGAATAAAAGCCCCTATGTTAACACCATATGGTATCTCGGTAAACTACGACAACATTCTTCACAAAAATCCAGCATTCTCTTCTCATTCCCTGCCCAGTCGGTGAAACATCTGTTTATTGTTTTTACAGTACTGTACGTATGCTTCTTTTTGAATTACCATGAGAAAGCCTTGTCTTAGGTCTACAACTGTTTGGCCGTGCTGCACACTCGGCTGTGAACACGCACCGCGAGTAGATGTAAAATTTACTCTTTTGGTCACAAAATGTGAACATTTGGTTGCAGTCTGGAGCCCTGCAGTGTGGATGAGAGCACTGTCTGTATCTATTTTTAAGCACCTTGTTTGTGATTAGAGTCGAGAGGAGCCTGGTTTTGGAGAGAGCTACACAGAGGACCTGCCTAATTTCAGCCTGTCTCCGCAAGAATACATTACAAATGTAAGTTACATTTGATCCAAATCCAAAAATCTGTGACTTTTAATATAATATAATTCAGTTCAATTTTATTTGTCAAGCACCATACATTATCTCAAGGCACTGTACATAGTAAGGACAAAACCTTTACAATATTACAGAGAGAAAAGAAACCCAACACAGGTTTACTTGGGAACTACAAGTAAACCTGTGTTTTGGGACCAAAGTGATCTGATGGGCTGATAAGGTGTAACTAGATCTTTAAGATATGATGGGGCCTGATCATTAAGTGCTTTGTATGTGAGGGGGATTTTAAATTGAATTGTAAACTGTACAGGGAGCCAGTGTAGAGAAGCTAACACTTGAGTGATGTGGTCTCTCTTACTAGTTCTTACTGGTGCTGCAGCATTTTGAATTAACTGAAGAGTTTTAACAGACCTAATAGAAAATCCAGATAGTATTGAGTTACAATAATCTAATCTTGATGTAACAAAAGCATGAACTAGTTTTTCAGCATACTTTAAGGATAAAATGTTTCTAATTTTCATAATGTTTCGCAGGTAGAAGAAGGCTTTTTTGGAAATTTATTTAATATGTGAGTCAAATGATATATCCTGGTCAAAAATAACTCCAAGGTTCCTTACAGTGGAACTGGACGCCATGGTGGTCATCTAAAGTGACAATATGGTCAGAAATTTGTCTCTAAGGTGTTTAGGGCCAAGTATGATAACCTCAGTTTTGTCTGAGTTTAGAAGTAGGAAGTTACAGGTCATTCAGGACTTAATGTCTTTAAGACATTCCTGGAATTGAACAACCTGATTTATTTCTTCCAGCCTCATTAATAAATAAAGTTGTGTATCATCTGCATAACAATGAAAGTATATGTTGTGCTTTCTAATAATGTTCCCTAAAGGAAGCATATATAAGGTAAAAAGTATAGGCCCAAGAACTGAGCCCTGTGGAGCTCCATAATTAACTTTTGTCTGCAATGAGTCATTATCATTAACATGTACAAACTGGAATCTATCAGATAAGTATGACTGAAATCAGCAGAGGGCAGTACCTGAGATCCCCAAAGTCTGCTCCAGTCTCTGCAGTAGAATTTTATGATCAATGGTGTCAAATGCAGCACTAAGATCTAACAGGACAAGTATAGAGACTAGACCATTATCTGAGGCCAAGAGGAGGCCATTGGTAACTTTAACTAGGGCTGTGCTATGGTGTAATCTAAATCCTGACTGGAAATCTTCAAACAGCCTGTTACTATGCAGATATTCACATAACTGATTCGCAACTGCCTTTACTAGTATTTTAGAAATGTAAGAAAGATTTGATATTGGGTGATAATTGGCTAAAACATCTGGGGCGAGGGTAGCTTTTTTAAGAAGGGGCTTAATAACTGCAACTTGGGGTACATATCCAGTTAATAAGGAAAGATTAATTAGATTTTATATGGAGCCATTAATTAATGGAATAACATTTTTAAACAGTTTGGTGGGAATGGATCTAACTGACAGGTTGACGGTTTTGATGAGGATACTAGTGATGTTAATTCAAGAAGATCTGTAGGGGATAAACTGTGTAACTGTATGTCTGGTGCTTCAAAGGTTATTGTGCTAGAACTTGTCTCAGTACCAGAGAGGAGGTGGTCAATTTTTCATTTATTGATGTTATTTTATTCACAAAGAATTTCATGGTCATCACTGCTCAGTGTTAAGGGAATAGACGGCCCAGTAGAGCAGTGACTGTGTCAGTCTGGCTACAGTTCTGAACAGAAGCTTTGGATTGTTCTTGTTTTCTTCAATTAAAGAAGAATAACAGGTTGCTTTAGCTTTATGAAGGGAATTTTTATAAGCTACAAGACCATCTTTCCAGGCTACATGACATTCTTCTAGATTAGTGGAACGCCATTTTCTTTCTAATCTACGTAAAGCCTGTTTAAGAGCGTGAGTATGGGAGTTAAACCATGGTACTGCTTTCCTCTGATTCATCACTTTCTTTTTGAGAGGGGCAACACTATCTAAAGTAGTACGCAGTGAAGCTGCTGCATTATCAACAAGATTATCAATGAAAGTGGGTGTAAAATCATAACCGTTAAGTTCAGGTGGACTTAGACATGGCACAGAGTTAAATAACGGCTGCACTGTCTCTTTGAAAGTATTAACATTATCATCAAACAAGCACCGACTGTAGTGGTATTTTTCTTAATGTTATTGTAGTTGGTTATTGTGCAATCAAATGTAATTAAATAATGGTCAGTTAAGAGGGGGTTTTGAGGAGAAATATTTAAGTTTTCTGTCTATGCCATAAGTGAGTACAAGATTGAGGGTGTGACTAAGGCAGTGGGTGGGTTTATTCACATGCTGAGTGAAACCAATTGACTCTAACCGTGAATTAAATGCAGAATTAAGACTATCACTTTCAACATCTACATGGATGTTGAAATCCCCCACAATTATGATTTTGTCTGTCCTTAGCACTAACTCAATTAAGAATTCAGAAAATTCTGACAGAAACTCTGAATAAGGTGCAGGTGGACGATAAACAGTGACTATCAGAACCAGTTTCTGTGATTTTAAACTAGGATTAAATAGACTAAGGATAAGGTTTCAAAAGATAAGTATTCAGGTTTGGGCTTGGGGTTAATTAATAGACTAGTATTAAAAATGGCTGCAACTCCTCCTCAGCCTGAGCTTCTGGGAACATGAGTGTTAGTATGTGTGGGTGGTATTGACTCATTTAAACTAACCTATTCTTCACCAAATCTCAGTAAGGCATAGTAAACCAATATGTTTTTCAATGATTAAATCATTAATTAAAACTGATTTTGAGGAGAGTTTTGATTATTATTATTAGATTGGACTGACTAACTCCTCTTCTGTTAAATGCTGATTTATTTAATTTTGTCGGCCGGGGGAAAAACACAGTCTCTATGGGCTTTTGAGGAGGTGACTGCTCGAAAAGAAGCACAGAGGAGCGTGTAAGACTGCAGCTCTCTTTGGTCTCACCTCTGGACATTCATGAATGATGACATGCGGTTATACATGTCATCATTGGTCACATTAGGAAGAGGTCCAGAGAAAATTACGGTGTCCGACATTGACAGCGTATCTACACACAGATTTAACATTAATCTTTGTGACCTCCAATTGGCGTAATCGGGTGTCATTACTGCCGACATGAATAGTAACTTTACTGAATTTACGATTATCTTTAGCCAGCAGTTTCAGATAAGACTTTATGTCGCCTGCTCTGACCCCAGGAAAACACCTGACTATGGTCGCTGGCGTCGCTACTTTCACGTTTCTTAAAAGAATCACCAATGACCAGAGTTGGATTCGCTGAGTGGGGAAAACTTGTTGGAAGTGTGAACTGGTTGGTGGTGAACCAGGCTTTTCTGTTTAGCACTACGCCTCTTATTACGGACAGTCACCCAGCTACCCTGTTGCATGGGAGCAGCTGGGGCAGCTAATGCTATCGCTATGTGGTCCGCACCGGCTACAGAGGAATGGGTAACTGATTTAGCTTCTATGGTGCAGAGCCTGGTTTCTACCTCGCCAAGTCTCGCCTCCATCCAGGCAAACAAGCTACATTTATTACAAGTACCGTTATCGCTAAAGGATGCAGAGGTGTAGCTAAACATGTGGCACACAACACAAGAAAGAGCAGGAGAGGGAGAAGGAGAGAGGAAAAGCCATCGCTGCTAAGCTAACTGTTAAGCTAGGAAAATCTACGTGAGAGACAGAGTTAAGCGAAGGTGTCACTAAAAGAAGCTTAAAGCAATAAACGATTAACAAAACAAATGCTATTTCAGAGACTAGATTGTGACTTTAGATTAAGTTTTCCAGCAGTAGAGAACAGGAGAAAAACACAGCGTAACACCAGTGGGAACAGGAAGTGACATAATACGTTACGTGAACCGACGTCTAATATAAATAATTCCAAAATTTAAAAAGTCCATGTGGATCAATATCGGGTGTATTAAACACTTTTCTTTTTATATTTTTCAATTCCAGATAGGACAGTACCTGATGTCTCTGCCACTCCACCTGGAGCCATTTGTGACTCAGGAGGATCCAGCTTTAGAAATGGCCTTACATGCTGGGAAGCTGCCTTTCCCTCCAGAACAAGGTTATTGGTCCCATATATATATATATATATGCATAGAAATTTATATATATATGCATAGAAATGTATAACTTTTGGGATTTTTACCTTTTGTGCTCCCTTATTTTCCTTTAAATTTGTGGTCCCTTCATGACTTGTAAACTGACAAACCTAAAACATCACCTGCTTTCTATTTATCTATTATCTATTATTTATCTATTTCAGGTGATGACCTTCCTGAACTGGACAACACAGCAGACTATTGGTTGGGCTCTATTGCCCGGGCAACCATGCAGACGTACTGTGATGCCATCCTGCTCATCCCCAAACTGAGTGCCCACTCCACCAAACAGCTGGCCACAGATATTGGTACAGTTTACCGAAAATGCCCTCTGATGGCTAAGCAAACATTGTCATTAAAGTGATGATATCAGAGTCCCACCTCTCTTGCACTGGCGTTCACTGTCCCTATCTACGTTGTCATCCTTCCCATGAGTGTCGAGTTTGTTTGGCAGTGTTGCCAACATGTGTAAAATGTTTCTAGATCACTATTTTTACTTGAATAAACAATACAGATTAATTGTCAGCCTGCACACAGTCAGCTGCACTGCACATCGGCAGCTTGTTCTTGTCTGTGTGGTCAGTGCTTCTCTCTGTCTCCCTCTCTGTGTCTAAAGTCACACCGATTCTCCGCCCGCAGTAAATACAGCTAGATGAAGCTCACTCATGCAGCAGTACTGGAGATTTCCTTCTCGGAAAGTAGTTAGGGTTATGGATACTTCATTAAATGTAAAACAAAAGGATTAACTTGGAGTTCTTTGTATTGAATTATGATCTGACCCACTTTTGTTGTATTCTAGTCAATCTAATTTTATTTGTATAGCACCAAATAACATACATTATCTCAAGGCACTGTACATATTAAGGCCAAAACCTTTACAATATTACAGAGAGAAAAGAAACCCAACAGTTCATACAATGAGCAAGTCTTAGGCATCAGTGGAGAGAAAAAAAACTCCCTTTTAACAAGAAGAAATCTCTGACAGAACCAGACTCAAAGAGAGGTGGGGACAGAAAGGGGGAGAGAAAGGAAAAGAGGGAGGTACACAAGGTAGAGACAGAAGAGAGAGAACAGGAGCAGATATATAATAGTTGCATCAAGTTTAGAAATGACGGTTCTGAATCAGTTATGTTTATAGAACTATGGTGTATGTGGTCTCTGAACTAAAATGAGTTAGACACTCCATGTTTTAAGGTTACTGAATGTGTTTCATGAATTTACTCCTGCTCCACAGACTATCTGAGCAACGTGATGGATGCTCTGGGCCTGCAGCCATCTCGTACCCTGCAGCACATTGTCGCTCTGCTGAGGGCCAAACCTGAGAACTACAGACAGACCGCCAAATCGCTGCCACGTCGACTGGCCTCCACCATTGCTGCCCTCCGCTGCATCGACTACTAACAGGAAAAGAGAGGAAGAGGGTCTCAGGCCTTGGTACAAGGGCTGACTTAATGTCGGGGTCTTGCTGTTGTTTGCAGCTGCATTCATTAATGGTTACAGTCCTGTTCAGAATTAAAATCAGGTTAGTTAATACATATTTATACTGAACGAAGTGAGAGTTTGAATCAGATTGGGGATTATGACTTTCAGTCAGGTTGAGGTGAAAGTGTTAATAAGTTGCTGAAGCATCTGATGTACATCAGGGCATGTGTCTAATCAACTGAATTCTGTATGATTACTATATTTGTCTTTAATTATTTGTCCTTCCATTATAACAAACAATGTTATTATTTTTAGCTTACCTTTGTTTTTTCTGTTAAATGTAAAAAAAAGAGGTGATCTCTGTCGGGGTCGTGGGGACTGAACAGTTGTATGAATGATACTTTGAGTGAACACTAGGTATCCATATTTTGATACTGGGAAAATTATTTATCTTTTCCTGCAGTATATGGTACTACTGTGATGATGGAATAAATTGATGATGCTATGGATGTAGTTTAATAAATGCTGAGCCTTTTTCATAATTTATCAAATCTCGATTGTGTCCAGTGTCTAAGTGGTGCTTGTTTTTTCACTTTTATATTAACTGTACTCGCACTATGATAAAAATGTGCCACAGTCATATTCAACTTCCAGGGCATAAAAAGTATATTCAATTCAATTTTTTTTCAATTCAATTTTATTTGTATAGCGACCAAATCACAACATACATTATCTCAAGGCACTGTACATAATAAGGCCAAAACCTTTACAATATTACAGAGAGAAAAGAAACCCAACAGTTCACA